>JAJJMB010002292.1:3625929-3685740 GCA_023531105.1 Papaver atlanticum | reverse complement strand
TTCGATTGTGTCTTGTATACTTCTATAAGATTTAAGCAATTGAACAACTCTTGAACTAGTTCATTTGAGTCATTTGAACTAGTTATGGTGAAGATGAATAAGGTTGATATGAAAGTGCTCATATGGATAACCATTTGGTTAACTACTGTTGAACCAACGACTTGTACACGTTTAGGTACGGTTACACAAACCTAAATGACGTATATTTCTTTGTGTATAACAAGCTAAGTTCGATCTAACGGTTAAAAGATATTAGCTTGAATCTAACCAGGTTTTTATCTAACGGTGAATATTGAATGCTTTGTTACCAAGGTAACTTAGATTGCAAACCCTGATTTGGAGACTATATAAAGGAGAACTCTAACAACTGGGAAAACTAATCCCCACACCTCCTGTGTGATACTAGTTGTATAAGCTAGAGTCGATTCTCCTTTAACCTTAGGTTTCTACCGAGACCCTGTAGGTTAACGACTTGAAGACTTCATTGGGATTGTGAAGCAAGACCCAACTATTTTCTCTGTAGTTGCGTGATCTGATCTTGCTGTTTCTATCGTATTGAGTATAATTTAAAAATTGGCTCAAGATTAATTTCTCCGATAGGCAAGGTATAAAAGTAATTACAAACATCTTCGTCTCATCGTGTCTATTAAGATTATTGTGAGGTGATTGATAATTCTAGGCTGTTCTTCGGGAATATAAGTTCGGGTTATCGATTGGTTCCTGTTCACCTTGATTTATCAAAAGACGGAACAAAAACTTGTAGGTATTTCTGTGGGAGACGGATTTATCTATTCTTGTAGACTTTTCTGTGTGATACAAATTTGTTTATTAAAGTCTTCGACTTTGGTTCGTATCAACTCTTAGTTGTGGGTGAGATCAGCTAAGGGAATCAAGTGCATAGTATCCTGCTTGGATCATAGACGTAAGGAGCGCAACTATACCTTGGATCAGTGTGAGATTGATTGGGGTTCAACTACAGTCCAGACCGAAGTTAGTTTGTAGTAGGCTAGTGTATGTAGTGGCTTAATACAGTGTGTGTTCAATCTGGACTAGGTCCCGGGGTTTTTCATCATTTGCGGTTTCCTCATTCACAAAACTTCTGGTGTCTGTGTTATTTCTTTTCCGCATTATATTTTGTTATATAATTCTAATCTCACAGGTTGTGCGTTGAATCAATCAATTTGGAAATCCGACCTTTGGTTGTTGATTGAAATTGATTGATACTTGAACATTGGTCTTTGGTACCGTTCAAGTTAATTTCTCTTATATTCAATTAGACTCGCAAATTTCTATTTGCTTGAGTAAGAATTGAATCGAGAAATTGAGATATAACTCTTTGATATACTTTTTATTAAGATTGAGTCTGGCTGTCTAGTTGATTCTCTTAAAAGTATATTTGAGTTAGTCTATACAGATTACTAAGAGAATTATTGGGTGAGGTTGTTGTACTCCCACTTTTTCACAATACACAAAAATCAGTGCTAATCCACCACCTAGAATTACAACATCATATGATCGATTGGATGACAACAACTTTCAACATCCCGACAACTCATAACCCTCTTAAATATTAAGGAGTGAAGTTCAAACAGGGAAGGAATTCGTCACTAATTTTTGGACAGCTCTTACAAAGAATGGAGAGAAAATCCAAAGGATGGATGGCAAAGTGTCTCAATCAGGTAGGAAGATGGATCCTCATTAACTCTTCCCTAATACCAACGGTGAATCATGTAAGGCAAACCAAACTACTTCCTGCTCATGTTCACCAAAAAATGGACAAGATTTCAATGAATTTTTTTCGGGGACATGACAAAAGCAAGAGGAAAATGCATACGATAGGGAAAGAGAAGATCAAACTACCAATCATCCAAGGAGGATTATGAATCAGAGATACAAGGAAACATAATTTTGCATTGCTGGGGAAAAGAGTGTGGCAGATACATACCAAGCCAGAGACAATTTGCAATCACATGTACCGTGCGAAGTACTTGCAACAGAAGTCAATACTAACGGCCGCACTGAAACCACCCGATTCAACTAGTCATATTTGGAAAAACATACACAGAGCATCTTATTTTTTGCAGAAGAACTACGCAATTCAAATTGGAGATGGACACTTGACAACAATCAAGGAAAATTGGATACCCATGCATGCAAATACATCAACACCTGGAGATACATGAGATTTTTTGGTCAGTACGTTAATCGAACCACACTCTTTTAGTTGAAACGTACATCATGTGCATCAAATTTTTTCACCGTAAGTAGCTACCTCGATTAGATGTATTCACATACCAAATCCACATGTTCCATATAAACCAATTTGGTCACACTCGAAGAGTGGACACTACACGACTAAGAGCGGATATCAGGTATTATTAAAACCACCAACTCAGAGTACTCGTACCAATAACCATCCTTCGAACATACCCACCTTCAATGTACAGGAATACAAACAAATCTGGAAAGCTAAGTGCCCACAAAAAAACAGACTTTTCTTATGGAAAGTCAGTCATTGAAGAATACCAACCTTCAAAACCCTTCATAATAGACACATTACCGACACTGATATTTTCCCAATATGTCAGCAATATCCGGAAAGTACAAGACTGTTTATTTGAATGTGTTAAGGAAAGACAAGCATGGATGCTTGTATGTACACACCTAAATCATAGAGATAACACAAACAATCCATACAAAAGAATGATACTGCCACCACACCAGATAGAAAATATTGTTTCTCAGCAACAACCAGGTGACATACACACGACAAATTATCAACAACATATCCAAGGAAGAAGTGCCAATACGACAACAACAAATTCATTTAAAGTACCTCATAATTTTGATAAATTCATGTAGATTTCGGATCGGAAAGACGCATTCACTATTTTCTGTTACACAATCTGGAACATATGGCTGGCTACGAATGATCGAGTCTATAAAAACAACATTCAGACCCCACAACAAACTAGCCAAATATCCATACTTCTTAGCCAAGAATATAAATGGGCCTCTAAGCACAAACTGAACACAACAGCGGAGAGCCAGCGACAACTAGGAAACAACATCACAGGGAGGAATCCAAATATCATGTGGGTGAAATGGAATCCACCACCACAACAATGACTGAAAATAAACATAGATGGAGCAAGCACGGGAAAACCAGGAGGACCACTGGAGATTGCAGGAGCTGACTGGATTTGCAGAAACTCAAATGGACATGTGGTAATGTCTATGGCAACACCGATCGTGATAACTGCGACAATTGTAGCATAAACTTGGGCTTTCCTACTGGCTACCAGAATGGCAACTACACAAAGATGGACTCAAATCCTCTTTGAAAAGGACTCAACAACGTTGTTAACACTTCTGAACAAGGACAACGAACAAGCACCATGGATCATTCATAATATGATACAGGAAATACGGGACTATCTACAACACATTGGATCCTTCGCTATAGTACACAGATACAGAGAGGCGAACCAAGCGGCAGATGGATTAGCAAACCTGGCAAGTCAACCATAATTATAGGTAGAAAAAAAACATACATATTTATATCTGGGACAACACGTGCCCAAACTTTCTTAATGTAATTATAACGAATGATTCGATGGGCTTGCTTACCACATAGAAGTTCAACATTAATAATAATAATGGAGTGATCATTCGAAGAAAAGCAAAAAAAAAAATGACCATGATGACATATGACATGGTAAAAATAAGAAAAAACAATAAGAGATGGGATCCACTTTCGCCTAGTAAAGCAGATGCCTCAGTATGGTAGAAAAGTAATTAAGATGAGTGACTCTCAAAAAGTTCACTCATACGAGTGCCTCCTCAACACATAAATTAAGCTAAACACCTGGAAATCCAAGGTGTATACCAATGTGTCGATCGTTGTCCCGATAAATTTAACAAGGCAAGATGAAATAACTCCAAAGCTTCGAAGTGAAAGCACATTTAACCAAAGGTTGTCAGCTTCCTCCATCTCCAATTCTCAAAGTACGCAATTTACTGACTGCACATGAATGCAGCTTCCTCCATCTCCATTCATGCCCCATGATGTGTCATCCTCTCCATGTTTCTAGAGCAAACATGAGAGGAACCAACTGGGATTAGCTTTACTGGGCTAGGGGTTGAACTCCCAAATTATAGGTTAGGGGTTCAATTTCCACTGCTGTCTAATTAAAAAAATAAAAAAAATAATGAGAGGGTCCATTAGTATTGAATTAGGCTAATAAGCAACCTTTGGCTTGGAAAATTCGTCTTTACGGGTATAATAATCGAGAGTTAAATAACCTAAATAACCCATTATTTGTTTAGAGAAAAGCATCACCCACGTCTTCAACTCTTTGTTGCAATTGAATGAAAATTCGTCTCTACGGGTATAACAATCCTACACGAGCTATCAACCATCTTCAAAGAACAATTTTACATGTTCTCTTAAAGAAATCATATGGCTTTTGCATTCACAACTATTTGGATTTTTTTTACTTTTCAGTTCATCTTTTTTTTCTTTTTTAGATTTCAGCATTTTGACCTCATTGATTTAGGGTTTTTTTCCACGTATTTTATTAAAGTGTTGAAAAGCATATGGGTTCATCTGTTAAAAAATCGGAGGTGTTTATCATTTTAGGCACAATTTTTAAAAATTGATTTCATAGCCATTATGCAAACCACCATAAAGGATCCATAACACAATATCCATCCATATTTTGGTTTATGCATCAACTAATTTTCCATTGCAACTGATAAAACGATGTACTCCCTCCGTTTTAGTAAAAGTGATACTTTCACTTTAGGCACAAATTTTCTTTTACAGTCCGATTGCAGCAGTGTTTTTTCTTTTCTTTTTTAGGTCGGCCCTCCCCACCGTGGTAGCGGTTTTTAGTATATATATTCGACCAAAAAACACAATCTTTCTCTATTTCAATACAATCAGGTACTCTCTCTCTCCCCCCTTTTTCGCTCTGCAACTCTATCTTGCAGTTATCTTCTTCAACTAAGAGTTATATTGCCGGTTTTCTTCATCTTCTACCTTGTTTTTCTTAGTATTTTCTTCAATTTTCTGTCCGTATCTTGAATTATTTTAAGAACCGGGTAGACTTGTAGATACTATTACATATTTAAATAAAACAAATTGTTGTTCCAACAATTATTAGGGTTTCCTACTTATTTTCTCATCGGTCTGATGGTAATTTTATGTTATCTAGACTTGTTATCTCATAGCCATTATATAGCATTTTTTTGGTGGTGTTGCACTCTTATCAAATATATTTTGGAAGGAGACTATCTATTTCGGCAAATCAAAGTAAGACCGATATGGAATGCGATGATATCAATAAGGGCATATTACTCCTTTTTATGGAAGCATCTTACATCAATGATGGTGATGATCTAGAAACAAAAGATCAACAAACAAAATGGTTTCAAACCATTAGAAGCATGTCAATTTCTCCAATAGGTTGTAAAAGTTCTGTACAATTTTCTATTTTCGTTTATGAAATATGTACTTTTTGTACGGATTGTTTTTCTCCATTTTCATATGTAATTGATCAATGTAAACAAAATTTCGTATTAATGAAATTACGAGGTGGTACCTCTTCCATAAAAATAAATAAATCAGGTACTCATTTTAACAGCAATAGTAACAAAAAAATCTGGCAAATCAAACAAACCCCTATTGTGCCAAAAGTTTGATAGCCATATATTTCAATCTCACTACAAAGGAGGGGGTCAAAACCATGGATTCCCTTCTTTTTTTTTCTTTTTTGAATCATGAAATTTATTAAACTACTAAGGGGCTATTATATGAGGGTAGGTGATACCTTTCTTGTTGGCTCTACTCTACTCTACACGACATATTTTGGCCATATTTTGATTCTGTCGCGGATACGTGACCATTTTAGATGCGTCTGTGACACAACACTGCATGAGAACCATCAAGTGGCCTGATGGTTCTCATGCTCCCTTCCTTATATGAGGTAAGGGTTCGAACCCTGGACCTTGTAATTGCTAGTAATATTTAGGGGCCACAATTAACCACTGTACTAACCGATCATTTTTTATTATTATTTTTTTTAACTGGGAACCCCCTATTTGGAGGGGGAACCTATTTGATTGAAAACTAAAGTATTATAGTACGTACATTGCGGGCAATTTTCACCCCATTTCTATCATCGTTTACAATATTGGAAATAAAGGATGGGCAATTGTTGTCCCAAATTCTTGTTGCCGATGTAGTAGGATGCTGTTGTTAATGTTCGATCGCCTCATTTGCTAGCTTGTCCGCCACCTGATTAGCTTCTCGATAGTCATGTGTGAATTTTACCTGTGGTATCTTTGTCATCAGCTTCTTAATATCTTGTAGCAGTCCTGTTAAGTACCAAGGTGTATCCTCACTGCCGCTGTTTATCATTTAAACTAGAGACAGCGAGTCTGCTTCGAACCAAACTTTGTGCCACATTTGTTTCCTTGCTATCCTTGTTGCTAGTAGTAATCCCCACGTCTCTGCCATTAATGTTGTTGTGTTCCCTAGAGCTGTTGCCAATGCCATGATAACTTGACCTGTATGTGTTTTGCATACGCACCCTGCTTCTGCTGGTCCTGGATTGCCTTTCTCCGCTCCGTCTGAGTTTATTTTTATCCATTGTTCTTCTGGTGCCTGCCATCCTACCATAATTGTTGAGTCTCTATACCTTATCTTTTGTATCCTCTGTGGTTGTTAGTCGGGGCTATATGGGATTATATGTTGTTGTGCCCATTCATACTCTGCAAACATGGTGAAAACTATATCTTTTATCTGGTCAGTGGTGAGTTGTTTCCTTTGATAGACTTGCGAATTCCTTGAGAGCCAGAGATGCCATAGTGTAAAGCTGTAGATTCCTTTTGTTGTTGCTGGTAACCTGGTATCGAGTACTTGATTGATGTCATTTGGTTTATGGGTATTGTTGTTGATGAACCATTTGGACTTCTTGGGAAATGATGTATGATGAGATTCCACAATTGTGTAGCTTGGGTACATTCGAATAAAAGGTGTTGTTCGGTTTCTCTATGATTGCTGCAAATCGAGCATAAGTTTGTGGTTGTGAGATTGATGTGGTGGAGTTTGTCAAAGGTTGGCAATCCTCCTAAAGCAACTTTCCATAAGAAAAGTCTTATTTTAGGTGGAGCATAAAGTTTCCAGGTTTGTTTGTAGTCCACTGGGTTAATGGTTGTGAGTGATTGGTTTGGTAGGTTTTGGTTGATTGAAGCGGTGATTAGTTTGTATCCCGATTTTGCTGTGTATTCTCCTTTTTGTCATATGGCCAAATGAACTTATCCTGAGCTGGATGTCTGGGTAAGTGAATGTTAATAATATTCTGGGCTGTAGTGTTGTCGAATGACTCAAAGATAACTTGGTGGTTCCATGAGTTGGAAGTTGGATGAATGAGTGAAGCCACTGTTGTTTGTTGTGGTAACAAAGTGATGATGGGTGTGGTTTGTTGGTGAATCCAGTTTGCGAAAATATTCGTTGTTTGGCCATCTCCAATTTGTTTGAAACATTTTTCCTGCAAAACAGAAGTTATGTTAGATAAATTCTTCCAGTATGGGCTTGCTGCTTGGTTGTTACGATTATTTTGTTGTTTTTCCAGCATTGGTTGGTTGTGTAGGTATCTGTCATCACACATTTTCTTCCAGATCGATTGATGATTGTGTTGCATGTTCCACACTATTTTGAGAAGTAGCGCTTCATTGTGTTCTTTACTCTTTCGAATACCCAAACCTCCATCTTTCCGAGACTTTGTTAGCTTATCCCAGCCAATTGGATGCATTTTTCTTGTTTGGATGTTATGGACCCAAAAACTTTTCGTGTAATTCTGTCCATATTTTTATGCACATGAGCTGGTAGTAGATGAGTTTGCATCACATGGTTAGATGTTGGTGTGAGAGATGTGTTGATGAGTATAACTCTGCCCGCCCGGTTGACACATTTTGTAATCCATCCCTGTGCCTTCCTTTGGATTCATTCCATTAACTCTACATGCATATGTGCTGAATTCCTTCCTCGCTTGAATGTAACCCCCAAGTATTTATTTGGATCTGTTGAGGTTTTGATTTGGAAGGTAGTTTCCAATTCAAGCACTTTGTCATGCCAGAGTTTTGGATGATGAATGATACAGGACTTGCTTTTATTAACTTCTTGACCTGCAGAAGTACCATAGGAATGTAGGATTTGTTGAAGCGCCATGCATGCATACGGTTTGGCCCTGCACATGATTAGCAAGTCATCAACATACAATGGATGGAGAATTGGTGGACCTTTTTTTTGAGATTCGCAATCCTTCCAGTTTTCCTTGTTTTTCCAGCTTTCCCAATTTAGTGGATAAAATCTCAGCACAGAGTATGAAGACATAAGGTGACAGGGGATCGCCTTGTCGCAATCCTCTTGTCGGTTTGATATTCCCTTTCGTTGTGCCATTGATTTTGATCCCATAAGTGACAGTTGTTATGCAAGTCATGATATATCCAATAAATTTTTCTGGGAATCCCAATTTCATTAGAGAGACTTCAATGAATCCCCAATCCAAGCTATCATATGCTTTCTTAATGTCTAGCTTCAGAGCGATTTTACGGTGTTTTGTTGGAGCATAAGATCTGATATGATGAAACAATTCAGCTGCAATGGATATATTGTCGTGGATGGCTCTATTTGGAATGAAAGCACTCTGGAATGGGCTCACAATGAATTGCAGAATGGACCTCTGTCTGTTGACTAATATTTTACCTATCACTTTGTAGGCTACATTACAGAGCCCAATGGGACGAAAATGATAAGGGCTAGTAGGATTTGGTATTTTTGGGATAATGGTTATATTGGTATGGTTGATGGGGTATTGTATTTGGTTGTGCTGAAAGAAGTGAGCTATCATGTCCCATAAAGCCGTTCCAGTAGTTGAGGCTAGTTCTTTATAGAATTTGCCTGTAAAACCATCTGGGCCTGGTGCCTGCTAAGACCCAATAGCATGAAGTGTTAAATCAAACTCTTCACGTGTAACCTCCATAGTTAAACTCTCACATTGATTATGTGTCAGTCTAGAATGGAATCCTTCGAACAGCGCCTCATCTATACAGGTTCTAGGAGCCCTGTATTGATTATCAAAGTAGTTCACAATTAGATCAGAAAATTCTATATCATTTTGAGTCCAAGTACCTTGAGGTGTCAAAAGATGATGGATGTGGTTGAATCTTCTATGAATGGAGGTTTGGGTATGGAAGTATGTTGTGTTGAGGTCTCCTTGCTGTAACCATCTAGTTCTTGATCTTTGTTTCCAGTAAGCCTCTAGGAAATGTGCCAACACCAGATGTGTGTTTCTTGCTTCTTGCTCCTTTTGAAGCCACACAATTGATTGATCTCCTGTTAAAGATGCGCATTGTAGTTGAGCTTGATGGACTGTTTCCTCTGCAGCCTTAACTAGAGAAGGTAGATGTCCAAAGGTTCCTTTTGCCCATTGTTGAAGATTTGAAGCCGTGGTTTGGAGTTTGCTGAGCAGGTTTAATGGGGGAGATGGGTGTTGAGTTTGGCACCAAGCATTTTCTACAATACCTTTGAAGTGTGGATGTAGGAACCAAAGATGTTCAATCATGAATGCAGCTTTCCGGTCTATGTTCATTACTTGTTTCATCAGTATCAAAGGCGCATGATCAGAGGCAATGTGTGGTAGATGTTTTATTACAGCATTTGGATGATGCTGGAGCCAAAACTGGTTGCACATTCCTCGATCCAATCTTTCGGATATGAAATCTTCTCCTAGTTGTTTATTGGTCCATGTGAATGGGTCTCCTTGGTATCCAAGATCGATAAGACCATTGATGTTGATCATGTTGACAAAGTGACGAGTTTGAGTAAAACTAACAGGGTTGCCACCTTTCTTTTCATCTTGACATGTAATGTCGTTGCAGTCTCCCATTAATAGTCAAGGTAAGGTAGGAGTTGGTATGGTGGAGGACAGATTGCTCCAGAATTCTTTTCGAGCAGGTTGGTGAGGTGGAGCATAAATCCCAGTGAATAGCCAAGGTTGGGTAGTAAAGTCAGACTCAATATAAGCATGAATGATGTTTTGATTGGCTACTAAAATTTGGATTTTAAGATGGACTTTCCACATCAAACAAAGGCCTCCTTGCCGTCCATTACAAGGCATAACAAAACATTCATCAAAACCAAAAGAAGAACATAGAGTATTCATAGTGGATCTAGTAGCCAGGGTTTCAGCTAAAAACAACAAAGATGGATGATATGTACGTGTATACTCACGTACTTTTTGAACTGTCATGGTGTTGTTGATACCTTGACAGTTCCATGCTAACGTATTCATGATGATTGCGAGAGTTGGATTGACCCAACATCTCGCTTGCCTTTAGTTACAGCTGTTGCATCAGCATCAATCTCATTGTCGACGGAAAGTTGCCATGCAGGTTTGGTTTTGGGGTTTTGGTTTGAAGAGGTTTAGTTGTGTTGGGAGGTTTGGGATAGTTTGTAGGTACAAACTGTGTTATCCGGGTAGAGAAATCTTGTTGATCTTGGCTTACGAGTTCTTGCTGTTGGGACCTCATATTGCAGTTCTCTGTTAGGGTTGGGTTGGGTTTGGTGAGAGAGGCTACTGAGGAGAATTTCCTGACTTTTGGTAGTGGTGGTGAGGCTACAAAATCAGGGGTTGGAGGAATGTTTAGGTGGTGTGGCACGCTCTTCCTTGGTTGTTTTTCTTTTCTTTTGTAAGTGTGTAAAGGTGTTGATGGTATTGGTGTAGGAACTGGTAGAGGGGATATGAAATGGTTGTGAGTGACTGTCACATGCAGTTCTCCATCTTTTGTGGTCACAACGATATTGACATGAGTATTTTGATCCTGCAAAAAAAGATTCAAGTACGGTAATATATCGTTGGTTAAAAAAATGGGTTAACGAGTTGGGCTTGCTGGCTGAAGTTGAAGTGCTGTGCATGGATTGAGTCTGGCTAGCTGCTGGTTCAGTATGTGTTTCTGGTGCTTGCTGAGATGTTACTGGTATTGTTGTGTGAGGTTGCTTGGGTTGAAATATCCTAGCACGTCCTGCATCTGGTATCACAGCTGTAGAGAGAGGAATTGTTGCTGGGTCCCCAAAAAGAGATCGAATATGAAAGTTGTTACCCATTCCTTCATTTCGGCTGACAGTTGGTGCTTTTTCAGACGTGGCATTCTTTGGAAGTTGCAGGAGATCATTGTTGTTATCCTGTTCTGCCATTGTCCTTTCAGGTGCGTGTACTGACTGAGCCGCCTTAGAAGCATTGCTGTCAGTGACAGATTCCTTTGAAAGCCTGTTTTGAGGAACTGGGGTCCACATCATTCCTAGATTTTGCATTATTAATGAGAGTCTAGTTGGGATCGGTTTGTGCACAGTTACTCTTGGTGGTGAGTTTCGCTCTTCCGATTCAGTATGTTCCGATTCAAGACTCACCACCTTCTCTTTACCAGTTCTAGATGCTTCTGCATGATCAGTCTGTACTGGTAGTTGGTGCTGGCTTTTGGATGAACTCGCCTCAAGTGTTGTCATCGGATGCTGAAAGGATATAGTAGCCGACAGACGAATCGGGGTGAAACTAACTTGGTTTGGCCTAGGTCTAATAGCTCTCATTTTCCCATTCAGTTTATGGTAGGGGAAGTCTGGGAATCTGTGATCTTGCAATACATGTTCATAACTACGGAAGTTAACATAGTCTTTAGCTACATGCCCTAGAAATCCACAACGATAACAAATAGTAGGGAGATACTCATACGCATATTGGACCCAAGTTAGTCCCCTAATGTTAAGCATGATTCTAGGCATAAAAGGTTTGGATAGATCCATTTCTACCTTAGCACAGATGGGTTTTTCACTTAAATCTACCTCAAGCATGGTACCAGTTCTCATTAGAAGTTGTTCGACAACAGTTTTATCCTCAAAAAACTCCGGCAAGTAAAGAAGTTGAATCCAGAAGACTACTTTCTTAAAACATTCATTAGGGTTTTTTAGATACTTACCATATTCTTGATAATCCAAGGTGTATGAGCTAGAATGATCCACTTGTCGCTTTCATGGTGAATGATCACTTTATATTCTTATGCTCTATGTTCTGACTGAATATGCTCAAAGGATAGAGGGTTCCAGCGGTTTTTAATAGTAGCTCTCAGGGTTGGGTATGGTGGGTTTGCAGCTAGGACATGCAAGGACAAGCATTTGTTTTGGTGAGCATGCATCAGATCTTGCATTCTTTCTGTTAAAAGAAAAACTTGGGGATTCCTGATTGATTTTGTTGATGGGTTCTTGGTTAGAAAGGTGGTTGTTGTTTTCTTGTTGAAAAGTTGTAGGCTTTTTTTTTTTATTCTTCAAATGAGTAGAACTTTCTACTTTGATTTTACACGGTGCTGGGGTAACCTTTTCTGTCTCTTTCTCTTTAGGTTCTTGATTTTGAAAGCTTGAAGTAGAAGAAAGGTAAGAAGAGGATTGTTTAGATGATACCGAGGTTGGTTTTTGATTAAACAACTCGTTTGCATCTCTATTAGAATTCGAGCTTGCAGCAGGCAAATCATTAGTTGCATCTTTTGGTAATGTTGTTGTAGGATTTCGTGAAAGTGAAGCAGGCGTGGGATTTTTATTTTTTGTTGTTTCCATAGGATTGGTGGAATTTAGTTTCCATGCATTGGCTATTGGATTCGGTTGGTCTTCATTCATTGGTTATCGAATAAGGTGTTGAAGAGAAGGTGTTTAGAGAATTAACTAGATGGGTATGAAACCTGCATAATCCAATTTTCGATTTGGTGGTGATTCTTGCAACATTTGTCCTAATAACATATGACAAACTACGATTGGTAGTCTTCTTGATTAGGTTGAAGCAAAAATAAACGCAGCACAAACGATTTGCGATTTAATGAATTCCATAAAGTCTTGTTAATTTCTTGGAAACACTATTTCACGGAAGAGAGAGTGTGGTTTTGGTTTTGTTTTTTTGTTTTTTTTTTGAAACACTACATTAGGTGTATCCCTCTGATAACCAAAACAAAATTGTTTCAAAAAAGAAAAGAAAATGTTTAGCTGGAAAGACAAGAATTACCAACCCGTCATAGAACTTTCCAATGGAAATTTCTTACATTTTACAATGTTGTCATTTACTGACCACTAGAGTGTAACTAATGGATAAATTACCTAGTCGATAGTTACAAAGTAAGTCCTTTCATTTCCTTTGTTTTTTCCTTTTTATACTGAATAAAGAATTTTAATATTCCTTATTTTATTACGAATCAGAGGAGAAAGAAAATCTCATTTACACGGAGTAAAAATTGAAAGAAAAACCCTAGAATTTCCCCCAAAATTAACAGTTTTGGAAAAAGAATTTGATTTGAAGAATGTTTGGAGGAGGAGGAGGATCCTTGTTCTCGAAGCTTAAGAGTTTACTAGTTCTACACAAAAAAAGCAGCAGCAGCAATACCAAGAAATCTTCCGGATGAGATATATCTGAAATCTTTTTGAGATTACCAGTGAAATCAACATTTACATGTAAGTGTGTTTCTAAGACATGGTTTTTAATCATTTCCAGCCCTGATTTTGTTAAATTACATCTTGATTATACACTCAAAATCAACAACGACAACTCTAGGTTGATGCTCAGTGGTTATGACAGTAAGATTCACGAATTTCTAATGTATAATATAACAAAACATTCATTATTCTCTACCAGTGAATTTTATGATAAAGCTGTTGTAATGGAGCATCCTCACCCATTTAATTCTGCAGAGTTAGTTGGAGTTGTGGGTTCTTGCAACGGTTTGGTCTGCTTACTGCTCCTTAAGTTTCTACAGAATTCTTTTAGTCTTTGGAATCCAGCCACTGGAGAGTATAAAAGGTTACCTGATCCGCTTTTAACTTACGAGCGAATTTGTTTTGTAACTGGCCAAGATATCTTTGTTATGACTACAAAAATGATGATTACAAGATAGTTTATATTGGAAATTGCAGTCAGGAGGATACTTCTAGGTTTCCACTGTATGTCTACACGTTAAGATCGAATTCATGGAAAACCCTTCAAACTAAACACTATTCTAGTTGGGTGCTTGTTAATGGAGCTCTTCATTGGATAGCTAAAACCCCCAAAGTTATTGTTTCTTTTAATATTAGCGATGAGAGCTTTAAATAAATACAACTGCCAGGAGAAGTAGTGGAGAAAATGTACCTCTACCCGCTTATAATTTTGAAAGTATTGGAAGGGTGCCTTTGTGTAATTTGTGAGGAGCGTGATGAAGCATGGGTGATGCGGGAATATGGAGTTTGGGAATCTTGGACGAAACATGAAAACAAGATTGCGAGTCGATATAAGTACCTGAAGTGGTCTTCTGAGACTGGTGATTGTCTAATATACAGTGAAGCCACTGATTTGGTTTTATATGGCCCGAAGCATTTGAGTGCTAGACGACTAAAGCTGGGTGGTTTAGGGATCACAATTGTGGATAGTTACGTTGAAAGCCTAGTTTCACTCGACACCGGTACTTACTTGGGGAGAACGAAGGTGATTGGAACACGAAAAAGAGGCATATGGAGAAAAAGGAGTACACTGCTATTAGTCCTTGCTATGTATTTTCTGTTGTGGCTGATGCGATGAGCAACTGTTTCTGTTTAAAATGAAAAGTGCCAAAGTAAGAAAGGATTAACAAGTTACTCTTCTAGCATAGGTAATTTATGTGTTTTGCACTTTTGCTCTATTTTGGGGATCATTTTTGGTATAACTATAAACCATGTAATGGGATTGAAAACTGTGTTCTATATCCAGTTTAGATTTAGAGCAAAACAACTTTCTTATAGAGTTCTGGTTAACTTTTTTGTCATGAAATTCGTATTCTGTTCTTGATGCAGATGCTTGCTGTCATGTATATGCTTCTCTACATTTACCAGGCAGTAAAGAGAGTCCAGAATTCAATTTAAAACACTAATTCACTGTCACCCCAATAAGGTTTTGATGATTGTAGGCAGGCACTTGTCGTGTCTTGATTAGTTTTAACAACCCGTATTGATTTGAATGTGAGTTCTTATTAGTGAGCTACGGGACTGACTAGTTCTGGCAAACTAAAAAATGTATTAATTCTGCATTTTGAAAAGCAACTAGTCAACATTGATTCATCTCTGTAGCGCTATTTTTGCAAGCTGTGATTGGTTCTCCATTAGCGTGACAGTCCTTACTTTGTTGTGGTGGTCTGGTAAGCGAACTTATTACAGATGAGGTAAAGGATCTTATCCCTTAAATAAGCTTTGTCATGGCCGATGGGCCTTAGAACTGCTAAGGTGAACAATGAACTTGAGATAGTTGACAAAAAAAAAAGGTGAACTGTTCATGATCTCACCTGTTGTCAATTGTTTCTTATGCATCTTTCAAGTTTGGGAACCTTCTATCTTGATCTTTGTAAGTTATAATGGAAATAAATATTGTTTTTGTATCCTGGTAGCGCGTTGGAAACATCTTTCTTGGTTATATTTGTTTTCAGTGATTTTGTTCTTCTTGTGATCATCAAATGAGTCACTAGACATGAAATTATAGAAATTGTTACGAGATACATGTTTGTTTCTTGTCTTTTAGTTTTCGGCAGGGAACCGTCTAGCAGTATCCAATTTTTGCACCAACAACTGACTGGTCTAGGATACCCTGCTGTTTTGCCATTTTAGTAGCATTTTCCTGTGGTGAAGGTTTGGACAAAAGTTACTCTCTTAGTAGATGTAATTTATATGCATTGCACTTTTGCTCTATCTTGGGAATCTTTTTTGATGATAACGTTAGAGCAAAACAATTTTCTTATAGAGTTTTGGTTAACTTTTTTGTCATGAAATTCGTATTATGTTCTTGTGCAACCAAGCTTTTGAAGTTATATGATAACGTTAAGAGCCAAGTTTATCGTTGCAGTATTAATCTTTTGATGCAGATGCTTGCTGTCATTTATACAAAGAGAATCCAGAATTCGTTTTAAAACTCTATTTCACTGTCATCCAATAAGGTTTTGATGATTGCGGCCAGGCACTTGTTGAACTATATTTACATGTGTCTAGATTAGTTTTAACATTATCATTAACCACATGTATTGATTTGAACGTGAATTCTTACTAGTAAGCTAAGAGACTGACTAGTTCTGGCAAACTGAAAAATATGTTAGTTTTGATATTCAACTCTGCATTTTGAAAAGCAACCTGGCAACATTGATTCATCTCTGTAACGCCATTTTTGCAAGCTCTGATTGGTTCCCCATTAACTTGACAGGCCTTACTTTGTTGTGGTGGTCTGGTAAGCAAGCTTATATTATAGATGAGGTAAAGGATCTTATCCCTTAAATAAGCTTTGTCATGGCTGATGGACCTTCGAACTGCCAAGGTGAACAATGAAATTGTGATAGTTGACAGCATAAAAATAAAATAAAGGTGAACTGTTTAAAATTTCACTTGCCGTAAATTATTTCTTACGCTTCTTTCGAGTTTGAGAACCTTCTATCATAATCCTTTTAAGTAACAATGGAAATAGGTTTTGTTGTTGTATCCTGGTAGCTCTTTGGGAACATCTTTCTTGGTTTTATTTGTTTTCTGTGACTTTTTTCTTCTTGTGATCATCAAATGAGTCATTAGACATGAAGTTGTAGATTATGTTACGAGATGCATGTTTGTTTCTTGTCTTTTAGTTGTGTTTTGCCAGCAGGGAACTGCCTGGCAATATCCAATTTTTGCACCACAGCTGACTGGTCTAGATACCCTGTTCATTTGATTCGCCAATTTAGTAGCACTTTCCAAATTCTGAACGAAGCCATTTCAGACATGGAAGTTCATACAGAGAACTCCTCATTTTTGTCATATAAACATGTACGTTAATCAACTTCTGGAAGCAAATTTTTATCTTCATGACTGGTAATCTTAAGTAACGAACTAAAAGCAACGTGAATAGACATTTTCTTTTGCTTATGTTTGTTCCATTTTTCTCAATAATCCATAGAGCCGAACAGAATCCACCAATGCTGTTTGTAATTTCCTCTGCTGTAAAAGACATTATTCACCGTTAAGTTGCTATTCTCAGTCTGCCGATCGTTATTTCTGAGCATTCATTCCCATTTCATTAGCCAAAATTATAGATTATATTTCTTGACATACAAATTGAAAATAAAAAAGAATACATTACAATTACAAAGGAGATCCTTCATCACATAAAAGTATAGGCATGGGTTGTATAACAAGAAATTTAAACTTGAGTAGAAACTGACATCATTCTCATTATTGAAAACAATTAACCAAGATCCAGGAAGAAGTTGAGATGAAGTTTCAGGGCTGCTTTCCTTGGTGGAAAAGATCTCTATAAAGGAAGAATTCCCTAATGCAAAAGCAGTTCTGAACGACAATGTCTCAACATTGTCTGCTTACCTTGGTGGAACAAAGGCCGTGTGGCGTGCAGCTTAGAACCTCAACTTCTGAACAAAATTCTTGATCACCTTGAGAACTAGCCAACTTATGTTGCTGACAGCCACGAGTGGCCATCTGGCAGGTGCACTCCTTTCGGATGAGAACGTTTCATAGCCACAATATTACATTGCAGCTCTTCCATGCAACACTTCTCCTCAGGTAAAGACAATTTGTGAGTTTTAAGCTGTTTGTAAAGAGAGAGCAACTAGAGTAAGAAAAATGAAACAGGATCAAGAGAAAGGTACGAATTACAGATAATTTGAGAAAGACTTGAGCAAAAAATTCGGATTCGAATCGTATACATCATGCATCTGGAATATCATCATCTGGGAGCATGTATCTGAAATATCACACTTGTACTCTATACTGGTCCCTGCAGAAGACCTTCGATCTTGGGAATCCCCGTTTTCTACCTAAACATGTAAAGATGAATTACCATGGATAAGGAGATCTTCAAAAACACCATTGCAACAAGTTCAGCACAAGAATGATGCATAGGTGAAGGTTCCAAAAGCTTATTAAACAAGAGTACATTGAACTATATCTATGCATCAATTTGCAAAAAGAAATCACTAGAAGGCTCGAGTTTGGGCGTGTCCATGGAATCGAAAGCTAGGTGAGAAACTGGAGTAAACCATCAACTCTGCATAAGTTTGATTTGCAAGATAGTGAAAACAAATAAGACAGAATCATGTTTAGTTGCTATTGTTTAATCTGAAGTACAAAGAGTCAAAGTTCATTTTTAACAAGATAGCTTGGAGACAGAAACTAGAGACACATGCACAGTTGAGAAAGATTTGTACTGGTGGCTAGTTAAGGGTTAAAGACTTAAAATCTGTAATTTTTCTGCTCTATAGACAATCAATGACTATATCATCACCACTTCTCAGTTTCTGTTGATTGCGGAAAAGATTGTATTGCATGCTTTAACAAGGAGTTTCAACTTTTCCAAATTTTACAGGCTTGTGAGTAGATTGGAAGAAGCATATAAAGAAACTCTAAATTAATAGCTTATTCTTATAACGAGTAAAGACATGGAAAATTATCAGCAGATACTTCAAGTGTGTATACTGACAGGAATGAAGAAGAGAATATTGAATACATACCAGTCACCTTTTGCGTATACCTACAGCAGCAGCAGCATACAGTAGCAAGTGACGCTTGGCATAATCCCCGAAGAATCTCCTGAAATTGCTCCTTGCTCTCATCAACAAGACCAGCAGAGAAATAAACACTTAAAACTGCCTCAAGGGACCATTCATTTGGAACGCATCTTGCCTTTTCCATCTCTACAGAAGCCTTCAGCTTGTCTAAAAGCCCCAATGAATCCAGTAAACGTGTAAGTATTCTTAGGCACACCCATCTCACCCATGTTATATATTATCGCTCCCACCCCTACCAAATGTATGTATCAGCGTATTGTATGTTTCAACAGTTGCCCTGCTCCCAACTTCATGCATCATATTGAACGCTACGAGAGCCTCCTCATAAATGAAGCCTGTCCATAAGCTTCAACAACTCCTACATACGCTTTAGAACTTGGCATAACTCCTTTCTCAGTCATGAGCAAGAGATTTCGTTTGGAATCTTCATGAAGATCACCTATCCCACAAGCATATATCAAACTCTCGTAACCACCATATCATGAAACAAAGTAACCACCTCCTTAAAATAACCCCCTTTATCAACAAAACTGTATAAGAATGTAATAATTTGTGGCATTCATCTCCAGAAAGAGGTGATACAGTCCGTTTCTCCCATACAAATTTAACAAAATACTGTAAGTTACAGCATTTGGTGCATGCCCCGCCGATGGCATCTGTCTTAATTTATAGACCCAGTCACCCAGCATAAGCATAAGCCTCTAGGAAACTTTCTCAAGTCTCTCTAATTTCCCAAATGTTTCAACAAGATAAGCATGTGCAGTAATATCTGGAACAATTCCAGCTTCATTATTGCATCATCACCCAATTCTCTACCATCACAAGCACAAGTAAAGGGAGTACAAATGATTCATTAAACTTACTGATTCATCTTGCTAAATTAAGATTGTAAATTTATTTCCATTTCATTAGCTGCTATTACAGATTAATATTCTTTTGACATACAAAATGAAAAGAAATAAAAAGACT
Organism: Papaver atlanticum; assembly: GCA_023531105.1. Lineage (NCBI taxonomy): Eukaryota > Viridiplantae > Streptophyta > Magnoliopsida > Ranunculales > Papaveraceae > Papaver > Papaver atlanticum. The sequence continues at coordinate 3,666,135 of JAJJMB010002292.1, read as the reverse complement.
ACATTAGAATTACAAAGGAATTCTTCTGCGCTTGAAGAAAATTCCTATGATTATTAATACCACTAGAAGACCCTACATTACCCCTAAAATGTCGCTGGTGGTACCCAACAGAGATAACAAGTTAATTTCATGAGAGGAGACATGACTATGCTTAAACATTGTAGTTGGTGATGATGCTTCTATTGAACAATCGGCCGCCATGAATTTACAGTGATATAGATTGTTAGGGTTTCCTTTCTTAATCTGGGAGGAGGAAGGGGAAAACTTTTTTGTTATAAGGCTGAGTCTAATGGTGTCCAAGATCCAAGATTGGGACTATTGAAGTGTCATTTATATAGACACTATTTGCTTGATTCCCAGAGTCTGCTTCAGTTTGCTTGAATGCGAGATGGAAGCAACCCGGCACGCCATTAGGAATGGCGTACACAAAAAGCACCATACGCCGTTAGAAATGGCGTATGAGCGAATATTCCAAGAATATATTCTTCACTACGCCATTAGGAATGGCGTGCCACGGTAATAGTAATAGGGTTTCCCCAATACGCCATTACAAATGGCATTCCATATTTATATTTGTTTGACCTTTTTTTACTACACCCCGTTTACACTCTTATGTTATACAACACTCTCTTCGTTTATACTTTGTGGCAGTGAGCGTTGGTTAAACATATACCATTTCGAATAAAGTGATATTGACATTGGGGATACATGGATGGAATGATTACATAATTATAAAAGATTATTTAATTCTAAACTTAGACAAATTTCGCCTAAAGCACGGCAACACATAGCATCTGCGGCAAGCCTTTAAACCGTTATGTGGCCATAGATGACGAGTTTTGTCTCGTGAGGGTTCACATAGAGGTATACCCACATAACCATTACGAATGTCGTTGATGCGTTTGTTTTAATCTTCCTCTCCATCTTGAGGAGGATTTGGTGGTGGTTGTATCGTGTTTAGTTCCGGGAAGTTAGCCTTCATAATTAAGTAGCATTGATAAAACATGAATTCTTTTCCTGTATCCCGAGCGTATTTTCTATTTGCATATTGGTCCTACAAAAAATAGTCATAAGTTGGTTAGTGTTTTTGGTGAAGAATACGACCAAGTGGTCGGAGTAAAAAGTTAAACTACTTACAAGTCTCTCAACTGTCCATAGAGGAGAACGGTTATGGGCAATATAAATTTCTTTCTGGTAACGTATGTAAACCCTCACTCCCTTTTTTATTACTCTGAGCCTACTCTTTATAGTTGCCGATGTTCTTTGATGAATATTTGTGAATTGTTGTGTGTAATTTTCGAATATGCGGTTCCAAACCGTATTAGCCGGAACCAAATGATGGTCAACCTCGGGAAGGGTAACAGCACTTGCCCACGCATTTGTGATTGCAACATCCTCTTCCACGGTATACAGGACCATTATAAGTGTGTAGTGCTTGCCGGATAGAAGTGACGAGAAGAACCAATATTCCTGGAGAAGATGTAACTGGATGGATATGAATATCTTATGTTCTGCACTATAATTTTGGTTGACGAACAGTTGATTTTATAAAGGACTTTGTGTAACAGTCCTTTCCTGTAGCGACGATGTGTAAGGCTTATCTGGTATTGCAAGTTAGTTAAGAGACCCAATAAAAAAACCCGACATGTCAGACACTTTAAATCACTTCCTTGATTTATCATTCACAGTTTACCTTGTCGGAATAAGTAAGTGAGGAATAAATAATATGATAATTTTTTATGATGATTGTGTTTTTTATCCCTAAAGATATTTTTTAGGATACAACTTCCAGTAAGAATTTAAGCGAATTGAAACAAAATTTTCTTTATTTCATTAATTTAAAATTAGTACACGTACGGTGATCCGATATAAAAGTTCAATAATACACGCCCAACAAGCCTTTAAACCGGTAGGTGTCCCTATCGGCCGAGTTGTCTCTCGGGAGGGTTTACAAGAGGTATACCCACAAAACCAATAAAAACGGTGCTGTTACATTACCCCATGCGCCTTGCCAGCGCCAACGGGTTGAAGTCATCCTTGGAGTCCTTCAAAAGAAGGTAGCATTCATAAAACTCAAATCTGATATCATTTTCCCTTCGGAACTGTCTTTTCGCCATTGGTTCCTACATGCAATCAACAATAAAACCATTAATTACGTCCTCAAAACTAATGTTTTACAAATAAGGAACAAAAGCAATAATTACTTACGATATTATTTGTATTAGAACCAGATGCTAGGTTTCTGAACATCTTAGATTGGATGATAGCATACATCCTAACATGCCTCAGTATTCTTCTAACAATGAGTTTTACATCATCTCTTGTTCTTTGGTTAGGATTCAAAAAGTTTGCAACAAAATGGTTATGTACCAGTTGCCAAAAGTTATCTTTATATGTCTGTGCTCGTTCTACAACTGGAATTGTAGATACTGCGATCCATGACGCTATAAATGCGCTTTGCTCTTGAGGGGTTGATGCAGGATCCATATTGTAGAATAAAAATAAAAGATTAGAAGTAGAGATTAAATAAGATGTTCAGACTTGTGGTGTGTAATTGTCTATACAAATGACTCTTTTTATAGGATATTAATTAAGGGATGTGTCCTCCCTTCGACACACTCTAAACTGATGCGTGTTAACCAAACAGTATGACAGCGTTCTAGACACGGGTCATTAATTTTGACTCGGAGTTAATAATGCAACATGCCAGGCGGTGTCAGTGATAGGTACTGAAGTGTCTATATTATTTTCCCTACATTATTTTCCACCCTGAATATTGTCATAATTTGTCAGGCTTTATTTTTAGTAATCAAAATAAAGAGGAAGTTTTCTTGTGTTTGCGACACCTGTTTATGACAAGAGATGTAAGATACTTTGTGGATATGATATTCAAGGGTAACCTTACTGACGTTTTTATAGTGTCACTCCAATGCAAAAGGGACGCTTATGAACAACAATGTCCGTTTATAAAAAGTTTATAACATTGGTGACAATAAAGGGTCATTTGTAAATAGTGAAAATACTCTTTCAAAAAAAATTAGGTCATTTACTATTATGGTGTATGTTGATTACTAGTTGTACATAGGATGTATCATCACAATTGAATAGGGACAAAGAGCAAGGGGAATTGGTAGTAAAATCATAGACATGTGAACGTCTAAGCTTAATTTATAATAAAAGTTCTAATGTGATCCAAAATGAATTATACTTGGTGTTTAAAGTGTAATTTAATTCTAAAATTAACAACTTATAATGTTATAGGAAATAAAATTAAAATGCATAACAAGTCTTAGGAAATAAAACATAAGTGCAGAAAAAGTCTTAGGAAATAAAACATAAGTGCAGAAAAAGTCTTAGGAGTCTTAGGAGATTAAACATAAGTGCAGTCTACTCTCCGTTCTCATAAAACTTATCATCATCAGTTGGATAAACATCTTCATCCTCATCCACATCGGTAGTACCCTCATCGGAAGTGGGGAGGGCATCCTGCACCTCAGCGGGCCCGACTTCTCCGTTTCGCAATCCTTGCACGTGACGCTGCCAAATGTGCTCGGTTATATCTGTTTGTAAGTGTCTCCACCGAGCATGGCTTCTCATATACGCACGCGCTTCTACCACGTTACCTTGTACTGGAGGTGTTGCTTCTCGTCCATCATAGCTCACCCATTCCATATCACGATATTCATACTCCATACACATGTTATGCATTATTAAACAAGCTCTCATAATTGTGTGTAAGTCACGAGGAAACCAGTAACGACAAGGATTCCTAATTATACCCCATTTGGACTTTAGACCACCAAAAGCACGCTCCACGTAATTTCTCTTCGCGGAGTGGTATTCATTAAATTTCTTATGGATCGCCGGCATAGTCTGGCGTCTCTTATAGCCATGAACCACCCCAGGACTTTTATTATAGATCCCGTCGACCAAATAGTATCCATGTTTGTACTCGTGACCGTTGATGCGAAAATTGCAAGTAGGGGCAACCGCTCTCATCTCTCTATCAAATAATCCCGACTACGCCAAAACATTTAAGTCGTTGTTAGACCCGGACTCACCAAAGTAACAGTGCCAGAACCATCTGTCATATGATGCCACAGCCTGTAAAACAAGAGTTGGTTTCTTATGATGTCCCACGTGTCGGCCTGCTTCCTCAATAGGACAACACCTCCACTCCCAATGGGTACAATCGAGTCTTCCAAGCATTCTAGGAAAACCACGAGCTTCGTTCTCAGCTAATAGCCTCTTAGTATCTTCGGTTGTTGCGTGCCTCATGTAACGGTCGTTAAAAACCCAAAGTAGTGCATCCATAAACTTTTTAACGTACATGTATATTGTTGCTGTAGCCATTCCCATGTAATCGTCAAGGCTATCTGCAGCTACCCCCTTTGCTAGGTGTTTCATGATGGCGAGCATTTTCATATGAGGAGAGTAACCCGGGATGTTACAAGCATCTCTTCGCTGTAGAAAATCATTATCTCAGGCGCAAATTTCTGGCAATATTCTAAGAAAAAGTTCTCGGGGCAAACCGTGACGACCCTTAAAAAGCTTAGGTCCAAATCTGCAACCGGGGTTGAAGTAGTCCTGCATCATCCTAGCATCTGCATCAACACGGCATCTGTTTATCGTTCTTCTATTCAAAACCAACATTTTTTCGGGTTGGTGCAAATCATGCGTCTCCTGCAACACTTCTTGATACATGATTGCGTTATCTCCATGACTATCATTGTGGTACCATTGGGGATATGCCGACCGTTGGGGGTATGCCGACTCTCTCCGTCGTCGCATATATCTGACGATAACTGACTCCATTTTACAGCTAAAGTAAAATGAACATTTTAATTTTTATCAATCACGCCATAGCAATAAAAATGTGTATTGTTTCATAAAAATACTATAAAAGACACATAAATATGAAATATCAAGAAAACATAATATGGATAAGACGATGTCCAACTTATATTAAGAGAAACTAAATATATGAAACAAGAACAAAATAACAAACATGTACTACACCCTCGCTAATCAACACCATTTTAACCAGTTTTACTAGACTAAGGGAAAAACTGACTTTCTGGCACAACTTCCATATCAACACTATCTTTACCTCTCTGACCATTACCTTGAACACTACCCTGCAAACTCCCACCTAAGCTCAGGCCTAAGAATTCACTAGAATTTGGTAAATCACTATAGATTTGCGAGCCATACGCCATTGACATGTGGGGCTCTACAGGAATGTTACTTTCAGGACCATAAGGGACATAATACGCATTCGATGTAGAGGGGTCTCCAGCCGGACGCTTACGACGGAGTTGGGTTTCCTCCAATGATACACTTGCGTTATAAGTGCTAGCAAAGGTTTTTTCTTCCTGACTTGAAGTGAAGAGGACATCAAATGTTTAGGAACTACGATGTGTTGTGGGGGTGTTATATAACGCTCGACGATGAGACTCATCGAACACTGTCTGTCTGGTAGATTGGAGGCACCAGTAAGTGTCCGCCGCAAACTGGAATATCTCTTCCTAAAAAATTAAGATTATTTTTTTAACATACTGATCTAACAATATATAATATTCAAATGAAAATGAAAATGAAATATAAATGGACTAACCGTTGAGACATTCATATTAGAAAAATTGTATAGGTTTGGTGGTTTCCTGGGGACTGGAACTAGATCTTCAAACGATTCTTTGTAGAAAGGCACGTCCCATTGTACGTTTGGTAGTTATGACATGGACGGTCCGGCTTGGTCGTATGTGTATGACTGGGATGCCATGGTATGAGGTGGGTATTGGGGCATCAAACTCCGGGGTACACTGATGTGCCCCACTCCGAGTTCATCACGTGTATTTATGTGAGTTGTTTTTGTCCTAAGAGCTCCCACGCTATGACTTCTCCAAAACTGGGAATAATTTTCTTCCGGGACATAATCAAAGTGCTCACCCATCTTAAGCTCTGTCTCGTCAGATACCGTATCCAAACTAGGGGGATTGCATGGGATAACTATCGCCCCTACCACCTGCCTCATACATCTCTCGGCCAGATAAGCAGAAACTCTTGTTCCCTTAATAACATCCTTGAAAAGAAATCTCCTCTTAGACATCTCAAGTGTTGTTTGAAATTCTTCAGTCTGTTGGTGTAAACTATCCTTGAACCAGGGGTCCCAAATAACCGCATCTCCCATCCACATGTATATCTGAGCGCGTGAATCAGTTACAGAGTGTTTGTGAAGATCTACCTGTCCCAAGCCCTTAAGGTTCGTCTCATGAAATAGAAAAATAGCAGGGTGTGGATCAAGTTCATCATCTCTTAAGTTATCCTTCAAAACAGGCTGACAATTACGGAAATAAAAATAATACCATAATTCTAAGATCATCCACATCCCACCCATATCTTTCTGTTTGCACGAGCTCCAGTCATCCAGATGTTTATACAAATTACCCAAAGTGGAAGTACCCCAATCATAAGACTCAACATCATCCAAATTATCCAACAATACACACCATCATTTATCTACTCTGAGACTACAGTCTGCAAACAGAAAAGCACCAATACACCAAAGCAAGAACATTCTAGTCAATTCATCGGCAATATCGGTGTTGATAGCCGGAGGTTTCTTGCTATCAATGTAATTAGCCAAGTGAGAAAGACGTATGGTACATGCATTTGATTCAAAATCTCCACTCTTCAAATCCTGATTTTTCCTATTTCCCAAATTATCTAACACACCCCAGAAATACTTATCATCCATAGCTTCTATTTCTTGTGACGTGAGTGTTTCGTTAGGTAATTTAGGGATTAGCTTACCTCCTCCGATTGGAATACCAGTCAACCGGAAGAAATCTAGAGGGGTCAAACCTATCTCAAACTTACGGAAGTGAAAGGTTTTAGTCTTCTTCCACCACCTCTCACATAAAGCTTCAACTAAACCATTATCCGCATACTTAAAATTAAATTGAAATACGGAAGAAAAACCACACATATGAAGAAGGAGTAGTGCTCGAGGGTTGTCATAAACCACTATCTTGTAAAAATTATTTACCATAGTCCAAGTACTCCTAAATTTAAATATTCTCTTACCTAAGTCCTCACATTTATGTTGTAACCGTCCGTTACCTTGAGATATTTCGGATAACTTCTCAAACCTAGAAAAATCGATATGCTCCATTATCTAATAAAACGAACAGTAAGGGAAGCTCAATCAACATGTGAATAACAAACAAGCATCCACATATATTAATCTATGCACAATCAAATTCACATCACATTAAGGTATTCACAATGCTCATATGAAAACCTCAAACAAAATGATATTAACAACATCAATTTCACCCATATAATCATCTCCACATCAACTTAAAAAAATACATGACTTAATCCTCAAACTCATGACAAAATGCTCAATTTTTTTTTGTTAACATGCTTATCAAATTACAAATAACAAATACATGAACCCTGCCAAAACACAATTAAATCATTCAACTACAATCAATCAATTTTTGTAACCACGAATGAATGAATCAATCAATTTGTCTTTCCCCTAAATAAACCCAAATATCCAAAACCCTAAATTCAAGTTTATACATTCAATAGGATCCAAATCAATCGTTTATGACTAAAATCAAGATCACAAAATCAATCAAAACTTAATTTTCATACCTAGTCTTGGTTTGTTGATGAAAATCTCCCAAAATACCACCAAAAGATTCTCCACAGCAACTAGAACAAACCCTTGTAATATTATCCGCAAAAAAACATTAAATCATCATCAATCCATCCATGCAAAAGAGGGGTGTTCGGGTTTGGGTAGAGGAAGAAAAGAGAAGAAGAACTGCTGTTGTAGCGCGTGTAACTGTATCCTTACGGCACGCCATTAGGAATGGCGTTTTGACCGGTCAACAAGGTCAATACGCCATTAGGAAAGGCGTATTTGAAAATTCCAATGACACGCCATTTCTAATGGCGTGCCGCGCCTTTTCAAACGGCGTGTCAAGGGAGAATGTTGGATCCCCACTACGGTTGGGCGTTGATTTTCGGTGACGTGGATCCAACAAGAAGGTTGAATCTTACACTTCCACTAGAGTAAGTTTAAGATTGGCCCCTTTAGGTCAGGGTTCACTTATACTGACCTCACCATATTTGCTGACCATACACGTGGAACGGTGAATGTTTTAAAGTGTTGGATATCATCATATATCACCGGGGAGGTTCATTTATCTTGCAAAGACCATAACTACCTTCAAAGACAAGGTTGCTAATGCGGGTACCATTTTCCTTTGGGTGTACCAATAAGTATATATATATATATATAAGACAAAAAAAAAAAATTGCATTTGGGTTGGTACACCCCCAAGCTTGCTTCAAAGACCCGCACTCTTTATTCCCACTAGATGTTGAAGGATTTTATCTTTCGTTCCACTCTGCAACGGAGTAAAGATATATGTTCAAATTTCAGCCACACTTTTAAATCTCTGTCGTCCCACTTCCCTCCTCCATAAGAGTCGGTCTTAAAACACTTGCAAATGTAGAGATTAGAAAATAGCCCATAGACGCAAATATAACAGTTTAAACTAGTTTTAAATGATCGCGCGATTGGGGATACTTGAACTAATTGGGGGATATAAATTACTTCCCCCAACCAATAGTGTCTGCTAAGGGGTGTTTTTTGGGGCGAAAATACTAAAATACCCTTTGGTTAATTAAAAACATTATCAAAAGACTATACTACCCTTCCCACAAAATCAAAAACTTAAAATCAAAATCAAAAAACCAAATCAGTATCCCCATTTCCATTGAGTGCCGGCACACTCGGTTAGGGTTATGTTTTGAAGAAAAAAAAAATTCCATCTTCTTCTTCATCGTTCTTCATCATTCTTCGTCGTCGATTCAAAAATATCTTCGTCGATTACCCAAATCTATCTATAACCATGCCTCCATGAAAGAAATCAGATGCCCAAGCGAAGTCAAAATCGATTGTTCAACAAAAACAATAAGAAATGATCAATCGGATTGCTCAAGAAGAAGAGAACTCGGACAATCAACCTCACGTAAACATGGCTTCTGTCAGAAGGTAAGTGATTTTGAACAAGTTTATAAGTGTTTGAATCGATTTAAGGAATTGGGTTCAGGTTAGAATCGCGAACCCTTACTCAAACAGTTGAGTTACAGTCAATGTCGGCATTGAAATTAGTATGAATACAATGCCGGTACTGAATTACGGCATTGAAAATAGTATGAATACAATGTCGGTACCTGGTTACGGCATTGATTTTAGTATGAATACTATGCCGGTATTGAGTTACAGAATCACCTGAAACTGAATGTTCTGTCCCGGCATTGATTTTAGGTTGAATACCATGCCGGTAGTATGTTACGACATTGTTTTAAATTTATTCGATTATGCTGGCAGTCCACTTTTAATATACAGGAGAACCCTAGGAATTTGTTACCAGTACCGTCATTGATTTTAGGTTGACTAAAATGCCGGTACTTGATTACGGCATGGATTTGAATTCCTACCTCTGTGCCGGCAGTGCTCTTTTGGTATCCAGGAACTGCATAGGAGTTACCTAAGAATACCGTTATTATCCACAATTAATGGACAATGCCGGCATCGTGTCCCGGCATAGTGTTTTTGTTAAATTATTATGCCATTTGTTGGTCTCGGCATGGTCGAGATTTCGTAAATCTATGCTGGTACTGATTCTATGCCGTTTTTCAATATATCTATGCCGGCATCAAATATGAAAGTGAGTTGTCTTATATTTATTTCGTGTTTCTTTTGATATAGAGCTAAAGCAATGGAAGCTAAGAAAACAAAAGCTAAGGATGATGTCCTTAAGAAAAGAAAGAAGAACGATCTTGGTACTCCTCAATCTCTGCCTCCTCGAGGGAGAGAACAAGGTCGCAACAAGCGTTTGGGGGCAGGATCTACAAGAGGGAAAGTTTGGGAGAGTGGTGACCGTAGTCGACTCGTAATCCGTGAACCTACTGGAACAGTTGAGCACAATGAGCAAGATGAAGAGGAAAGTGAGGAGGAAGATAATGAGGTTGATCTAAGTCAATTAGCAACCCAAAGCCAAGTTTTAGAGGAAGATGGTGGGCCAAGTCAAAAACCAACACAAGGCAAAGGCAAAGTAAAAGTTAAAAGTTCGCACCTTCCTCATGCTGATGACATGATACCTGACCTTGATAGTGGTAGAATTTGGGGTCAAGCTTCGGATCCGAGAATGCTATTTGGCTTCAAGGATACGTGGGCTCGTACTATCTATCAAACCTATGTAAGAATTTTTATCTTATGCATATGTATTGTTTTGTATTTATGTAAAATCTCCTAATGGTATTGTCTCCTACTTGTAGGATCACAAGAAGGTTGTGCGTGTTTGCCGAAACCAAGCTGCCTCTCATTGGGATTTGTCTACGGAATGTAAAGAGGCCCAAACATTAGTAAGGGATTTTGGTTTATATGGTTTGGTTGAAAATTATGTGAAGTGTGATTCTGTGACAGTCAATTGCTTCGTCGAAAGGTATCATGGTGAAACTGATACCATGCACTTCCCGTTTGGGGAGATGACCTTGATCCATGATAATGCTCAGAACATTCTAGGCTTGAATGTTATCGGCAATCAATTGCAGAGATAATTGTCCGGACCTAGAATGGTCGAAGTTGCACGCTCTGACTAACAAGTTGTTGGGTTGGGACTACAAAACTTCTGTGGAAAGCTTCTATGTATCTAAGAATAGTATGGAAAAGACCATCAAGTTGAAGTTGCTTAAGGAGAAGTTTGAAAACACGCAGGTAAGAAGTTTGAAGGATGGGTGGGACCCTGCACAAATTCGTTATACACTTGGGCACTAAGGTATTCCTTGACGCTAGTGGCAACATGGTTAGTGCAAACCACCTTTAATACTTGGATCCGTTGGAAGAGGTCTTTACCTTTTCTTGGGGCACCGTGGTAATGGCACATTTGATGGCGGAGATGAGAAGGGCCTCTAAGGCTGTTACAAACCAATTTTTCGGGAATTTCACTCTTCTCCAGGTAATTTTGTCTTTAAACTTATGTTCTTATGCATATTGTTCACATGTACTCTTATTATAAACTTAGAAACAAAATTTACTGCTTCTTATATGTATCATTCCACATTGGTATAGGTGTGGGCTTATGAACACTTTCCAATATTGTTCAAGGACTACCCCTTCTTGAAAATCAAAAACCCTTCCGAACCCGAGGAGCATAGAGCTAAGAGATACGAGTTCAACAATATTCTGAAACCCGGTAACAATCGTCGATTGACAAATATGTGATTGTCTCTGGACGCGATGACTACCAAAGAGGTTGTGTTCGACCTTTACAAGGAAGCTAGAGAGAACCACCAAATTTTTAGGTATAATAACGTTGCATTTTACAATGGGCCGTTGTTCCACCCAAAGGGATACGTTATGGCTGATCCCCGACATGTGATGCGGCAAATTGGATATAAGCAATTACCTCCTCTTGAGACAGCCTCTCTTGAAAGGTACGAAGTTGACCGTTCTAAGAGCTTTTCAACTAAGATGAAGTTGAGGGTAGAGTATGATCCAATTCCAGAACCAGCACATTGGAGGGATAGGAAACCTCGTCGTTTGGTATATATTAGTAACTGGGAGCTTGTAGAAAACGATGATGAATCCCACCCGAACTGCATGTGGAATTACCTGAATTTCTCACATCCTTTTGTCGTGCGCCCGGACAACGTCAAAGTTTTACCCCAGGAAAACCCTCCCGCTCCAACTCCTACAGAGGTACCACCTACGATGGCCCAACTTAATAAGACTGTTGTATTTCTAGTAAGTATACATAATCTTATATTAGTCGTTAATGTATGCATAATCTTATACTAATTATGTGTTGGATGTATGAAACTAGCGACATCGGCTTGGAAAGTTGAAGAAGATGTTTGGTAGCAAGAACGAGAAAGGAGAGGTGCTATCCCCTGAAGAAATGAAGGAAGTTGAGGAAAAGCTTGATAAAATGGAAGACCTTAATGCAAAAGATTTGTTCGGAGAAACGAGGAAGGTGGCCGTGTCCAAGAAGCAAAAGACCAAGTAATTAACTCTTTAGTTGTGTTTCTTCATTTGGATGGTGGTTGTTACGTTTTGAACAATTCCGAACTTGTTTTTGGATTAACTCTTTAGTTGTTTTGGTTTATGATACCTGGATTAAGAACATTTAAGCACAATTTAATTGTTTGTTCTTTATGTTGAACATGTTTAGATTTCTAGTAATATGTTTGTAAGTTTTTTTTTGAAATGTTTAGGTCAAACAGAGTCGACACTGTTTCCGGCGTATATTTGTGAATATAATTTCATGACGGAACTAATACCGGCATAAATGTTTTATCTAAAACCATGCCGGAAAGTTGGGATGAAATGTCCAAGTTCCTGTATAGAATTTGAACTGTTCCGGCATGGAAATATTTATAAATATCCATGCCGGAAATCTGATTTTTTTTTAACTTGGATAGTTTAGCAGAAACTCGGCATGGTAAATAAGATATCTTTCTATCCCGGCACTCTGTAAACCCTTCGGAAATTAAAACTACAATGCCGGTATTGATCATAGATCCGTTACGAATGCTCTTTTTATTTGGTTCCTTGATAATCTAGAGTTCATAATCTATTACATTACATTTGAAACTTTAAATTAAAACATACTAAAAAACATGGAATGGAGTAATTTTGAATAAAGATGATCTCATAATCTATTTACATCCCTTTTTAACAATTGCGGAACCTTTGATCCTTTCGCGAATATCTTTGAAGACATCGTCTGGAATCTCGGTGTCAAGGACCATCTTCATTGGTTCATCTTCTCTTTCAACATATTCCTTTCCCTTCATATAACACCCATCACACCCATCAATAGGCTTGCATTGGCCCTTGTGGTTTTCTCTTGATTCTGCTAGTGCAACAGCTTTGTCAAACCATTAAAACTCATCGCACTTTGGGTGATTCAAACACCTTAGAAACATTCTTCCATTTTCAGCATCATCAGTTTTTGCAATCCAAAACCGGCGTGTCCCATCACAGTTTCTACACTTTGAATAAATAAAAGGACAGTCCATGGCTAGATGAGAAGGTGACTTGCAAATTTGACAGCTGCAATGATGAGTCTGTAAGAGAAGATTATATTAGTGATACGTCCTAGTAGAGAAGATTTTAACTGTCCATATATTGTTAGTAATGTTGAATCTACTTACTTTGCGGGTAGAGCTTGATGGTGGTTTGCAAATAGAGCTTGTTGATGAATCTCCCATCGCTTGTGAAACTAAAACCGTGGGTACTTGATCTATTTTTTGAGGCTTGCTTTCTTGAGAGAAGGATTTTTGCTATTTGGTGGGTGCTTTCTGTAAATTTTTCCTAAGGAATGAGGGGGTATTATATAGAATGAAGCTCCAACAGTCTTATTTTTCAAAAAACTAGCTGTTTTTTTTTTAATTCCGAGATACCGGCATGGTCGCATAAATACACAATATGCCGGTAGAGGATACCGGCGTTATATGTTGGTGTTGAAACCATGCCGGCATGCATAGCAGATTATGCCGAATCTCTGTAAAAAAAAGATCAAGTACCGGCATGGCTATTGAATAGAAATCAATACCGGGACCTGGTGCCGTCTTTCTTTCCATATTAATGAAAATGACAGCATTCGCTAATTTAAAAAAAAAAAACTAGCCATTGAGGGGTTTCTCTATATAAAGAGAGCTAATACTTGAACCAAAACTCGTGTGTTCTTGAGACTCTTATGAAACCCTAAACCCTAGAAGAGTCATCTATAAATAGCTTAGTATAGAACCTACTCCCACATACAACAAATGGCATCGTTTGACTCCGAGGAAGATTTAGCAATCAACCAAGCATGGTACGCCGAAACTCGTCCTTCAACTATAGATAATAGTTCGGGGGATTCCATGTGGTTGAAGATTTTTAACAAATTTACTCACGATTATGGGAACTTGAAAGGAAGAACTGCTCAACAAATCGAGCAATGTCACGACATCATCCTATATGCGGTGGTTGAGTTTTTAAAAATCAAACACCGGATCGCGCACGCTACCCATAATAGAATGTCCCCTCAACAACTCGTAAGTATCTTTATGATTAATTCGACACAATCCACTCTTTTCAATTTTTATGTAACAAACTAATATTTTGTGTTGTTTTTGTAGCATGAAGCCGTGAAAGCGCGTTACTTATAGGAAAAGGGGGAAGCATTCATGTTTGATAAAAACGTGAACCACATGGTAACCAAAGTCACGGAGTACCACCAGCTGGGTGAATCAGAGACGGATTCTTCGTAAGAAGATTGATAGGTTTAGTGGTTTATGGTTAGGTTTTTAGGGTAGTTTTTGGTAAGGTTTTGTGGGTATATCTTTATGTAAACCCTCACGAGACTATAACTCGTCCACTTGGGTCATCAAGTGGTTCAAAGGCTTGATGCACGTGTTAAGTGCATCCGTGCTTCCTGCGACAAGGATTATATTTGAAATAAATTATAGTTCCGGCATACTATGTTAACATATTCAATGACATTACCATGCCGGCGTAGATCTTATATATAACTCTATGCCGGGATAGAGTGTCAAAATGTTATGGTTTCTTTGTACAATAAACCTTATTCCGACATTGCTTTTTAATACAACTCCATGCCGGCATTTGGTGCCGACAATTTCTTTAACCACAGTTCAGTGCCGGGATTGAACATTCAATGCCCAACGACTATTTTTTTAAACCATAAACCAGTAAAGGGAACTGCCGGCGTGGATGTTAGGTTACTGACAATACCGAAATGATAAAGTGGAAAAAGAGCCGTTGTGTCCTCATCTATTTAAAGGAATGGATACACCCATTACACTTGATACCTCCAAAAAAAAAAAACCCAACACATATCTCCAATGGAAAATCCATCACCAACTACCGATTTCATCATTGCCATGGAAAAAGAAAAACTTAAGAAGAACAAACTATCCACTCCGATAGGAAATCAATTATCATCCACCACCAACTCAATTGCCGCAATGGAAGAAGAGATACTTAAAAGGAAAAGAGAAGAAGAAGAGGTAGCAATAAAAGCAAAATATCGCAAAGAAACCAAGGAAATATACGAACGTGTAAAACAAGCGAAGATGGAAGCTGATGTTGAGGAAGAAACCGAATGTATTAAAATTTTCTACATAGTATCGGATTTCCCGGAAGATTACCGCCCATGGTCTCTTTTTTGGGGTCTTGTTAGTTGTGGTCCTTATATGCCGAAGTTTGAGGACGGTAAGTGCAAGAAACGCAAAATGGATTACGGGGATGAGTATATAGCGAATCGGACAAATCTCGCAAGATACATAGGGAATAGGTATCAAGCTCAGGACGCAAATACCAAGTGGAGAAAATATCCTTTTAGGCATTTCAAAGTTGCTTTGTTTATTGAATCTCATTCCAAGAAATGATGTTAGTTGCAATTAGCTTAAGATTTTTCATTTTATGTGTAACTTTGTTTATATGGTTAATGTTTTTAGGTTTATTTCCGTAAGATTAATATGAAGGCCAGTTTGGGTCAGTTTTCTTGCTTAAAACTTTGGTGGCTACTTCTTTTGGTGGTGCATAAGCCGGCATTGAAATGTGATTATCATACGATGCCGGTATCCTGGTCTCCATTGAAACTGATCGTCAGAATGCCGGCATTGAATAATAACCAAAGGCAATACCGGCACAAGTGCCGGCGTTGAAGTGTGATCAACACACAATACCGGTATCCTGAACCCAATTTAAACTTAGTGTCAGAATGACGGCATTGAATTGTACCATCTTTCCATGCCAGCATTCTGACGGTTACAAACTCCTTTAAGTTATGTGGCGGTTTCAAACTCCTTTATCCCACTTATGTGACGGTTACAACTATGTGTCGGTTACAAACTCCTTAATTCTATTTAAGTGACGGTTATAGAAAGGGAAGTATTCCATCATTCTATCTCTCTTTGTTTTTACTTCTCGGCTCTTCCAAAAGAATTTCCAAAACCACTAAACTCCCTTATTTTCTTTCATCTAAGAAGAATGGGTCGTCGGATACCTCCTGAAAAACCCAAACCCAATCCTGAAGAATCTGTTGATGATAGTGGTAAATCGAAATCAAAAGTGCAACAAGTGCACGAAGCAAAGATAAATCAAGCAGCTCTTGAACAAGATGATGATGAGGAAATAACAAATTTGATGCGGTAAGTGATGTCTATGTTGAATTGAAGTTTTTTTAGGGTTTATACCATGCTAGAAAACACAAATCGATAGTTGCATGTTTAGTCTCACTACTACACTAAAAGTAACATTTGAAATTGCAATATAGTCAATTAAAATTCAGTTACAATTTGGGTTCGCCATAGAATTCAATTTGAATACCATGCCGGATTATATGTCTTGTATCCCCATTTTATTGCATGGAAATACCGGCATAGGTTATCTCTAATTTACCAAGCCGGCAGTGTTCTCTGTTTACCAACCATGCCGGTTTTTGTTCTCTTTTTTTGTTAAGTCTCTGTATAAAATTCCCCAAATACCGGCATTGTTGGTCTCTAATTTACTAAGCCGGCACCATTGCCGGAAATATCATTATGTTTACCAGCGATGCCAGTTTTGGTTCCCTTCTTTTGTTAAGTCTCTGTATAAAATTCTCCAAATACAGGCATTATTGTTTACTTATTTAGCATGCCGGCACTGTTTCCGACAGTGATTTTATGTTTACCATCCATGTCGGCTTTCTGTATATAACTCATTTGACATATTGGGATGTAGGTCTAGAGTAGCACAAATGAAGAAAGGAAAGGGAAAAGTTGTTGAAGAAGGAAAACCTAAGTCTTCTCGGCCTCGACGTAGTCGTTCTGATCCGGATCGTGCTAAGGTCATCATTCGGGAGCGTACGGGGGACACAAGCAGTGATGATGATGATGATGAGTGGCAAAATTTCCGGAACCGGCCCGAGCAGGTGGCTCATCCTCACAAGGCTTAGGACAAGCTACAGCTGAAGTTGAAGTCGGTGAGAAAAAGGAAAAGGAACCCCCATACCACCTTCCTAAAATATTTGACATGATTCCATACCGCAATGATGGCAAACAGTGGGGTGAAGCGAGAAACCCGCAACTCTTATTTGACTACAAGCACTCTTGGGCTCGTTGGATCTATCAAACTTATGTAAGACGTTTGCATCTTGTTATTATATTATTTATCTGTGATCAAGTGAATTTAATTTAGTTTGGTGTTTTTATAGGACCACAAGAAAGCCTTCTGTGTTAGCCGCCATCAAACAATGGATATATGGCCTTTGGAGCTTGAGTGTGACGTTGTTCAAGCATTAGTCAGAGCATCTGGGTTGTATCCAGCGGTAGAAAATTATGTGGCCACTGATCAAGTCACGGCGAATTGCTTTTTCGAGAGGTTTTTTGGTGAAACTGATACCATGCATTTTCCTTTTGGCGAGATGACCATTATCCCTGAAGATGTCCAAAGAATACTAGGTCTAGAGGTTCTTGGGAAAGCCGTTAAGGAAGGAGATCACTGTAAGGACCTAGAATGGGCCAAGATCTATTAGCTGACCAAAAAGTTGTTTGGGTGGGACCAGGAAACGACTATGGCAAATATGTACAATACAGACCGTTCCCGGAAAAAGACTATCAAATTCGTCGATCTCGTTCGATTGTTTGGGAATACGAAGGACAAGGAATTGAATCCCGAACAAATTCAGCAAACTGCCGCTGCTTATCTGTTGTTCACCTTGGGCTCCGTAATATTCCCTGACGCTAATGGTAACAGGGTGCATATGAACAACCTACAATACTTGGATCCCTTGGATAAGGTTCATGAGTATTCATGGGGCACTGCTTTATTGGCACATTTTTTGGCAGAAATGCATAGAGCTTCTAAGGCGAACGCCTGTCAATTTAATGGGAATTGCACTGTAATTCAGGTATAGTGAACTAGTTATTTTGTGATCATTGTCATTTATTTTGTTAGTTTCCAATTATTTCTTTTATCATACATTTCATTGGAACGATCTTTTATTGCCATAGGTGTGGTCTTATGAACACTTCCCAACATTGTTCACGAACTATAAAGGATTGAAGTTAGTACGTGAATATCAACCGCAACAGCCTCTACTTTTTCAACAATGCACCGAAGCCCAATAACAAGAAACGGTTATTCGCCATGAGATTGGCTTTGGACTCTGTCGCTGCCAAAGATGTTGTTTTTGACCCATATAGGGATGCCAGAGGAGTTTACTTTGCAAGGCGTGACGATGTTTCATTTACAACGGCCCGTTATTTCATCCAAAAGGATTTGTTATGCACAACCCTCATCGTGTAATGCGCCAACTTGGGTACAAGCAGAAAAGTCTAATGGATACATCTTATCAGAAATTCTCTCATGTCTTTGATCAATGCCAAGCAAATAAGAAGCACACTCTGGTAGTTTACGACCCAACTCCCCTTCCTGCTCATTGGAGGGAAAGGGAACAACAACAACTTGTGTTGGATAGGGTTGGTTGGGAATTGGCGGAAAACGGTTATGAGTCCGAACCAAACTTCCTTGGAGGTTGTTGGGGGTGATTTTGATTTTGGTTCTACAAGTCCTAGCCACAACACACCCAATTCCCAAGAGAAAAGAGACAGAGAGAGAGAGAGAGACCCCTCTATTGTACTATATGCCTCTTTATATAGACTTTTCAAAAGCCCTTCCTTTTATGATATCATGCCACATGTCCTAAACCTCCTTAATTACTACTAATGTCATTCATTCTCTAATACAACCTCCTTCTTTCCTATTAATTCCTCCATTGTCCTTTCCATCTTATGGATACTTTCTTAGTGGACTTGGGCTTTAGTCCCCATGTTTCATGTTGGGTTTGCCTCCCTTTTGGGGGCACACTAGCCCGGCTAAGGGGTAATATTTTTCATGTATCAACATTAGTCCCCTAACTATTGGGTTAATTGTCAAATAACCCGATAGTCGTATTGCATCCCATTCTAGTGTCTCTTGTACTGTCTTCTCGAATTAAGTCCCCAGTCCGCAAGTTTGAGGGGTTTATGAAACGAGATAGTTTTTTTGCAAGAAGTTGCTGACATGCGCGACGAGCGTTTTGGATAAGTATTTTCCGAGAATTCTTGCATGATTGAACGTTTTCTTGGTTTGTATTGCTGGCGCAATTTGAGAGTCTCAGGGCGGGGTGGTGAAGACAAGGTGTAATCTGTACTTAGCCCTGCTCTTTTATTTTCTCTAACCGTTCCGCGTGGTTGGGGATGTTTAGGGAGGTAAATAATGGAGGTGCGTCTTCTTCGTTAATTATGTCTGGGTAGGCAAAACGCGCCTTCAATGCGAGGGGTGAACCCCTTGTAATGGAGGTAAGTCCATATACTTCGCCCCTCCTTTTCCTTTCCTTTCCTTTCCTTTTCCAAGAAAGGCAAACGCGCCCCCTCTTTACGCACTCCCCTCTTTTCTGTAGCCGGTCGGATGCGCGGAGCAACACGTCGCCTTTTTTGTATATTTATGGCCAATCGGATGCGCAGAGCAACCCGTCGCCTTTTTGTATATCTATGGCCGATCGGATGCGCGGAACAACCCGTCGCCTTTTTGTATATCTGTGGCCGATCGGATGAGCATATCAACCCGTCGCCTTTTTATATATTTGTGACCGATCGAATGAGCATGTCAACCCATCGCCTTTTTGTATATCTGTGGCCGATTGGATGAGCATATCAACCCGTCGCCTTTTTGTATATCTGTGGCCGATCGGATGAGCATGTCAACCCGTCGCCTTTTTTGTATGTCTGTGGCCGATCGTATGTGCGGAGCAACCCGTCGCTTTTTTTGTATATCTGTGGCCAATAGGATGCGCGGAGCAACCCGTAGCCTTTTTGTATATCTGTGGCCGATCGAATGCGCGGAGCAACCCGTCGCCTTTTTGTATATATGTGGCCGATCGGATGAGCATATCAACCCGTCGCCTTTTTGTATATTTGTAATGTTGGCTCAATCGTATTTCGCGGCCTTTTATAGATTTGTCAGCCGACCGGGCGCCTTTGGCATTCCCGTAGCCTTTTGTAAATTTGTATTTGTTCAAGCGGCCTCTATGGATCCTTGCTAGCATGGTGCCCGGAGCACGTTTACTAGAATTTTACATGAGGTTCAAGACAAGATGATATTGATGCTTTGTGCGGTAAAAAGAGTGATAACCTACACATGCGACTAGATGACATGCATATTTCATGAAGTGCAAATATTCATACGCGTGAAACAAAACATTTGTGAGGGCATCATGAAAGTAAATATCATAAAGGCGCGTGGTATCATTTGTGAAGAAAGTGACAGCCTACACATGCGAGTAGATTATATACATATTTTATAAAGCGCAAACAAACATTCAAGTGACAACCTAACATGTGACTAGATGACATACATATTTCATGATCTGAATCGACTAAGCATATGGGATACATGCATGAACTAACAATGAGCGGTTGCTGCTTTCTTGATTGCATATGTATACCAGGTGAAGATAAAAATGTTAAAAGCAACATACAAGGTTTATGGGCGCAGAAGACGAACTATTAACATAAACAAACGAGGGTATCCATAAACATAGCTAACTTGTAACTTACCGACGCGCATGTGTAGGCTTAACAATTATGAATTACAAAATAAAACTTTAGCTAAGGATGCTGAAGTTATACATATAGATCGACAAACACACTTTTTTTTTTTAATGAATGCTGAGTGATATAGATATGCAAGCCTTTGTACTTAGAAATGTTTTACTCAAGAGAAGAACAAAGATCATAAAATTCTGAAATCATGCTAGCCCGCTATCATTTACTGGATACAACTAAATTCAAGTAGAGGGATAATAATTGTACCATTGTTACCATATTCAAAGAGACGAGTCGCTGGTATGTACCGTCCTTATGTTCTTCTCAACTCTACCTTCTGGTGCGAGCGGAGACCAGCTGGGCGCGCAAGGAATGATAACACAATCCCTTCATCAAGCATAGTTACATGAAGTTTGGTGCACGGCCTGTCCAAACAATCGTGCTCAAGTGCAGGTGAGCAAAAACCGCACAATGGAATTTCATTGCAGCTACTAAACAAGGGACATTAAGCTAGATATTCAATCATACAGCAAGTACAAAGGCAAATGTGAGCTTATGGGTTAGGATCAAAATTCACAGCTCGGATAAAGGTCAGAGGTAACTCATGCAAGAATGAAATGCAAACTTATCTTCGTAGTTTCGATTCGGTGGCAGCTAATAGATATTCACAGGGCTGAAACATCCCTTTCCCCCCCTTCTTTTTTTTTGCAGTATTTTCTTATCGCGGATCTGATCATAGTGAAATTACTGATACAGTTTTGAATACTTCTATGCTCTTAGATATCCCTCCACCTGTTATGAGTCAACTACTTTCTTTTTCCACCAACGTATCCTTACTAGTCGGACGAAGGCATGGACGCGGAGAGAGGAAAAAAGCGGCCTTAGTTTGCTGTACCGTATCGCTTGCAGCGTTTATCGAACTTGCGTAAGCTTGGATTGTTGTGTCTAGAGTTGGTGCTCGTGTGGTGAAGAGGCGATGATGGATGCGGAGTTGGGAGGCGCTGGCAGTGTTGTCAATGGTGGAATTAATGGCGACAAAAATGTATGGCGAGGGTCTGTTAGGAAATCCTCAGCTGAAGCTCCTCCCTATTCTCACTATAAAACCCCAAGTTTCCTTCCTCATCAATCGGGATTTAATTCAGCAGGCCTTCGGAACTATTCCGGAACAAGACCGGCAACACACTGGAATAGATGGTGGCTGGCTCCTGTTTTATTGGGGATAGCAGTAGTTCATAGATACATGGCGGCTAGAGCTGAAGCGCTCTTCTTTGAGTGACACACTTAGTTCTCGCCGACCCTTGGCAGCTACCTATATTGAGCTAATAGTAAAAGAAAATTGACCATGATGTTAAATACTCGTGTATGTAAGGTAATTGCTTAAACTATACATGAACAGTACATGCTTGCATCATGATAGAACAACTTTGCAAGAAGATTAATATAAAATGAAGGAGATTGAGCTAGGAGAAATGAGAACTTATCCTTGTATTTATTCGGATCACCCCCTTGTCAACAACTGCATCTTTACATTCTGTTGCAGCGGCATAATGCTATAACTTGCAATCTCATTCCATTATCTTAATACCTCGCAACTTAGCTGCAGCTTCACGTTCTTGTGTTTTTCCCGATGACACCTTAGTTGAGCTGAACAAAGGGCGCGCATCAGCCTTGTGTTTTTCCTGTTGTTGACGTGAAGGCGCAACCTCTCTTCTTGGGGCAGGGGCGGTCTCATAGAGATGTGAAGCGCTGGTGGAGTCGACTCAAGCAATCTGGGTGCTCCAGCTTGTGTCACGATCTCGTTACAATAGTTCCTAGTGCTCATGTACTCAGATATTCTTGGCTGCGGTTCTTCTTTGATTTTATAGGTCTCTTCGTTGTCAATTGAGATACAATCCGAGAGGCCTTCATAGCCAATTCCGAACAGGGAACCAAATTTCCTTAATCGTAACAATTCAAAGATTAGTGTACAGTGTTATCTCATTTCTACTAAGAGGCAGAGCAAAAAAAAATTAACTGTCAGAATCATTCAAATGCAAGTAAAATAGGAGCTCAGGCAAAACCCAAAAGTAAATCGAACTCAAGGCCTTGTTAATTTTTCGCAATTTTAGTAAAACTAAAGCAACCACTAGAATTCTTTAGGCAATTCAAAACAGATCAGAACCCTAAATTGATAATCTTATTGCATCTGTTACTTATTAAAACAACTTTCAAATAAGAAGAATCTGATTATGTCGGAACGGGTTGAGTTAGAATAAACAGATAATCATAAATCTAGATTTTGATTTCAAATCGGATTAGTAAATCAAAGGAAACCTCGAGTTTGATTTTATGAAACCCTAAATGCTTTCCCCAAATCCTATTTCAAGACCAATCAACTATCAATAATGGTAAATGGTAACATGCGGATTAAATCAAGAGAAGAGATGGACTTATCTTCGTTGAATTCGTGATGTTAGTCTCGAAGCTATTTATTGATGATGATTTCGTTGTTGTTGAAGACAAAGAAGAGGTGTTGTTCCCATTGTGGACCCGAAGTTAGACGATGGTTCGCTGATGTGCTTTGGTATAATCGGAGGATGAGGGTGCCGCGGTACTGGTTTATCTCGGAGTAGGTAAGCGGCAACTAGAGATGCTCGGAGGATTAGAAGATAGAACGCGGAACTGAGGTAACACGCGGTAGCAGGGAGAGAGGTGAGGGAAGGCGCCGATGAGGTTAATGGCGCGGTGGGGTTGAGTTTAGGCAGTAAGACAAGACGCGGGGAAGGTACACATGGAAAGCGTGAGCGCGTGGGTGGGGTGTACCGCCCAGAGAGGAAAAAGATCTTGTAAGAAAAGAGAGACGCGGGATGTCATGGGAATTGGATGGCTAGGCTAGAGACGAGCCTCTGGGTGTGGTCGCCAAATGTTGAGGGGTGATTTTGATTTTGGTTCTACAAGTCCTAGCCAAAACACATCCAATTCCCAAGAGGAGAGAGAGAGAGCCCCTCTATTGTACTCTATGCCTCTTTATATAGACTTTTCAAAAACCCTTCCTTTTATGTTATCATGCCACATGTCCTAAACTTCCTTAATAACTATTAATGTCATTCATTCTCTAATACAACCTCCTTCTTTCCTATTAATTCCTCCCTTGTCCTTTCCATCTTATGGATACTTTCTTAGTGGACTTGCACTTTAGTCCCCATGTTTCATGTTGGGTTTTCCTCCCTTTTGGGGGCACACTAGCCCGGCTAAGGGGTAATATTTTTCATGTATCAACAGAGCTCATTTGAGGTACTCACATCCTTATATTGTACGCCCGTCCATTGTTGAAGTGCCTCCACAACCAGAACCTCCCTCCACCACTCCGGATGAATTAACTGTTCCCGCACTTCAAAAGACCCTTACTTTGTTGGTACGTAATTCTTGATCACTTCTTGTTCTTTTAATCTATATCTATCCACTTGTATAAGTATAAATACTAAGTACCTGTTGAAAAATATGACAACAGCGTCAGCGACTTGGGAAATTGGGAAAGTTTTTTAACTGCAAGAACAAGAAAGGAAAAGTGCTGACCCCGGAAGAAATGCAGACGGTCGAGAAAAAGATAGAAAAAATTGAAGATCCATAGGCAAAAGAGTTGTGGGGCGAAAGGAAGAAGAGGGTACATAAGAATCCAAGGACCGACTGATCGAAGATGTTTGTTAATGTTTCTTCTATGGTATTAGTTAGGTCTTGAACAATCTAGTGTTGCTTTATGTTTGTTTGTGTGTCTTGAACAATGTTAAACATGTATTTGTTTGTGTGTCTTGTTAAACTCTTTACTTGTTTTGGTTTATGTTTGATTTGTTTTCGGTTTGGAACATCTTAACTTTGGAACAATCTAGTGTTGTTATTTGATTTATTATGTTACAATCTAGTGTTGTTATTTGATTTATTATGTTGATAAACCTGTGTCAAATTACCTCTTTGCAGGCATACATTTGGAAGGCCGGAACTCTGAATTCTTAAGATCACAAAAATTTCAAAGTTTTTCTAACCGTACCAGCATGGTCGAAAATGGTAACAACAATGCTGGCGCTCGGAATTTTCAAAATCAAATTAATTACAGAGTTTCGGCATTGAAGTTTTTTTGGATACCATGCCGGTAGTATGCATTTTCCAGACGCAAAATATTTTTGTCAGAGTACCGGCACGGTTTGTAATTTAATTTCAATGATGGCACATTTACTAATTTCTCTGGATATGTTTTCAGCATTTCCGGCACTGTTTTAAAATTTAAGTTCTACGCCGTGACCTACTAACGGCATAGTAGAGTTGAAATACAACCAAGCCGGCATTGGCATCAAAATATGATTTAATGTTTACAATTCAAACTTCCAAAAAAACAAAATGTTGCGTATTAGTGAACCACGTATATCCAAATTACTTATCATCGCTTCCACACGCATGAAATTGCATCTTCTCTTGGAGAGGTTTTATTGATAAGACCAACGCATCCCAAAATTGGTGATTCTCCCCATACAATGCCATCCATTCCTTCCAGAGATTGGGATCCATATCCTTGTTTTTAGTCATCCCACAAACCGGTGGCAATGGACAATTTTCCTTGATTTTTAGAGTAATGAAATGATTACTGTTCACGAACGCCAAAACAATTCTTCTCTTCTTAAGAGATCCTTCGCATTTTTTCCATTTTGGTGTAAATGTTGCTTGTACAGTGGGGGTAAAATAATGAACAACGCAATTAAATGTATCCGCCACTAGATGCCCACAAACCGGCATTCTCATCCAATATTGAGTAGGTAGGAACTTCATCTCCTGCTCGGGCCCTAACACTTGAGAATACATATTATCAAACCCTTCTTCATCACCAAGAAATTGCTCATAAAAGCTCTTCTTATTCATAAGTTGTTCGACCATCCTCTTTCTATCGTATCGGCATGGTGTCATCCCTTTACTAACCGCCATCTCAAAGATTCCTAATTGTTCGGTCACGGCATGATAGCCACAATTTCCATCTCCATCGACATCATCCGTATATACAATATACTCGCAAATAACCTCAGGAAGTTGCTCTACATAAGACTCTATTTGGTATGGTAATGTCTATAAGTCTTACCTGTTTTGGGATCCTTAAACATCTTCATATTACCAACTTTTAGCTTTAATATCTCCAATCCATCCTCTGCAAACTCTAGACTGTTGATGTCTACAATATGTGATGGGAGTGGATACTTCCTAGGCCTACCCCTTCGCTTTGGAACCGAAACTACATCAACTTTGGTCGTGCCTATGAAATTGTCACCATCGTGTTGTTGTTGACTAGATATGGGTCGCTTACCTTTGTTATCACTTATCTTTGGTGTGGCTTCGGAATTTTCATCTTGATGTACATGACTTGATGTAGGTTCCTTATTCGGCCTTCCCTTTTTGTTTGGCACCGCCGCATCAACTATGGGTGTACCTTCGGAATGCTCACCTTGTTGTTCTTTGTCACTTGATGTTGGTACCTTTGTCGGCCTACCCCTTTTCTTTGGAAACGCCGCTCCATTAACTATGGGTGTGGCTTCGGAATGCTCACCTTGTTGTTCTTGTTCAATCGATGTGGGTACCTTCCCCGGCCTACCCCTTTTCTTTGTAACCTCCGCTACATCGACTCTAGGTGTGGATATGGAATCCACCATTTGTTGTTGACTTGATAGCGGTTCCTTCCTCGGCCTACCCCTTTTGTTTGGAACCGGCGCTTCCGAGAACCTTGCTTCTGAAATCTCACACGCGGTTGGATCTCGTTTCTTACTTTCCTCAAGTTCACATTCACGTTGACTAATTTCTTTTAATTTTTTCCTTTGTTTTCTCCTTACCGTTTTGGTTTGTGGTCTACCGGGAGGATCTCCTTTTGTTGGCTCTTCACTTTGTGTTGTCCATGGGCGAGTAATTAGCCTTAGTTGGCTCAACAAGACTTTCCGGCTAGCCGAGTTGCCACGTGAGTAAGCTTCGAAGAATTCCTTTGCTTCGTTAATATCCCATGGTGATTGTCCGGGAGCTTCCGTAGGGGGAGGGGTGAAAGATAGTTGCTTCCAAAACGGATCAATAACCTCAATATCACTTCTTCATACTTCACAAGCATATGATGACACGGAAGCCCCAATGAAGACATGTCGGGACAAATACACACATCACCCGGTTTGCCGTAGTTTATCTCCTTTTGCATTTCTCTCATCATATGTTTTATTGCCCAATGAGAGACGTTGAATTCTATTCCTCTGAGCATCTTACCATTGAAGATATGAAGTCATCCTTTCCATTGATCTTTTCTCAAAAGCCTTCTTGATCCTATCAGTATCACTCTTAAAGTATTGATCCATTACTTCGGTGACCGTAACCACGTCTACTTGGCTAGAATCGATGAGATATTTAAATCTCCCATAAGCGGACTCCGCTATACTAGTTGCTTCATTCCCGTAGTGTCTATACCGTTTTGTCCATGCACGCACAAATTTTTCCTTGAACTTATCCAACCATTGATTCCTACAATACGAGACGGCACTCGGATAAACTTCGTTCCAATTGGCAATAAACTTTTCCAAATTCTTTTCATACATATCCTCGGTAAGAGACCAATAAACTTTCTCCCAATCTCTTTGAAATTCCAACCACTTTTTATGATTTTCCTCATGTTCTTTGTCCACTCGCTCTTTGATCTTGCCTCTTTCATCTTCTTCTTCTTCGGGTGATAGTTTGTTCTTGCGAACGTCTTCCTCTAGTTGAACAATCATTCTCTTCTTAATATCCGCCTTAGTGGATTCTAACAAGGCATGGCAAGCTTTTACCACATTTTGACGTATATGATATTTACATAGGAAATTTTGTGCATCCAGGAAGACGTCGGATATTACATTCATTAATGCGTCATCTTGATCGGTTATAATCACCCTCGGAAGATGATTTTCCCGGAAGAGTAATTTCAATTGTCGTAATGTCCAATTATAATTGTAATCCCTCTCTTTTTCCATTAAACATCAAGCCAATGTGAATGATACCTTGTCCGATGTTTGCCCCACGATGTTTAACAACGACATATTGTATTTGTTTGTCTTGTAGGTACAATCCATCATAAGAACACCAAAACATGTATGAGCTAATTTTGCAAGCAAAGGATGCGAAATGAATATTTGAAGGGGCTTGTTGTCCGACCCTCTTTTAATGATACGCGTGTAGTTGTGATCCCAAACAATCTTCTCAAATTCTTGCATAACGCTCCTCCCTTCCCATTCCACCCTTCTAATAGTTGCTTGTGCGTTATAAATTGTACTTAGAGAAGACACGTTCGTCTCATCCTTTTCCTTGAAGCCTCTGAGAATTTGTCTTGGTTTGATACATGCTTTGGTCAATCTCTTTACATCCTCCAATTCATGAGGTTTTAGCTTCGCAACTAGGGAGTGACCAACAAAATCTTTCGGATCCGGGTGGTTATGACGGCCGAACCACACCGCACAATCCCATTCCTTGTCCTTGTCTCTTAAATAGAATACAAGCTTAAAGGGGCAATTATCCTTCGTCGTACGAGTCTTGTATACCCTATTAGTCTTCTTTGGATTTACATAACCCTTTCTCTTGTGGTTATTCTTCTCCTTGTATACCCCACTTCTCTCGCAAGCCATCTCAAAACGAATCTTTGAACCTTGGGTATTCCTCACCAACACACACATGTTCTTAAGAGCCGTCTATTTAGCCCAATCAATTGCTTCTTGTTTAGATTTTATTCCCTACGTAAGGACAATAATGGGAGATTATAAGGTTCATTACAAGCAATCCATTAGTAAAGTTCAAGATACTAGGTGAAAAGCATTCTTTGGTAACATACCGGAGGCATTTTATAGTATTCCGACGTATCCCGACCAAGCGGTCTTGCATTTGTTGGATCAATATATGTCACAACCTAAGGATCGAATGAAAACAAAATAAATTAGTTCCAAAAAAAAAAAAAAAACTATGCCGGACCGCAGTTCCGGCATGCTCGACCAAAGTTCCGGCATAGTCGAACTGAACCGAAACTGAAGACCAAATTTGAAACGCTTTCCGGCATATAAATTTCATTTGAAATCAACGCCGGAAACAGAGTTGTCGGCATGCTTGTTATCTATGGTTCCACGCCGGTACACTGTTCCGGCGTGGTCTATAATTCATATACCATGCCGGTATTTAGCTTTGGAAGACACTGCTTCCTGTATGTTTTTTTAGTGGTACCGGCATGGTAACGTTAGGATTGAACCATGCCGGTAGCATATTCCGTGGTAGGTAAAAAATAACTTTTGTACCGGCATGGTTTTTTTAGTTGAATACAATGCCAGCTTGCATTTCAAAATGGGGGATATTGTTGGCCGGCATGGTCGTAGTATGAATACCATGCCGGTAATGGTACTGCCGGCATTGTATTCATACTACGTCCATGCCGGCACGGAGCTATTTCAGCTGTAACAATGGTGGATTCAAAGAAAAAAAAACAAATTTTCAACACATTGGCACCTTTACCGGAGTATTGGGAGTGCTTGTATGTTGAACTAGTTTACTCTCTTGGGTTGGTTCTTCAAGAAACTCTCCATGCTCATAAAAATCAGGATCCAAGGGTGTTGGTTCCACAAATACTTGCAATTATGAGTTGTTGTCATTAGCAGAAGATTGAAGATATGCTTCTTGTTGTAGTTGAGCTAAAGATTCGGCAGCAATTATCTCTTCACAATCATCCTCCATTTTCACCACTAAAAGTTCCCTTTAAAAAAATTTCCCTCCTTCTACTCTCAACTCACTCACCCAAATACAAATAAATATACACACTAATCATTTATCAAATAATTTTATGAATTTACTAATTATAATTAATCACTAAACCTGATTAGTAAGGGGTAGATTAGGAATTAGGTAAAATACTTAGATAAGGGGTGACCCTGATTTGATATTTGGATCCAGGTTTTGTCCTTTTCCTCTAGCCCCAATTAGTTTTAGTATCCCCAATCGCGCGTTCTTTTAAATTATGATTTACTTTTTACATGGAAACCGAAAGGATCAGAAAACAAGCCATAAATAGGTTCTTAAACTAATACAACAAAGATTAAATCTCAAGTCTCACTTTAATGAAAAAATTAAACCAAGAACTGTTTTAGCATTTGGCCTTCTGGTAGGACTACCCCCTGCGGACGGACCCAAACCCACCTTCCGCTAAGAAATTTTCTTGGGAAAAATCCACCTGTTGCAAGTTCCAACTTAGCACTGCTGAACCACCTAGGCGGTTCTCCAAATTCGGGTCCCTTGTGTTGGCATATAGAACAAAGATGTGGGGACCAAGAGGTGCACCCATGCTAGAGAAAATGCTTCTCTTTCGTTTTCATTGTAGTCAATATCTGACCTATATAGCTCATCGCTTCTATTCCAACTTTACGGTCAAGTTTAGAGAATATCTCATCGCTTCCAGTTGCTTTGATGTTTGACAACCTGAAATAAGCATTTCTGCCATCCAAAGCCCTGGAAGGCACTATCACTGTCTGAGCTGGTTTCATCACCATGTCGTTATTCCTGTGAGACTGATGACTCCTCTTTCTTCAGGTCACCATTAACTCCCGAAATGGAAAATGGAAAAGTTCCTGGATCCGAACTTGATACTGAAGATGTTCCAAGTTCGGTTGCAGGGAATGGTAGCCCAAGTTCAGGTCTATTCGATGGTGTCACAACCGGACCTCAGATGGTATTCAATATATTGTCCTTGTTTTCTGGATGTCCTTTAGGTGAATCCTTTCAGAAGGTACTAAGACAGCTCCTTCAAGGTCTTTCTTAGGTGATCCAACCAAATTTAAGCGTACTTTTGGATGAGAAAGTTTCATAGCCACAATATTATTACAGCTCTTTCATGCAACGTTTCTCCTCAGGTTTAAGCTGTCTGTATAGAAACAGTTACTAGAGTAAGAAAAAAATGAAACATGATGAAAAGAAAAGTACGCAATTATATATAACTTGTGAAAAGACTTGAGCAAAAACTGGACAAGGAATGTTCCACCAAGAAACAAAATGCAATTATATATATTCTGCAGTTAAAACCTCATGTACCAACATGGTACACCAAACACTTGCGTTGAAGCCAAAAGGCTAGGTCATGGAGAAATCATAACCTAGTACGACCCAGTTAACTTGAGTTTTCCTGGGTTCTGCAGCCACCGCTCCACATGGTGATCCCGAAACAATCTTGACATTGATCTATAACATATAGTCAATGCAAGGTCAATATTGAACTACTAAAGCAAGGACCTGTAGAATATTAAGCATAGTGCATAAATACAGATAAACAACATCAAAACCCAACCTTGTTTGGATCATATACATCATGCAGCTGGAGCATCATCAGGGAGCATGTATCTCAAAATATCACACTTGTGCGCTATACTGGTCCCTGCAGTTACCAGAAAATCTACCTAAACATAAAAAGATGAATTCATCATTACTCACCTTCATTAGCCACCAAAACACGACGAAAAGTTAAACAAGAACTTTAACTAAGGAAATCAATTTGAAAGACCTAGTAAGAAAGAGTATAGATGAACCGAAGAGAAATAAAGATTTATCAACAACAACATTGCCAAATACTAAAAACGATACAGATATTCACTATGGTGATCAGGATATTATAACTACCAATGCTGTTGTTGCTGCTACTTCTACTTTTTCATCAAATACTTCTACTAAGAGTACTACAGGTAAGAATATATTGAATTTGCCAATACTCCAAGTTAAGGACTTTGATAGTACTGCTTTGGAAGTATTTTTGATAAATTGAATTAACAAAAGCTTCATGTATTATCAAGTAATTACTTTCCTTGAAGAATGAGCTGAAGTGGTGAATGCCAGTTTCGCCACTGTTGATCAAGATTTGTTGATAAGGACGTACCAAATATAAGCATAAAAATAAAATTACGAGTGTTAAAAGCCTAAAAAAATTACTTGTAATAGCTGTTATAAAGTCTCGTAAGTGGTGTGTGCTTCGCAAGTGGTGATTGCCCGAAATGCCTTCTCAGCATCCGATACCCCCGTCATATCTGTCTGCTGACCATCTTATTGCTTCTTAGAAAGCTCTGGATTCCACTTCTTGGGGACTGCATCACCTTCCCCTACCTCCTTTGAATCCTGAAATGCTTCTTCCTGTACAAGAATTTGAAAAATACCATAAGAATAGAGCATTTCTCCTTATGTTTTATTTTCTTCCTAGTATTCTAAACTTGTTTTACTGAATTCCTAGCCCATTCACGTTTGATCACTTCAATTAGTTTTATTAGGTTAGGCTTCTTAGAATCAAATACCACTCTGCACCTATATATTTCCGAATTTTCCAAAGCACAGAGGGACAAAATCCTTCTTACCACAATCTGTTTTGTGACCAGTTAGCAGCTAATTTGGTCGAGAAATGAGTAAGGTCAGTACCCCCCTCAAAATTTGCTTGTGAGAAAGCACAACATAAAGCATAAAAACAAGAAAGCAAAAGAAAATATGGAAAAACTAAATTCAAAATTCCACTGCAACTTGCTGGAAACAAATGGATGAGTGAGATACCTTGATTTTACTCCGGATGAATAGTGCGTCATCCATGTTCTCCACCGCCCAGTCTGACAAAAGAAAAACCAAATGGGAAAGAACATGAGGAGTTCCGAACAAATGGAAAAGAAAATAAGCAAACCAACAAAGGAAAAACCATAATACGGAATAATACATGTTATAGACATAGTTTTAAGGATCAGTATGAATCTGGTAAAAAATGCTCGTCACAAACCTAAGCTATTTCAAATCTCTCATATACTTAATATACAGGAACAACAAATATTGGATTATATGGTCACAGCAAGAAATTCAATTGAGAAATTGTGCTTTAAAGGTTGAGAATGAATGTTCTTCGTAGGAAACCGAATTCACATGACAACAATTCAGAACACCTTGGATAGACTATCTAAAGGGAATTGCATCCTGCAAACTTGAATTGTCAGCAATGGCAAAACCACCAACACCACTGGCTCTACTGTCAACATCATTGGGATTCCAAGCAAGAGCAGCTGTAGCATTTCCCTGAATATACCATGTTCGCGTTCTGCATCAGGGTAATCTGAGTAAAGTGAACCATATCCAACATGCACATGATGATGAAAGATAACCTAAACAAATACTGATGGCCATACATTATTCAATGGTTGAAACTTTTTTAAAGCTAATGACATCTTTGAAGGATAGAGGTCAGATATTAATGCTAGCAAGGAGCTCAAACATCTCCATGGCCATATGTACCTTTTAACCTTTTCTACTAATTCCTTGCTTTCAGCTTCCAAATCTTCCACCACTTCACCAAGTACTTCAAGCCTTCAGGCACCAACATTAGACGCCGAAACCGAACATTTACGTTATCAATGAAAACCTATATGCCAATTTTTTTTTTAATAAATTCTGAGTTGTGGTTACCCAAAAAAGTACCTCAAGTTATCCTACAAGAAACCTCTAAATGAATAAACAATAATAAAAGAGTTACTAAAAACTAATAGATGCCATACTAGCAGTGTAGGATGTTGAAAGCATAATCAGATTTACTCCATTGTGTGTCACATTCTATCACTAAAATTAGGTTGTTTGCCCATTAAACCATATCAATCCATTGCATGAACTCACAAAATTAGTATAAAAAAATATAATTCGGGGGTTAAATTGATCCTTCTAGTGCTAATAATGGGTGCTTCATTATGATAATCAAAATAGAATGGTTTATTGTCAGTTCAAAGAAAAACCAAGTTACCTGAATCATTAGCTGAAGAATAGAGATGATTCAAATGGTTTTGAGAGAAGGATGGATGGATGGATGATGAACAACATCTCTCCAAGTTCAATTTGGATATCTAAAACTGTTTCGGTGGAAAAACGAGTTAAGATGTCTAATTTGATATCGTCTGGGAGCTCCAACAAAAAATCTTGTGAAAGATTTACTGTAAGAAACATAAAACAGAACTAGGGTTCGAAGAAATGGAGAGAGAGTAAAGTTGTGTTTTTTTCTTTGAATATGAGAAATTTATTTACAGGCTCCCGATTAGTCAAGGGTTACAAAGTTTAGGAATGTATCATTCCCGGTCTTTACAATTGGGTAAACAAACATTAACCGAACTAATTCCCTTGGTGGGGTAGATTTTCCTGTGAGTTGTGATTCCTATTTTGATCCTTATCCCTTGGTAGGATAATGTTCCTACGAGTTGTGATTCTTATTGTGACGGACTTGTTCGATGTGACCTTATCCCTTGGTAGGTGGATGTTCCTACGAGTTGTGATTCCTATTTTGATCCTTGTTATCTACATAGTTTCCTCATAATTTTGATTATTTCTTAATATCGATGTTTTAGTCCATAGTTAGTGTAGTCCACAATAGTTATAGTTAATCCAGTAGTTGTTCTTGGTGTGATGGTGGTAGATTCAGAGTGTGAAGGTTTTGAAGCCTTCTTCAATGATTAATCCACCAGAATAGCCTAAGTTTTGACGGATTCTTCAT
This sequence comes from Papaver atlanticum, assembly GCA_023531105.1. Classification (NCBI taxonomy): domain Eukaryota; kingdom Viridiplantae; phylum Streptophyta; class Magnoliopsida; order Ranunculales; family Papaveraceae; genus Papaver; species Papaver atlanticum. The sequence goes on along the minus strand of JAJJMB010002292.1, from coordinate 3,631,931 downwards.
AGCCTGAACGTTGAAGTGATCCATTGGTGTTGATGATGATTTTGTACCCGATCGATTGGTGGATTGGTAGTTGTTGCTGTTGAGATGTGGTGTATGGCTCCTTCCCCCGCCTTCTGTGAACACCTTCTTCTTTTTTGATGTGAAACTTTCATATAGGATTCTTGTTGACGATTCGCAAAAGCTAAACAATCCTTAGTACTACTAATAAACTTGTTTAAAAACATAAAAGGAAAAAACACAAAAGGAAATACTGGTTGACCATTACGGTTATTCACAAACTGGTTGTCAATGTTACATCGAGTACTATTGTAAGAGACTGAAGATGGCAATTTTCGTTGTTGGTGATGACGCAGAGCTGAGTTGTTGATGTAACATCGTAGTAGTTGAGAGTACGCAAGGCCTATAGAATGATCCCTAGATAGGGCATGGTAGATACTGTAACCTAAAGAACAACTAAAACATGGTGTCATAGCATACTTATTTATATACAGGGAGGGAAAGGTTGATATAACATTATGCACGAGTTTGTGCGATATTTGGATCGTCAAAATTTGAAGTTTCCTTTGATAGTCCCCCCAGAAATGACTCATTTTGCACGCGAGAGTTGTGTCTTGCCAACATCTCGCATTTCTCCACAAAGTGTCTCAGCAAACCTCTCTACAGAGATTGACAAGTCCCATCCTGAATGTGGTTACCTTTGAATTGGTTTGGTTGGGGTTGTAAACGAGCTTTGATTGCTTGATTATTTGTTGTTTTGCTGACTCCTGACTTGACTTTACTATATTTGATAGCAATTCGAGGTGACACAATGATTTTTGGTAAGACATGGATTGAAATCGAAATATCATTTGTAAACAGCCGCGCCACAGTTATCGATGTTGTTCAGAGTTCTTTTTATCCGTCAAATGGGACAGGCTTGACAACTCATAGTTATCTATTTTAACTCGTGACATAGTCTGCTTTTGGTTTCATGTGGCAGTAGATTTTGCTGGTGAATTATTCGAATATGGGGTCCACACTTCATATCCGAAGGGACAATGTCTTCTGCTAGTTGACTCGTTAACGAGCCTTTTCGAGATGACTCGAAAACATTCAAGACACTGGTTTTTGGTTTCTCTCTTGTTGCATCAGGGAAATTATAGATATATGGTTTTTCAGTTTGAAGGTCATGAGTCTTTCCTGAGTATATCACCGATAGACCATGAATCTGATGCCGATACCCATGAGTATGTATGAGTAGGGGACTATGAGTACAAATTCTAGTGATTTGAGCTAATTTCATCATGTCAAGCTGTAGAATCTTGACCCAGTTCCTGTAATCTGTTAGAATTGATGTTATCCCCATAAACCGAACATGGGTATTGTTAATTTTTCTTTTCTTTTTCTTAATGTTTATAAGGTAGCCAAAAACGGGATGTCTTTGAATAAAGCTTAGGTATAGTATATTACCAAACTACGAGAACCAAACTAAATGCAAAATACTGAACAATACGAGATCGATTAAAACTAGTAAGGAAACCAAATTAAACAAAAAACTCACTGTTAAAACCGATTGGGAATTGAAATCGAAACCCAAACCCAAACTAGGTCATCATTTCTTACTGGTTGGAGATAGTTTGATTCCTCTCAAACTAAATTGCAAGACGAAAAAACAGAACTAGTAGTTTGAAAAATTCAATTTCTTTATCCCGTCTCCTGAGAATCGTTGGTTTCAACTTATTGAAAGGTTTAACCAAAATGGGTATTCTTAGATTTAAAAGACAAGGTGATTTGATGAAGAAGAGGTTGTTAATAGTGGATTCGGATGACCTAGTTTGGAAATATTGAAAGGGTGTTTGGATGAACTGTGAAGTAGTTTTTAAACTTAATTAAGTCGAAGAGTTAAAAGTTTGTTTACAGGTTGTTTGTCAACCAGAAGTTGAAACATTTATGCAGAAGTAGTTTTCAGAAGTAGAGAAACATGATTCATAAAAACAATACTTTTTGCTTCTGAAAAGTCATCTTGAAATTTGATTCCCCACCTAATTAAGTCGACAAGTAATTACCCACCTAATTAAGTCGACAAGTAATTACTTCTTGTAGCATGTTTGGATACACATTCAAAAGAAGATTTCCAATTTTTGGAAGTCAAAAAATAAAAAGTAAGTTTGGGTATAAAATATATTTTCAGTAAGACTTCTAAAAAAAACAACTTTTGTAAAGTAAATTTTTTTTTGCTTCTGATTTCTGCTTCTGGTATCCAATCCCGCTATTAAGATGTATTTGAACATCTCTTGATGGCTTGTTTGGCAACCACAAGCAGAGGTCATTCGTAAAAATATAAAGAAAAGAAAATACTTTGTTTCTTTTATAAGTCATTTTGATATTTGGTTTCCAAACTAACTTTTAACTTCTCGTGTTAATTAATTTGACGTAAAAAGTTGTATAATTTTTTTGAGTCCAAATTTGTGCACCCCCAAAAAAACTGGGGTGCACATTTCGGCTTCTGTCATTAGTGGAGAAAACATCTTTTTCATTTTAACAATATATATATATATCATCTCTCCCAAAATTAAATCTAATTTTGCAGCAAGACAAATGGACCTAGCAACAAAGATAGATCAATGGGTAATAAGTTGATCTTAGTATCATGATCTTCACCATAAAAGTCGCAAACACCACTAGAAGCAACAAAATTTTTGGAAGATGATCTCATTAACAGTAAGTATACCTAATACAACTCCAATTATTTATGTGCCTCCACCCCCTCTTCGATTTGTATTATTGATACATCATAACTATTGAAGGCAGAGAATTAACATTTCTTCTTGAAAGAGAGAAACTTAACTAGTAGTATCGGTTCATAATGCGGTGCTCTGTTCACAAATTAATTTATAGATTCAATAAAAACTCAAAAAGATTCGATTGACCATCAAAACTCAAAAAGATTCGATTAGACCATCAAAACTCAAACTGAAACAGCAAGAAAGGCAGCTTGATTCATGGGATTTCATTCTTTTTTTTCTTTGTGATGATGTTAATGGTGGGAGACGAAGGGTTTCCAATCGACGAGGCTTAAGATTCATGAATATTGCATTTGAGATTCGGAATTTGCTTCTTCTCATCAATTTTAATATTGTTCCTAAAACAAAATGCAAGGTCATCAACTGACTTTTTATTACTTCACTTTTTGTTTTTCTCCAGAGAAGAATACTACATTGTTAGAGCATAGATCGGTTGAACTCACCAAGCGTTGGTATGTCAAGTTTGGTTGTCATATTTTAGTGTGTCAAACCTCATCTAAAGTCGCTTTATTACATACTAGAATCAACTTCGTTTAGGTTAGACTAGAAAGTCTAGGAATGTTGAGACATACAAGTATTACTCCGAAGACCTGAAGAATGTGAAGAAGTATCGAACTACAACGACGACATCATCCTTCCACTTGAGGTTAGTAATATTGACTTGAACTGTTTCATTCCTAACGTATCTTTCAAGTCGTGCTATATTGAAAACATAAATGCGGAGCTGTATATACTATACATATTGTATAATACTCTAGTGATGTGACATGGTCATATTTGTATGATCATAGTATTAGGGAATTAGACTACGAAGTATAACGCTTATCTTTTGAACTTCGTAGATATGGCATCGACATAATCTTGTATATACTGGTATGATTATGTGAATGGGTTATGGTGAAAATTTCATCCTAGGAAATAATGGTTTACATTTGTTTAAAGGAAGTACATTCATGAACTTGTTTCGTGAATCGAAAGGGAAATCATTAGGCTTATCGGTCCGGATATTCATTGCAAATCTTTGGATGACCAATATGCGTGAGATGGTAGAACCGATCTTAACCTTGGTTATGTATCTTGGTATAACTAATCACAATGCCTGACTTATGATTTGGTATGACTGGTTTTTATTAATTGGTGTAACCGATCCTAAGTAATCACCATGAGATGGTATGATTGATCTTTGTAATTGGTGTGACCGATCACAAGTGTTGTGTAATCGATCCTTGTAATTGGTAACCGGTCCTGATAAATGGTGTGCCTGATCACAAGCAATAACATGGGAATATGGAACCGATCCTGGTAACTGATGTAACCGGTCCTGGTAACTTGTGTGATCGATCACAATATTTCCATATTAGGTATAACCGATCCTAGTGATTGGTAGAACCGATTGAACCCATGTATATGATTTTATATTTGATCAATCACATAGTTATCTTGGAATATAGGTCAACCAGTTCTAAATTTGTTTAGAAGTGTGCATGGTATAACCGATTCCAAAAATGTAAATCCATGCAAATATGAATAAGGATTTACAATGAAGAGATGTCAACATACTTTGAACACGTACAGTAACTCTTATCATTCATTGTTCAAAGATATTCCTTAGTACTCAAGGAGATCCTGTGCCGAGATAAATTAAGAATTTTTTAATTAAGGTTTTTGGTTTTATATGCTTTAATTACCAGCAATTAAATGCATATCTCTAGAGAATAAAAATTAGTAATGTGCATTTACTAATTCGAGATTTTCTATTGAGAGATTTCAGAAATATTGGACAAGCATTTATTGGAATTAGGAAAACCGAATCTTGCCATTCATTGCATATCTTGAGGATATTTTCGGTTTTGGAAATTCCTTGATGTCCAAACATCCTTGGTCTATAAATATCTAAGTTTTCATTTATAGAAAACGATCCTAAGAGCCAGGCAAACTTCATTTCTTGTTGTTTCTAGTGGAGCCGTCTATTCGGAGAGGAAAGTACCCTAATTAGGTGAAATATCTTACGACCACTCGTTTAAAGACTTCTGTGGGATCAAGAAGCTCTACGAGTACCGTTGGTGGAAACTAGATAATTGTGGTGTTATTAGTTTTCGATTGATTTGATTGACTAACGGTTGTTGAAACTTTCTTTGCACCTAGTTTGTTTATTCTTGAGAATCTTCTCTTCTGATATAAGATTCACTCAAACTAGATCGAAGTATTGACGGGATCTTTAGAACTGTTGTTAAATCTAAAGACATCTTGTGATAATCCATTGTTAACAATTTCCGTTCTGTGTGTGATTGATCACAAGAGATTCAAGTGGTGTTGTGCAGGTTATTCTTGAAGATTAAAGAAGATTTGAAGATGAAGAAGATTTCTTATTAGTTCTCATATCTTTATGTGTGCACAAACCTTGATCGGCTGGGATCCAACTAGAATCATATTTATTCTATTGATTAGTTGCGTGAGATCGGCATCGCTTTATAGTTTCTCATTGAGATATATACTGATTGATTGCGAATCTAAACTTAACTACTTTGGCAGTTATTGGATAGATTGATCTAACCAGGCAAAGGAGTTTATTAGATTAAACGGAAAAGCCTTTGCATATGACTTGAGATATCTTTATCTTTGAAAGAATTAATAGAGTTGTTACCAAACAAGTTCGTTGTTCCTTTGCTGTTTGGAATATGATCCAAAGGAATTGTATTAGTGCGTGACCTTCGAAGTCGGAAGCGCATGGATACTGAGGAAACTAAGTGAACTAGGGGTAGTTGTTTGGTCTCAACTATACGAAGTTGGTGTAAATTTTGTATATCGGCTTAGGTCGAAGAGTATTCAATTATGGACTAGGTCCCGGGGTTTTTCTGCTCTTGCAGTTTTCATCGTTAACAAAATCTTGTTGTGTGATTTATTTTTGTTTTCCGCAATTATATTTGTTTATATAATTTAAAGTAAATTGCACTTTAAGTTAACTCCGATATACTTGATAGTGATCCTATAGAGTTTGGTTAAGTCCGAACTTATTATCAAGTATGACACTTTGGTGGTCGTATTGTCTCGATCTTGTATCCATAGACAATCACACAAAGTGTGAATACCGAAGTTGTTGTATTGTCTCAACTTTTTCCATAGATGATCACACTTGGCAAGAGGACTTATAGGTTGAAACAAAAAGATTGTGGTATAATTGGGTACCCTCATCTTTCCGTACACAACAAAAAAAAAAAA
>JAJJMB010002292.1:3603485-3625829 GCA_023531105.1 Papaver atlanticum | reverse complement strand
CCCCCCCCCCCCCCCCCCCCCCCCCCCCCCCCCCCCCCCCCCCCCAAGAGAACCAGATTCTCCTTTATCTATAATCATCCCCAAGATTTCAGTCTATACATTTAGAAAGACAAGATTCTAAAACAAATGACCAACCTAATGTCAAAGTTTTTTGATCAGAATAGAGAGCTAGGGATCCCGGTCAATTTTGGAAATATTTTGATCAAAATCATAACCTATCATGATTCGGTATCTATGTAAAGGAAACATAAATTACCCAAATGTTAACACCATGAGTATATTGCTTCAAGAAAAAACGTGAGATTTGGGGGAGACAATCAAAATATGATACAGTATCTTTTATTATTCTTAAGAAGAATTTATTTTTTGTTGAAAAAGTAAGAAAATAATAATTAAAAAAAGGTGGTTTTGGGTTTTCTCCACCAATGAGAGAAGCCGGAATGTGCACCCCCGGTTTTGTGGGGGTGCACAAATTTGGACTCCATTTTTGTGAAGAAAATTATTTTACTTCTGCCTTCTGAAACCTAGAATTCTTAAGCTTTGCATGTCATTTCCAAATAGGATATTGATGATGGACACAATTGACATTAGTAACTTTTTTAGTAGACAAAAGGGCATATTTATACTAGTATTTAGTTGTTGTTTTTTCTTGATACAATCAGCGCGAAACTTGAACCTCTAACATGTAAATTGAGAGTTCAACCCCTGACTAACTGGGGTATTCCTTCTATCTTCTGTGGTTAGGAGTTAGTTATCTCTCCCTCTTCTTCTCTTTTTTTTTTTCATTTTTTTTCTTTCCACTATATCCCATTCAGATAATTCCAAATTTGTGCACCAGCATAAAACCGGGGTGCACATTCCGGCTTCAGTCATTGGTGGAGAAAACTACCTTTACATTTTAACAATATATATATATATATATCATGTTCCTATCTTCTCTCCCAAAATTAAATATAATTCTGCAGCAAGACAAATTGACCTAGCAACAAAGATAGATCAATGGGTAACAAGTTGATCTTTAGTAGCATGATCTTCACCATAAAAGTCGCAAACACCACCGGAAGCAACAGAAAATTTGGAAGATGATCTCATTAACAGTAAGTATACCTAATATAACTCTAATTGTTTGTGTGCCTCCACCCCCTCTTCGATTTGTATTATTGATACATCATAACTATTGAAGGAAGAGAATCAACATTTCTTTTCGAAAGAGAGAAACTTAACTAGTATTATCGATTTATGATACGGTGCTCTGTTCATAAATTAATTTATAGATTCAATTAAATCTCAAAAAGATTCTGTTAGAGCATTGCTTGGTCGAACTCGCAAGCATTGCTATCTCAAGCTTGTTTGTCAAGTTTAGTTAATCAAAATTATATACTTGATTTCTATTCTACTTATAGCTATGTCTCGGATTAGGATAGAAGTGTGTAGTTTAGTTTTAGACTTCACGGCATTCACCAATTGAAGAAAAAGATCTGCTGAAGAGCTTGAAGGAACTTCATCAACAAAAGGTATGTGGAGACTAAAACTTATCTACCACTCAAAAGTCTATTCTATTATATCTTCTAATGAGACTAAGTCGTATAGCTATATAGACTTTTACATTATATACATTTGATATTTCGAGCCGAGTTTATCTCGCTTATCTATTTCTCGAAATATGTATTGGAAGATTTTAGCTTTACTAAGTTCATCGATTGACTAGTTTAGTTAATTTATATGTTGGAAACTAAATATTAAGTCAAAAGATGATCATGTAAAAATTACCTTGAAACATCTTATATGATTTGTATGAGACAATCATTTGATGCCGACTTGGGAAGTTTCGTATTGATCGATTAATCACTTGAAAATAACTTGAAGCTAGTAGTATATGTAAGATTACCATTGTTGTCTTCCAAGGATGTTTCAATGATTAAATGAGAGTTTTAGAACAACTATCACGTCTGTATATATTACAGGTTGTATACTTTGTATACTAACTATGTAAGTCTAGTCCAGGTCCGGAACTATTGTTCGCGAACTCTATTTGCGAACTGGTTTACCTGTGAAAAGGTCCAGAGCTTTTGTTCGCGTACCTTGTTTGCGAACGGACTTGACAAGGCCATGTCCTGAACTCCTGTTCGCGTATGCTGTTTGCGAATGGTTGGACAAAGCCAAAGTCCGGAACTCTTATTCGCGTACTCAGTTTGCGAACAGAGCAATTAAATTCTAAAATCGGTAAAGTGTGACTTTCATACTCATGAACTCAGGATTCATTTGCGAACTTGAGTCCATGGAACTTTAATGTATTAAGGTTTGAGAACTAGTTTTACAAATCGTGGCATTATGTTCATGAATTGGTTCTTGTATAAGTACTTTGTACAATTACAAACCAAACCGATTTTGTTTCAAATGGTTCATATACATATTTCTATGAGATGATGAACATTTGAACAACTCTCTTAAAACAAATTTACATTCAATTGATTCCCTATCATGATTGATTGATCATCATATTTGATCCAGAAGTGTTAGATGAATATGGCTAAATTATAAGTGTTAATATGGCTAGCATCGGTTAACTATTATTGAGCCAACATGGTATACACGTTTGGGTACAGTTCAACCATATCTAAATACAAGTATATTTTATCTGTGTGTATCAAGCTAATACCATCTAACGGTGGATATTGATTGCTTAATTTCTAAGCAGACTTCGCTTGAATCTTAAATCATGAGTTCATCTAACGGTGAATATTGAATGCTTTGTTACTAAGCTATCTCAGCTTTGATTGTAAGCAACCTGATTTGAAAGGCTATATAAGGGAGAACTATAGCATCTGGGAACCTAATCCCGACACTTCCGTGTGTCCTAGTTGCAAACTAGAGTCGATTCTCCTTTAATCTAGGTTTTCCAAAACCATTATTAGGTTAACGACTTGAAGACTTCATTTGGGATTCGTGAAGCCGGATCCAACTATTTTCTCTGTAGTTGCGTATTCTGATCTTACTTGTTCTATCGTATTGAGTTTTATCTTCTCTAAAATTTACTCGAGATTTATCTCCGATAGGTAAGATATAAAAAGTAATCACAACAGTTCTTCGTCTCAGACTCTTGTGATTCTGCAATAACTTCTTATGTTAATCAGTTAGGTTATTATGAGGTGACTAATATTTCTAGGCTGCTCTTCGAGAGCATAAGACCGGATTATTAGTTGATTCTTGTTCATCTTGATCATTGTATCAAAAGATGGAATAAAAAGAATAAATGATAGACATATCTGTGGGAGACAGATTTGTTTATAAGTCTTCGACTTTGGGTCGCAACAACTCTTACTTGTGGGTGAGATCAGCTAAGGGAATCAAGTGCGCAGAATCCGGAGTGGTTCTAGAGGCGTAAGGAACGCGACTATACCTTAATCGGTGTGAGACTTGGTTAGGGATCAACTACATTCCGGTCAGAAGTTAACTTGTAGTAGGCTAGAGTCTGTAGCGTTATAATATAGTGTGGTGTTCAAATCTGGACTAGGTCCCGTTTTTTTTTTTTTTGCGGTTTCCTCGTTAACAAAATTTCTGGTGTCTATGTTATTTCTTTTCCGCATTATGTTAATTTGTTTATATAATTGAAATATAACAGGTTGTGCGTAGTTCATTACAGTTGATAAATCCGACCTTGTTTGTTGGATAGAACTTGATTGACACTTGGGCATTGGTCTTTGATACAGTCCAAGTATTTCCCATACCAATCAGGCTCACGGATTTCTGTCTGTAAGATTTGCTGATTGTATTAAGAAAAAGATAAATCTCTTTGATATACTTCTTGATTGAGTCTCACTTTTAAGTTGGTGCTCTCGGAATTCTATTGGAGTTTAGTCCATAGAGATTGCCGAACGAATTATTGGGTGTGGTTGTTATACCCCCGTTTTTTCAGATTCGATTGACCATCAAAACTCAAATTGAAACAGCAAGAAAGGCATCTTGATTCATGGGATTTCATTCTTTGCTTCTTCCTATCAATTTTAATTTTGATCCTAAAACAAATAATGCAAGGTCATCGGCTGACTTTTTATTGCATCACTTTTTGTTTTTCTCCAGAGAAGAAGACTACACAACGGAAAAAAATACGAGAAAGAACCATAAAAAAAGCGGAAAAAAAAGAGAACCAGATTCTCCTTTTTCTATAATCATCCCCAAGATTTCATTCTATACATTTCGAAAGACCAGACTCTAAAACAAACGACCAAACTAATGTCAAAGATTTGATCAGAATAGAGAGCTAAGGATCCCGATCGATTTCGGAAATATCTTGATCAAAATCATAATCTATCATGATTCCGTAACTATGTAAAGGAAACATAAATTACCATAAAGTTAACACCATGAGAATATTGCTTCAAAAAAAACCGTGAGATTTGGGGAGAGACGATCGAAATATGATACAATATGTTTTATTACTCTTAAGAGGATTTTTCTTTTTTTGAAAAAATAAGAAAATTAAAAAAAAGATACGTGGTTTTGGAGGTTTTCTACGCCAATGAGAGAAGCCAGAATGTGCACCCCGGTTTTGTGGGATGCACAAATTTGGACTCCATTTTTGTGAAGCAAATTATTTTACTTTTGCCTTCTGAAAACTAGACTTTTTAAGCTTTGCTTGTCATTTCCAAATAGGCTATTGATGATGGACACAATTGACATTAATTAGTAACTTTCTTAATAGACATAAGGGTATATTTATACTAGTATTTAGTTTGTTTGTTTTTTCCTGATACAATCAGCGCAAAACTTGAACCTCTAACATGTAACTTGAGAGTTCGACCCCCGACCAACTGGGCTATTCTTTTTTTCTTCTGCCGTTAGGAGTTAGTTATCTCTCCTGGTCTATCCCTCTTCTTCTCATTTATTTTTTTTCTTTCCACTATCTCCCATTCAGATAATTCCAAAAACCTCTGCCATGGCGATTCCCTGTCCCCCTACTACTCCTCCTTCTCCCTTCACTATCTATATAAACGACATTTTCTCTCCGAATGGAAGTTTGAGAAACCACAAAGTAAAGTAAAAGTTCAACTAACATGGAGGTGAATAGTATCTAGTTTCTCATTAAAGCTAATTCATTTGTATAAGCCACTAGATAATGTTATCGCACAACTCGTGCATCTTGATTCTCGACTCACCATTACTCGAGTTAACAACAGGTTTGCACTTTACACATCAATGCACCAGTATTTGTCTTGCTTAATTGATTGCATTGCACCTTGCAACTCGGATCCATAGATCGTTAGCTACTATCTTGAATGCTACATGTTATTATTCTGTGATAGGAACAGAATTTTTCAACCGAAACATAAAGTTCTTGTAATAACAAAACCAATCTCAATAGAAGGATCTAGAAGTTCTTCGTGTTCCCTAGACAGATATGATTAAGTGCACACGTTGCTAGTTAATATCATCTTACACTATCTGTTTATATGCTTGTTGTTTGAACACTATATCAAAACGCAAGGTTGTCGAGATTCTAACTATTGGAAAACGCAGATATTGATCACTAACTAACAGCATAAAAAACCAAGCGTGGGTATCATTACAATTTTTTCTAGTTAGTAATCCATGCATGCACGTCTGTTTATTTGAAAGGTTTTAGTTTTGTATATTTATTTTTCGTATATCCATCAATGTTGTACAGTCTGGTAGGAGACACCCTATTCTTGATCGACGTTGATTAAAAAAAACAATCTGGTAGGGGACACATTATTCGTCATTAATGGAGGGAACAATGTAGAGACAGTGGCGCGTATAGAGGAAGTTCCACCACATGAATACATCTCATTGTTATACATTATAGCTTGAGTCTTGACTATAAAAGAAGCACCAGGTGAGAACCAATAGCCATCATCAGAACGTAGTATTACTTAAGTTGTACCTTCTTGCTCTTCAAAAAAGGGAGAAAATGTCTTCCTCAAACAGAATTTTCCATGCTCGTTCAATCAGTTTGCCACCAGATCCAACCCACTCGCTGTTGCAGTTGAGGCACAACTCTGCAAAATGAGATCTTCAGTTCTCACCTCATCCATCGCCGACAACTTGGTTTCTCAAAAGCACTTGTCTGAATGATATTGAGGATTTCCTCTCTACCGAAGATGGAAATGCTTAGACGCAGTCTTAGACAGATCTGCCACACTGTTGGATTCTGTCATGTTTTGATTGCTAAAACGAAAAATAACTAAAAAGCGATTTCACAAAACATGTCAACAAAATATATGTACTAAATATATTAATCTTTCACGTTCTTTCAACTAAATTCACATTTTATACGCAATAATTGTGTTGTTAACACTTCAACCATATTTTTATAGTTAGGAAAGCATCATTGCACATATATACTAAAGACTTTTTTTGCTTGATTGCAACTTAGTATGCACAACTTGGAATAATCTTTTTCATCATCCATCATTCCGCCGGATGTACTCACATATTATCTTACTTTCGCTCATTCTGGTAAGTTAGGTTAAAGTTAAACAAACTGAAAAGGAGGTTTTTAATGCTTCTTTGTTATCAGATGCTCAACCTGAAAATATGGAGCTATTGTATAAAATAGTGACTGCAAGGGGAAAACAGGAGGTTGCTGCCCAACAATATTGTGAACTTTTGAGGTCTAAATCAAGAGTTCAATGGGTTAAAGAAGGAGGTGCAAATGCTAACTTCTTTCATATGCTTCAATGAAACTTAGAAAAGCAAGTAACAGTATAATAGAACTGGAAGATACAAATGGTAATGTAGTTATAGAGCAACAACAGGTAGCTAATTTGTTGGTTTCTCATTTAGTAAAAAATTTGAATATCAATCTGTGGAGTTTGCATAAGGACTTTTTGATGTAATTCCTGCAGTGATAACAAGAGAAGACAATATTTTCTTAGATGCTACTCCTTCTGATTTGGAAATTAAAGCCGCAGTTTTTAGTATGAATGGTAACAGCTCTCCTGGACTAGATGGATTTCCTGGAAGTTTTTATAAGTATGCTTGGGAAGTAATTGGTCATGATCTGACAAATGCACTACAATATTGTTGGAACTATAGGTTTATACCCAAGGGTATGAACTTTAATTTTTTTATTTCTTTTACCTAAAGTACAAGGAGCTAGAAGAGCAGAGTAATTTAGACCTATTGGGCTGGCTAACTTTTGTTTCAAGATAATTACTAGAATCATAATATCTAGAATGAGTTCAGTAATTGGGAAAGTTGTATCTTTTCAACAAGGGGCTTTCTTTAAAGGAAGGCGTATACAGGAAAAAATTGTTTTTGCTTCTGAACTGGTGAATGAATTAAATGTTAGAAGAAGAGGAGGGAATGTTGGTTTAAAGATAGATATAACACAAGCTTATGATTCACTGAGTTGGGAGTTTATTTTTGAAACATTAAAACATTTTGGTTTTTCAGAAACTGGTATTAGATGGTTAAAGATAATATTACAATGTGCAAAAATCTCTGTACTAGTAAATAGAGGTCCAGTGGGGTTCTTTGAGGTGAGTAGGGGTATTAGGAAAGGAGATCCCCTCTCTCCACTCCTGTTTGTTATTGCAGAAGAAGTGTTAAGTAGAAACTTATTCAAAATGGTACAAGAAGGTGAGATTAAAGCAATGGTGAACAGAAATGGGTGCCAGCCATCTCATTTGCTATTTTCTGATGATATTTTCATTTTCTGTAATGGACACAAGAAAAATCTAGACAATTTGATGCAGTTACTGTTAAAATATCAACAAGCTTCTGGTCAAATAAGGAATAAAGATAAAAGTAAATATTTTGTGGGTGGTGTAACAGAAAACATGAGAAGAAGTATAGCTGAAAGTTTACAGATGGAACTGTCTGAATTTCTTGATAAATATTTGGGGGTAATATTAACACCATGAAGAGTTACAGTTGATCAAACTTGGGGGATGGTGGAGGTGCTACAAAAGTTATTGGCTGGTTGGATTGGTAAAATGCTTGCCTTTCCTGCTAGATTGACATTAGTCAAGTTTGTATTATATAGCATGTTAGAGCACTGCTTGGTCGAACTCGCAAGCGTTGCTATCTCAAACTTGTTGTCAAGTTTAGTTGCCAAAACTATAAGTCTTGATTTCTAGTCTACTTATAGCTAAGTCTCGGATTAGGATAGAAACTGTAGTTGAGCTTTAGACTTCACGGGGTTCATCGATTAAAGACGAAGAACTATCAAGGGGAGCTTGTGGAACTTCATCAACAAAAGGTATGTGGAGACTTGAACTCATCTATTACTCAAAAGTCTATCTATTCTATCTCCTATTTGGAACAAAAGTCGTATAACTATATAGACTTCTACTATGCACATTTGATATTTCGAGCTGAGTTTAACTCGCTTACATATTTCTCGAAATATGTGTTGGTAAGCTTTCGCTTTAACCAAGTTCATCTTATACTCTTGACGAAAGTCAAAAGATGATCATATGAAAATTGCCTTGTAACATTTCATTTGATGTAGACTCGGAATGTTTCGTATTGATTATGTCAATCACTTGAAAATGGCTTTGATGCTAATAGTTAGTGAAAAAAACTATTGTCATCCTCTAAGAATGTTTCAATGATTGAAATAGAGTTTAGAACAAATGGATTTAAGAATACTATGTGTACTTGCATATATGTAATCCATGTCTGGGAACCATGGTATGCATACCCGTATGCGTACTTGTTGGTTTGAGAAAGTCCGGGAACCTGATATGCAAACCGGTACGCGTACTGGCGTAAGGTTCAAGTCCGGGAATTTCTGTTGAGTTAGGATATTGATTTGGTATGCGTACCAGTTCGCGTACTGGCAAAATCCAAACTTGGTACGACTACTTAGGTACGCATACCCATACGCATACCTAAGTAGATGATGTTCTAAAATCGGTTTGTTCATGAACTAATACATTTATATAATAAGGAATGCAATCTTTTGCAAACCGTGGCTATAATGTTCATGACTTGATTCGAGTGAATCAAAATCGATTTTGCTTCAATTGTGTTTTGTATACTTCTATGAGAATATAAACAATTGAACAACTCTAAAGCTAGTTTCATTTGAGTCATTTGAACTAGTTATGGCTAAGATGAATAAGGTTTATATGAAAGTGTTCATATGGCTAACTGGTAGGCACCTAATATTGTATATATTCTTATCTTTTTGAAGGTGTTTACTATATCTTAATGCACTAATTTCCTATATTTATGCCAAATTATGTATTTTGTTTTTCTTGTTCATTGCTAGTAAAATTGTGGTGATAATCTCTGATTTTTGTAATGACAGGAGACTAAGTAGAGTCAGCAAAGAAGGGTTGAACAATGGGAAGTTGTCGCACCATGATTAGCTAGATATTTCAGTGAAGGGATGCATGCGCAACAACAAGAGATCGGAGTTGTGAGAGTTGACAACCTAATGGGCTGAAGTTCAGAACTCAGATTCTTCTCATGTTTGGGAAACTACATGAAAAACAAACTAAGCCCAAAATCCATTCTCATACCAAAGCAAGGTATTCATGCTTTACACCTGAATATCAAGTCTATCACCTTTCCCAAATCCCATCTCATATACGAGAAAAAAATTTCTTTCTCTGTGCTCGTCTTTCCTAAAATTTCAGTCGGCTTATCTTTATGTCTCCCAATTTTCTTAGAATGTCAAATATTTCTATCACTTTGTCCATCTGTTCTACCACCAACACCGCCGACTTCCTCTCCCTCAAGCTGTCAAACCCATACCTAAACCACCATCTCTCTGAAACCAGATTAGATGTCCTATTTCAACTTTTTTTGTATGTACCTACTTCAAGATAGCCTTAGATATCAGTGGTACTAGGGGGAAAATAGGTCGGAGAATTTGTCTCCAATGTAAGTAAGAATGGCAAAGGAAAAGGCTGAATTTCCAATTCTCTGCAACACCAACAAAGCCAGCAAGGAAGTGACAACATTAGGGTGGCTGGTCATAATGAAGTCTATCCACAAAATGGTGAGTTTCAAGAATGTCTAGTCGCCTAATTTCAGACTGAAGTTGTCACGCATTTTGGGGATAAACTTTATGAATAAATTAGGGTTAGGGGTGTGCTTCAAAGACAAGGTCAGGCAGCATGCATGATAAGCTAGGTATGAATTGGCTGTTTCTTCAAACACCACCAAAAGCAGCAGAGAATTGACAAGTGAAGACAGTGTAATGATTTTGCGTAAGAAGGAAGATTACATCAGTGGTGAGTTCCAAAAAATCCCTAAATTTCTTTTAGTGCATCTGTTGATTGAGTGAATGGGGATTCTAGGGGAGAAATAGATATATAAAGGGGGGTTTTCATATTGTAAGGGGGAGTAGGCAGTGAGTGAGGAAAAGGGGTCTGAAAACACTCTAATTAGCTCTCTTTTGTTCTAAGTGTTCTTAAGAAATCATGGATAAATCATTTTGGTTCAGTTGTTTCAATGGGTTTAATTATAGTAGAATCTCATTTATCTCCTGCTTTAGTTATGTTAATTTCTGCAGCTAGGGTTGAGATGAAGGGCTTACCCTTATTAGATTATTTAGCAAACTCTGTTGTTCTGTTTGAATACTACTGCATATGGAATGGTTTAATACTTGTTTACCAACATATATATATATATATATATATATATATATATAACTTTCACTTCAAATGTCTTGCATCTGTAGTTGTTAGGATATTTGTATGTTGTTGATCCAACTCATGCTTCATTTGATATGGTTAATCTTTGATTAGTTGTGCTATAAAAAGACGTCTAATTCTAGGGATTAATCCTTTAGTTGACATTAGACCATCTACTTAAGAATCTTTACATTATCGGAAGAACGAGAGACCATTATCTTTACCGCCGATTAAAGGGACAACACTGTTAGCTAAACTATCTAATCTAGGTTAAGTACTGCATTCAACTGCCCTAGTACTTTCCACTTGTGTATTTAAAATCCTCTATTTCATTTACTTTCTGCATTCTTGTTAGTACTTCATATCAATTGTTTTGTCGTATCGACAACAACCTCTTAATTTGAATTAGTAAAGTAAGGCTTTGAATTCAATTTCACACTGCCCTAGTTTCTGTGGGTTCGACCCGTATTTGCCCTATTTACATTGTTGATACTGTGCACTTGCGGTTTATATAATTGTAGGTCTTTTTATTAGCCTACCAAGTTTTTTGCGCCGCTGCCGGGGACTCGGTAGCGGTGTAATTGTTTCTTTGATCCTACCTTACTGATTTCAGTTCAAATTCTGTACATATTTGCTTCAGTTTTCGATTATAGCTTGACTGTCATTAGTTTTACTTAGTTATTTCAACCATCTGTGTATATAATCTTAGTCTCATCTCTTTAGTATTTTCTGTAGTTCCTAATTTTCTGTCACTTAGGTAGCCTGCATCATAATCATGTAAGTTTCATTGGCATATGTGCTAGTTTTTCTTTTGTTTTCTCTCTCAGTTCATTAGTTACTGCAATCTGTAGCCTACTACTGTAGCTGTAGCTTAGTTCTGTATACATATTAGCTTTAGTAATTGTAGTTTCCATCACTCCATTGTCATTCGCATAACTGCATCTGTAGGTTGTATATATACTGGTTTAAATTTCACTTTTTCTATGGTTCTGTAACTTAATATGAATCCATCTGTTAACATATCTTGTTGCAATAGTTTTTAAAGTTCTCTACCTATAGCTCATCAGTCTTCTTCAATTTTTCTTTCGCAATCACTTGAATCATCATAAATCTTGCATCTGTTCTATTAAAAGCTGTCTGTCATTCCATCTTGTAGCTTCTTGTCATAACTCTTCCATGTTAGTTAAATCTGCTTCACTCAATCTCATCTATAATTTGTTGTCAGTTTGTATCTGATCTTAGTAGAATCTGGAAGTCAAAACCAGTGTGAGTCTTTTGCATTCTATAGTTATAATCTGCATCTTATCCCCATAAGCATTAGTTATAGCTTTCAGTTTCAGTCATCCCATTCCAGTTGCTTACTTGCATTCTTTCAGTCTTATTGTTAAGATAGGCAACTTTGCATCATTATCTTGTAGTGCAACTTAGTGTAACTTGTCTGCTTCTGTAACTAGTTCTGTTTATAGCTCATGTTGTAAATTTGTTAGGTCTCTGCTGTTTTTACTTTTCTTAGAATATAGTAAACCATCTGTATATTTCCATCAGTAAGTAGTCATTGTCACCTTGTTACTGCCTGCTACTCAATCAAATCTCAGCGCTTGGTGTACGTGAACATTAAATCTGCAAACCTGAACTTTCTGCACTTCTCATCGTGCTAGATAACTTTTGCGTAGTAGTGGGTGTTACTTAGGTATGCAGCTTTTCATCATTTTATTTCAATTAGTTTACTATCATTGCTAGTATATGATCGAGTCAGTTTAGTCTGTACCTAATGCATTATGTGGTTTAGTTTGTATATGTGTTAAATTTTTCAGTTATTTGTTACTCTTTCAGCCTGTAGGATATTGCATCTATAGTTTTTACGACTTGCATTTAAGAATATTTTGAATCCGTATCTTCTCTTTTCACTTTTATTGTTTTAGTAGTTGTGTATATTGTAGTATAACTTAGCTTTCGTAGTTTATCATGAAATTCACATCTGTTGTTTAAGCATATGAATAAGTAGCTTTGTTAGTTCACTACTAGTTAAAAATATCACCCCCCTGTAAAATATCATCTCACTCATTCTCGCATTTCATCTGTTTCATTTTCCCATTGTATATTTGCATCCTGTGTTTTAACTCCACTCTGTCTTGTTCAGATCTTTCGATTAGTGATAGCTTAGTTTGTCAATGTGGTACACAGTATTGGTCTTGCTACCCTAGTTTGTTAACCGTCAGTAGTTTTCTTTGTTTCCTTGCCGTATTTGCATACTTCTGGGTACTGATTTTTTTTTGAGCTGGCAGGTGTTTACAATACTGATGCGCAAACCAAAGGTTTAAGAGAAGAAGGAGCAAAACAACCTATTTGTCGTGCCTAAACCCGGTCTTATACCGGCGGTATCGTTCCTCAATTTAATATTCTTGTCTTGAATGATATACCATCATTGCATGCAAACTGAACTAGTGTTATCCATTGTCAAACCCCTGCAACATATAACATCTTTGTGTATGATCCTGTGACATTCGGGTAACTTATTTGCTAATTGGATTGTTATTTCACTGTGATATCTACTGTGTCTACATCCACAAATCTGTTATCATTCGCATAAGCCCTGTGTTTCTAACTTTTGCCTGTGTTGTTGGAATGGTTATTATAACATGATTGATGTGCTAACTAGGCTATGATTGTGTCTTTTAGAGACCAAACTAATCGACTAGTTAGAATTCATCGAGAGGACGTAGTTGAAATCCCTGTTTCTGTCGAAGAAAGACCTGACCAACCAGAGACAATGGGTGAAGAATTGAATCAACTCCGTAGTCTCAAAGATTACATGTACCCCACGAGGACAAGCCATCCCTCTTGTATTGTTCTACCAGAAACTGCTGGTCATTTTGAGTTAAAGGAGAGCACAATACACATGCTCCCTGTGTTTCGAGGGGTTGATGCTGAAAACCCTTACCACCATGTGAGAGATTTTGAGGAAATCTGTGGGACTCTGCGATTTAATCAGTTGACAGAAGAGTCCCTAAAATTGCGTCTACTTTCTTTTTCTTTGAAGGAAAAAGCCAAATCTTGGCTATATGCTTTGCGGCCTCGGTCCATTAGAACTTGGGATGAACTTACGAAAGAATTTTTCAAAAAGTTCTTCCCAAATCACAAAACAGCCACCATTCGTCAGGATATCAATAGTTTTATTCAACTAGATGGTGAGACATTGTCCAAGTATCTGGAGCTTAATGATTTGTTACTCCAATGTCCTCACCATGGTTTCGAACAGTGTAGGCTCTCAACAATTCTATACAAAGGGTTGGATTTTGCCACTCGAACCTTGGTTGAATCTATGTACAATGGTGAGTTCACAAATAAAAGTGCCGACGAATCGTGGGCCTTTTTGCATGAAGTTGCCGAGAAAACTCAGCAATGGGAGTCTGATAGAGCATCTAGGAAGTTGACCATCAGGGGTAGTGTTCATAAGATAGAGTATGACTTTGAGGGTAATGCTAAAATAGCATCATGGCTAGGAGAGTTGAGGCTTTAGAACTGGAGAAAAATATAAAATATGCTGCTTCTACTTCTTGTAACCAAGTTGAGGTTTCTATTTGTGCTGCGTGTAATAGTTCAGACCACCTAGTCGAAAGTTGTCCACAAATGCATGCATTTCAGGAATCTAGAATGGAAGAGGCCAATGCTATGTATCAAAAGCATGAGAATAACCCCTACTCTCAGATATATAACCTAGGGTGGAGGAACCACCCTAACTTTTCATGGTCCAGGGGCCCTGTACAAGGGGGTACATCAGGAAATAATCAAGGATATTCATATCCTAGAAACCCCCAAGTACAATCGCATACACAATACCCTGTAGAGAAAAGGCCTAGCTTTGATGATGGTGTACATCAAATGAATCAATTTTTTTTGCAATATCAGAAGTTAAATGACCAAAGGTTTTCTAGTCTAGAACTTAATTGGGGCAAATCTGTGATGCACTAAATGAGAGGGAAAAAGGTAAACTCCCTAGTCAACCTTAGCAAAATCCGAAAGGCGCATTCCAGGCAAGTACTTCTACTCGTAATGAATCTTCGCATGACGAGTTGAACTCTGTTACTACTCTTCGTAGTGGTAAAGTAGTTGATAACAATGTAAACATACCTGGAAAGAGTGAGTCTTTATCTAAGTCACCATTGCACAAAACATCGCATGATACACCAGTTGTGGAAAATAACTCTGAGCATCTCCCTAGATCTGAAAAATCTGCTGATGTTAATGTTTCTGTTCCATCAAATGTACCTATAGCTCATTTCCCTCAAAGGTTAGAGCAGCAAAAGAAGGGATCGCAGTATCAAGAGATATTGGAATTGTTCAAACGAGTTAACATCTACATTCCATTTCTCGAAGCAATTAAGAAGATTCCTGCTTATGCAAAATTCCTTAAGGACCTTTGTACTCAAAAGCGAAAGCTTAATGTACACAAGCGTGCCTTTCTTGCTGAACAGGTAAGTTCTATCATTCAAAATAAGACACCGCCTAAGTTTAGAGACCCAGGTTGTCCAACAATCTCATGCATGATAGGTGACCATACGGTCAATAAGGCGTTACTAGACTTAGGGGCAAGTGTGAACCTACTTCCATATTCGGTATATGTGCAGTTAGGTCTTGGAGAGTTAAAACCAACACCTATAACTCTGCAATTGGCGGACAGGTCCGTCAAAATTCCTCGTGGTGTGGTAGAAGATGTTTTGATTAAGGTTGATAAGTTCTATTTTCCCGTGGACTTCATTGTATTAGATACTCAACCTGTACAAAACCCAAACTTTCACATTCCTGTCATTTTGGGACGTCCCTTCTTGGCGACGTCCAATACAATTATTAATTGTCGTAATGGAGTGTTGAAGTTGTCATTTGGTAACATGACTGTGGAGTTAAATGTTTTCACTGCTAGCTAGCAACATTTAGATCTTGATGATGATGATGATGTGCATGAGATTAACATGATTGAGAGCTTAATTCAAGACTCATTGTCGAATAACATGTCTGTTGATCCTTTGCATGCTTGTTTGAATAATTTTAACTTGGATATGTTTGATGATGAGTACATAAGTGAAGTGAATTCTTTGCTTGAATCTGCACCTCTCATGGACACCACTAAATGGAAAGCTAGAGTGAAGCCACTTCCACTCTCTGAATCCAAGTCTATCCCATCTCTTGTTGTGCCACAAAAGCTTAAACTGAAACCATTGCCTGATACTCTTAAATATGCATTTTTGGGTTCTGCTAATACTTTGCCTATAATTATTTCATCTGCTTTAGATATAGAACAGGAGAGTAAGCTTTTAGAAGTACTTAAAGAGCATAAAGAAGCCTTAGGATGGACAATCTCAGTTATTAAGGGTATTAGTCCCACAGTGTGTATGCATCACATAAATCTTGAAGATAATGCTAAAACATCTAGGGAAATGCAGAGGAGACTTAATCCTAACATGAAAGAGGTTGTTATGGGTGAGATTCTTAAGCTTCTTGATGCAGGTATCATATACCCGATTTCAGATAGCAAATGGGTTAGTCTCATTCAGGTTGTGCCAAAAAAGTCAGGTATTACTGTAGTTCAAAATGATAAAGATGAGTTAGTTTCTTACTCGAGTAACCACGGGGTGGCGAGTTTGCATCGATTATAGGAAGTTGAACGCAGTTACAAGGAAAGATCACTTCCCTCTTTCTTTCATAGATCAAATGTTAGAAAAGTTATCTAGACATAATCATTACTGTTTCTTATACGGCTATTCTGGTTACAACCAGATTCACATAGCACCTGAAGATCAGGAAAAGACTACATTTACATGTCCTTATGGTACATTTGCTTATCGTCGCATGACTTTTCGGTTGTGTAATGCACCCGCTACATTTCAACGTTGTATGATGAGCATTTTTTCTGACATGGTTGATAAATTTCTTGAGATATTCATGGATGACTTTTCTGTCTTTGGCTCTTCTTTCGATGAATGTTTGCATCATCTTGCACTTGTCTTGATCAGATGTAAAGAAAAGAACTTAATTTTGAACTGGTAAAAATGTCATTTCATGGTTCAGTCAGGCATAGTTTTAGGACATATCATCTCTGAAAAAGGCATAAAAGTAGATAGAGCAAAAGTCGACCTTATCCAACACCTTCAGCAACCTCGCTCTGTGAGGGAGGTTAGATCATTTTTAGGCCATGCTGGTTTCTACCGTAGATTCATTAAAGATTTTAGTAAGATCTCAAGACCACTTTGTAATCTACTTGGTAAAGATGTTACTTTTGTATTTGATGATGCTTATGTGCATGCATAGGAAGAACTCAAAACTCTTCTAACTTCAGCCCCTATAGTCCAACCACCTGACTGGAAATTTCCGTT
This sequence comes from Papaver atlanticum, assembly GCA_023531105.1. Lineage (NCBI taxonomy): Eukaryota > Viridiplantae > Streptophyta > Magnoliopsida > Ranunculales > Papaveraceae > Papaver > Papaver atlanticum. Next base: position 3,608,845 of record JAJJMB010002292.1, on the reverse strand, counting down.
TGAAATCATGTGTGACTCGTATGATTTTGCTATTGGTGCTGTTTTAGGACAGTGCATCGATAGAATTTCATATGTGATATACTATGCTAGCAAGACTCTTAATGATGCTCAACTTAACTACTCAACTACTGAGAAGGAATTGCTTGCTGTTGTTTTTGCATTGGATAAGTTTAGGTCATACTTGATAGGGTCTAATATCATCATATACACTGATCATGCTGCTCTGAAATTCCTTCTTTCTAAAAAGGATGATAAAGCTCTTCTTATCCGATGGATACTGTTATTGCAGGAATTCGATCTCGAAATTCGAGATAAGAAAGGTTCGGAAAATGTTGTTGCTAATCATTTGTCTAGATTAAATGTTGAGTCTTTTGATGATTCATTGCTTATTAGAGAGTCTTTTCCTGATGAACAGTTGATGCTTGTGTCTGAGTTTCCTTGGTTTGCTGACATTGTGAACTACCTTGTTATGGTAAGAATGCCTTTACATTGGTCTAGACAAGACCGTTCTAGGTTCTTGGCTGAAGTTAAACACTTCTTTTGGGATGACCCGTACCTGTTTAAGTATTGCCCTGACCAAATCATTAGGAAATGTGTCCCCAACAGTGAACAAAAAGATGTGATATCTTTTTGTCATGACCAAGCATGTGGAGGCCATTTAAGTGCCAATAAGACTGCTGCAAAAGTCTTGCAAAGTGGGTTTTATTGGCCATAGTTGTTCAAAGACTATCATGCTTATTTCATTGCTTGTGAACGTTGTCAGAAACTAGGAAGTATTTCAAAGAGAAACGTGATGCCTTTGCACCCTATCTTGATTGTTGAACTGTTTGATGTGTGGGGAATCGATTTCATGGGTCAGTTTCTTAATTATGAAGGTAAGTTATACATCCTTGTTGCTGTTGATTATGTTTCTAAGTGGGTAGAAGCGATTGCGACCAAAACAAATGACCATAAGGTAGTACTTTCGTTCTTAAAAGAAAACATATTTTCTCGTTTTGGCACACCTAGAGCTATAATCAGTGACAGTGGTTCGCATTTCTTTAATAGGTCTTTTAAGTCTTTAGTACGCAAGTATGGCATAACTCATAAGCTCGCAACCCCATACCATCCGCAGACCAGTGGCCAAGTAGAGATGTCTAATAGGGAGATTAAGCATATTCTTGAAAAGACGGTTAACCAGTCTAGAAAAGATTGGTCTTTACGATTGAATGATGCCTTATGGGCTTATAGAACATCATATAAAACTCCTATTGGAATGTCTCCTTACAGACTTGTGTATGGTAAGCCTTGTCATTTACCTGTTGAATTAGAACATCGTGCATATTAGGCTATCAATAAACTTAACTTTTCTCTTGATAAGGCAGGTACTCAACGGAAATTTCAGCTCAATGAATTGGAAGAGCTGAGAAATGATGCTTGTGATAGTGCTAAGCTGTACAAAATAGAATGAAAGTGTTTCATGACAAGCGCATTTTGCGCAAGTCTTTCATACCTGGTCAGAAAGTCTTATTGTACAACTCTCGTTTGCATCTTTTTCCAGGTAAATTGCGTTCTAGATGGACAGGCCCGTTCTTGGTGCGCATAATATTCCCTCATGGAGCTGTAGAACTCAAAGATATAGCAACGAAGAATGTTTTCAAAGTCAATTGCCAGAGACTAAAGCCATTCCTTGAACCAATTCCACCTGAAATTGAAACAAATGATCTGGAGGACCCCGTCTATCTAGATTGAACTGGCTCACCCCTTGTACATACCAGGTTTAGAATTCCATTATCTGTCCTTTGCTTTCTTTTGGTTTCAGTTTGATAGATTAGTTTTTGCTACATATAATCGTTGCTTTTGTGATATCTACCTTGCTGCTCAACTATCTGGTTTGGCAACACTTTTTGGATCTGGTACTCTCTAACCTCTTCTTTATCTTCATGAATTGCATGCCATGTTATAGCTTTGCGAATCCTTAGAAACATTGAGGACACTGTTTAACATAGGTTTGGGGGTACAAGTAGATATCACATGAATATTGTAGTTAGAACTTGTGAATAAATAAAATCATAATCCAAAAAAAAAAAAAAATGGAGCTCATTTACCTTGATTTGTGATACCTGTGCATGTATGATTATCTTAGGGTTCTTAGTCTAGATGATGAGGTACCCCTGATTCTAGCACAATTCACATGTGATATAGAAAATTTACACATGCACGATCTACCAAGCGTGTATAGCGTCAGTGTTTCATAGGTTAAGTAGGCTGCCAATCATCTAGAATACTGAATGAGACTTGACTAGCTTGTTCTTTGGTTAGCTGGGATAGAAGTTGGAGGATACGTTAAGAAAAGCAACCATTGAATTTGACCGGGTGCATCGAAAAGGGCTGCCTCTTGCTAAAAGTGTCATGTAATGTATTTCTCTTTTTTTGTGTAAATTTATCGTGTCATCGTGTGCTTGTATCTCTTGTGTTATTCCAAAATCAGTTAACAAAAAAAAAAAAAGTATCCATTAGTCTGTTATTATGTTCTATTTCAATAAAAAAAGTTAATGTTTCTCTCTTGCCTCAAAATGAGAGAGTAGTCAATTTAAATATGCAGTCAATGTTCCTTTTTGTTATGTGTTGTAAATAGTCTTGTAATATTCAAGGAGGGTGTATCCATCGATGTACAACGCGGGTAAACTGAAATATCACCAACTTTTAAGTGAACATTCACAATTTTCGTAAAGCCGGACAGCTAGCTTGGCTTTGAATTCAGTTCTTAGCCTAAAAAACTATCTCTTAGTAATTGGCAGTCAGAACTTCCTACAGTAAATCATTCTCTATACATGTCGAAGTTAGATGCACTTTACACTCTTATCACATGTCTTTAGTTGTTTCAGCGCTAGAATTGTGCCTTTGAAAGCTAGATTGACATATCCAATTGCTGTGAGCTAAAACTGAAAAGCAGGTATCACTTTCATGGAATCTGAGCTTATATTTTGTCCTAGAACTTTATAGGTATGTTCGAAGCAAACCCTCACGAGACTTCAACTCGTCCACTAGGGACACTTAGTGGTTTAAAAGGCTTATTGCATTCGCTAAATGTAATCGAGAGACCAACGACAGTGGTGTAGGTAGGACTTTTCTTTTAGTTTAGTGTTTTACTCGAGGACAAGCAACATTAAGGTTTGGGGATATTTGGTAGGCACCTAATATTGTATATATTATTATCTTTTTGAAGGTGTTTACTGTATCTTGATGCACTAATTTTCTATATTTATACCAAATTATGTATTTTGGTTTTCTTGTTTATTGTGAGTAAAAGTGTGGTGATAATCTCTGATTTTTGTAATGACAGGAGACTAAGTAGAGTCAACAAAGAAGGGTTGAACAATGGGAATTTGTCGCACCATGATTAGCTAGACATTTCAGTGAAGGGATGCATGCACAGCAACAAGAGATCGGAGTTGTGAGAGTTGACAACCTAATGGGCCGAAGTTCAGAACTCAGATTCTTCTCATGTTTTGGAAACTACATGAAAAACAAACTAAGCCCAAAAGCCATTCTAGTACCAAAGCAAGGTATTCATGCTTTACACATGAATATCAAGTTTATCACCTTTCCTAAATCCCATCTCATACACGAGAAACAAGTTTCTTCCTCTGTGCTCGTCTTTCCCAAAATTTCAGTCGGCTTATCTTTATGTCTCCCAATTTTCTTAGCATGTCGAATCTTTCTATCACTCTGTCCATATGTTCTACCACCAACACCGCCGACTTCCTCTCCCTCAAGCTGTCAAACCCATACCTAAACCACCATCTCTCTGAAACAAAATTTGATGTCCTATTTCAACTTTTTTTCTCTGTACCTACTTCAAGATAGCCTTAGATATCAGTGGTACTAGGGGAACAATAGGTCGGCGAATTTTTCTCCAACGTCAGTAAGAATGGCAAAGGAAAAGGCTGAATTTCCAATTCTTTGCAACACCAACAAAGCCAGCAAGGAAGTGACAACATTAGGGTGGCTGGTCATAATGACATCTATCCAAAAAATAGTGAGTTTCTAGAACGTCTAGTCGCCCAATTTCAGACTGAAATTGTCACGCATTTTGGGGATAAACTTTGTGCATAAATTATGGTTAGGGTTGTGCTTCAAAGACAAGGTCAGGAAGCATGCATGATAAGCTAGGTCTGAATTGGCTGTTTCTTCAAACACCACCAAAAGCAGCAGAGAATTGACAAGTGAAGACGGTGTAATGATTGAGCGTAAGAAGGAAGATTACATCAGTGGTGAGTTCCAAGAAATCCCTAAATTTCTTCTAGTGCATCTGTTGATTGAGTGAATGGGGATTCTAGGGAAAAATAGATATATAAAGGGGGGTTATCATGTTATAAGGGGAGTAGGCAGTGAGTGAGGAAGAGGGGTCTGAAAACACTTTAATTAGCTCTCTCTTTTTCTAAGTGTTCTTAAGAAATCAGGGATAAATCATTTTGGTTCAGTTGTTTCAATGGGTTTAATTATAATAGAATCTCATTTATCTCCTGCTTTAGTTATGTGCTAATTTCTGCAGCTAGGGTTGAGATGAAGGGCTTACCCTGATTAGATTATTTAGCAAACTCTGTTGTTCTGTTTGAATACTACTGCATATGGAATGGTTTAATACTTGTTTACCAACACACACATATATATATATATATATATAACTTTTACTTCAAATGTCTTGCATCTGTAGTTGTTAGGATATTTGTATGTTGTTGATCCAACTCATGCTTCATTTGATATGGTTAATTTGTGATTAGTTGTGCTATAAAAAGACATCTAATTCTAGGGATTAATCCTTTAGTTGACATTAGATCACCTATTTAAGAATCTTTACATTATCGGAAGAACGCGAGACTTGTATCTCTACCGCCGATTAAAGGGACAACACTGTTAGCTAAACTATCTAATCTAGGTTAAGTACTGGATTCAACTGCCCTAGTACTTTCCACCTGTGTGTTTAAAATCCTCTATTTTATTTACTTTCTGCATTCTAGTTAGTACTTCATATCAACTGTTTCGTCGTATCGACAACAACCTCTTAATTTGAATTAGTAAAGTAAGGCTTTGAATTGAATTTCACACTACCCTAGTCTCTGTGGGTTCGACCCGTATTTGCCCTGTTTACATTGTTGACACTATGCACTTGCGGTTTATACAATTGTAGGTCTTTTTCTTAGCCTACCACTAACTTCGGTAAACTATTGTTGAGCTACCAAGGTGTACACGTTTAGGATATGGTTACTCATATCTAAATGAAGGTACAGTTCATTTGTGTGTAACAAGCTAAGTTCGATCTAACGGTTGAAAGATATTAGCTTGAGTCTAATCAGGTTTTCATCTAACGGTGAATA
>JAJJMB010002292.1:3375724-3603475 GCA_023531105.1 Papaver atlanticum | reverse complement strand
GAACAAAACTCATAGGTTTATCTGTGGGAGACAGATTTATCAATACAAATAGACTTTTCTGTGTGAGACAGATTTGTTTATCAAGTCTTCGACTTTGGGTCGTAACAACTCTTAGTTATGGGTGAGATCAGCTAAGGGAATCAAGTGCATAGAGTCCTGCTGGGATTCAGAGACGTAAGGAGCGCAACTGTACCTTGATCAGTGTGAGATTGATTAGGGCTCAACTACATTCCAGTCCGAAGTTAACCTGTAGTAGGCTAGTGTCTGTAACGGCTTAATACAGTGTGGTGTTCAAATCTAGACTAGGTCCCGGGGGTTTTCCGCATTTGCGGTTTCCTTGTTAACAAAATTTCTGGTGTCTGTGTTATTTCTTTTCCGCATTGTATTTTGTTATATAATAGAAATATCACAGGTTGTGCGTAGTTCAATGATAGACGCATTATTGTGTCTAATATGTCTCAATTGTATATATTGTTAGTATTCGATTTTTTATTTCATGTCTTTGTAGGTATTTTTAGAGAAATAAGCTCTTGCGACGAAATTGGCTCGTAAAGTGGTGTTTTACACCCCAGGATAGAGTACTAAAGGCACCCCAGAAATACACCGGAGGAACCCCGAAAAAGTGTTGAAAACACCCCAGAAAAAGTGTTAAAGGCACCTACCAAAATTACTAAAGGAACCCTAAAATGGATAAGGGCGCCCCCAAGGCAGCCGAGCTGCTAAAGGCACCCGCGTTTTGGATTCAGGGCACTACACCTTTCTTCATCGTTTGAAAAATAATTTTGGCGGGAAAATTTTTTCATTTTCTGCGGAATTTTCGGTTGGATTTTTTGAGGAGTTTCAGTGAGATTCAATCACTGATTTTGATTGGGATGAACGTGATATGCCCAAACAATGGTGGTATGAGTGTTCTAATGCGTTCAGTTGGGCTGAATTTTCGTGGGGAAGAAAATATGCAACCTCGGAATATAGCGTGTTTGAACGTGCATGGATTGAGTTGTGATGGAGTTTGGTTGCTGCAGAAGTGTGGAGGAGTCAAACAAGGAAGTTCTGGAGCGTGTATACGTCGAAAAGATGCGTAAGAACATAAAACATAAAAGAAAATATTCATGAGTTAATGGTTGGATATCGAGAAGATTTTTGAGTTATTACGAGTTTATTCTTGATCCTGTGACTATATAAAGGCTTTAGGAGACTCACAGAAGAGGAGGGAGTTCAGGGAGAGAATAGGGAGACGTTTAGAGCATAAAGAAATCGAGAAAAAAAAGTTACAGGAAAAACAAATTTTCTGCTGGTGAAGAAGGTACGAAGAACATAAGACCCTTAAAGACCGTCGTTCTTCAACAGTGCCAGTGACGGTATTCCTTTATCGTTTTCTGTAACAATTGATTTTGTAACAAATATAAGTGTTACAAAACCCGGTTTTATTCATTTTTTTCTCCCATTTCATCATTTGTGAACCATTTTTGAGCATTAATAAAGATGAATTTTGAACATGTTTCCATGATAATGATGAGCTAATTATCGCCTAATCAAGGCACGGAGGAAGCTATTTATGCATGAATAATTGGTAACTATTCTATTTTTCTCTAATTTGTATTTTATAATTCACTCAATCACTACTTTGTAGAATTTTAATTGTTTGCATAATTTTTCCTAATTAGTTGTGATTCAATTAGATAGGTTATGCTTTGGTTAGATAATCTATGCTTAAGGGATACAATTAATGTTTGAGAATATGCTTGATAATTTGTGAATTAAGAAAATGATATTTTAAAAATAATTAGAGTTTTGGAATTTTTATCATCATTTATTCATGTGTAATAGTGGAATCTAGTGTCTTGGTTATTCACTCTAAAAAAAAAAACAAATTTGGATTTAAATTTTCTCTACTTTTAGTTTAAATAAATCTAAATTCAATTGATTTCACAAGTCTTACGAACCTCATTCTTACCACTATCAAAATTACATCATTCAATCAATTAGAGAAACCAACCTTTGGTTGTTGATTATATTGATTGACACTTGAACATTGGTCTTTGGTACCATTCAAGTTGTTTCACATAATAATCAGGCTCACGGATTTTTATCTGTTTGATTTACTGATTACATTGTGAAACAGAGATACAACTCTTGGATATATTTCCATTGATTTAGTCTGACTGTCTAGTTGATTCTCTTGGAATTATATTGGAGTTTGTCCATACAGATTGCTAAGCGAAATATTTGGTGTGGTTGTTAGACCCCCGCTTTTTCATAGCATTCCAATTTATAATATGTCAGTATATAGATGGCCCGATGTAGTGGTGAAGGAATGTGAAAGGATAATAAGAAACTTCCTATGGACTAGGGATCCAGCAATTTAAAAACTCATTACAATTAAGTGGGATGCAGTGTGTGCTCCAATTGAAGAAGGTGGTCTTGGAATTAGAAGGCTTGAGGTGGTGAATAAAGCACTGTTGTTGAAGCTGTTATGAAGAATTGAGACTGAAAATGAAGAATGAACAAAATTCATGAAAGTAAAGTTTAAGGATAAGAAAGGAGAATGGATAACATCTTACAAACAGTCTTTCATTTGGCCAGGTTTGAAATGGGTAATGAAAGAATATAATTTAATGAGGGGAGTAGATGGCTGGTAGTTGATAGTAGAAATATATATGTGTGGAAAGATAAATGGGTGATTGAAAATGCCTTAATTGACTCACATCAGATGGATGAATTTGTTATACAAAATAAAGACATGAAGGTCAATGAATTGATTGTTAATGGTGAATGGAAAATCCCAGTGGAGATGAATAGAATGTTGAATGTTAATGAATTACCAACTATTGGAGATGGGGTTGATAAAAGAGTATGGGTCAGTGACATAACTGGTAACTTTACAGTGGCTAATGTTGTGCAGGTGGTAAGAAAAAAGTTTCCAATTATTCATTGGACAAAATAAGTATGGAGTCAATGTATACACCCATATACTGCTTGTAATATGTGGAAAATCTTGAGGGGAGATGTTGCAACTGAGGAGAATGTGACGAAGAAAGGTTTCAGTACTGTTTCAAAATGCTATCTTTGTGGAAATGGATAGGACAATTTGGATCATATACTTTGGGGTTGTTCTTTCAGTGAACAATTATGACACTGGCTAGGAGGTATGTTTAACTTCTTACTCCATTCAAATTTTGATGATGTCCTCAGCTGTGTAAAAAGTAAAAAAGTACTGCTGTCAAGGAAATTTGGTATATAAGTGCATTTACCTTGATGGTAGAAGTTTGGCTGAGTAGAAATAAGAGAATATATGAGGGTGAAAGTCCTAACTCTGAAAGCATTAAACATAGAATTTTGATTTTCACCAGAGAATGCAAAGTAAGAATGAAGGGTTAGATGCACAACAGTATTTATGATTTGAATGTAATGATGCAATTTGATATAAGAGGAGTTAGGAGTAAACATGTAAGAGTAGAAGAGATTAGGTTTACATTGCCTAGACAAAACCAGATTTTAGTATGTTGTGATGGAGCTGCTAAGGGTAATCCAGGTGTTGCAGGCTTTGGTTTTATTAGGAGAAGTAATAAAGGTGGATGTGTTGGTATAGTTACTGGTGGGATGGGTATAGCTACAAATCATATTGCAGAAGTTATGGCTTTAGTAACTGCAGGAGAATAGGCAATTAAGAATCATTTTCTAGATGCATGTTTTAGTCTTGATTCTAAAGCAGTATTAACATCATTCTCCAATGGTAAGATTCCTTAGATTGTGATTAATAGATGGAAGAGAGTACTGAAAGAAATAAGGAATATATGTTTCAAACATACTTACAGATAGGCTAATTTTTCAGCTGATAAGTTAGCCAAAAAGGGCACTACTCTTAGTAGGGGGGAGGTGATATACCATGAAGACAAACCACAGTTCATTGGCAGAATGGAAGAGGAAGACATTCCATATTTCAGATTCTTTTAAACAATTTTGCGTGTACATAGTTTTTCTTTGCTTTCAGTTGTTTTTTTTTTGTTTGCAATTGTAAGTTGGTCTTGGTATGTCTTGACTAATAATTGTAATTTGGTTACATTTTGATAATAAAAATATATGATTTAGCAAAAAAAAAAGAGGAGGTAAGTTAGGTTAAAGTTGTGATATCATGAGTGATAGACGCATTTATGTGTCTATTTTCATCTCTATTGTGTATATTTTTAGTACCCATTTTTGTATTAATGTTGGTATTTTATCCCTTTGTAGGTATTTTTGGGGAATAAACATTTTTGGGAAAATTGGCTCGAAAAGTTGCTAAAGGCTCCTGGGAGGACACTTGCTATTCGGACTCTCATTTTGGATAAGGGGTAACCCATTTCCAAGCAGCTGCTAAGCACAGACCGGCACTGGATAGGGGGAGGTCACATTTCTTCTCAAATTTTCAAAACAGATTTTGGCGGGAATTTTTTTACAGAAAACGGAATTTTTCTGTTTGATTTTTGGACGATTTTTAAGGCGATTCAATGGCTGATTTTCGTTGGGTTAACTCTGTTAAGGATAAACAAGTATGGTATGGGCTGTAGAATCGATTAAACAGGGATAGAAATCCGTGTTGGAGCAAAACAGGGAGAATTCACAATTTGAGTTATTTTCGGTTTACAAAAGAATTTGTGAAGAGTTTACGGCAAGATAGGAGTGTATGGAGTCCTTATTCAGTCCTGAGAGAGTTTTAGAGAGTTTGGAAACCAAGTTAACGCTTAAAAAGAAGATTAAAATCCTATAACGTGCGGTGAAGAAAAAAGAAAATATTTGGATTAACTCGAGTAATTTTGTGGTTTGGAGGCTATATATAGGTTGATTCAAGTCATATTTAGATATACAAACAATTTGGGGAAGTTTGGAGAAGTTTAGAGCTATAGAGAAGCGAGAAAAAAATCACAGAGTCGAGTTCAGAAACTTTCCTGCTGCTGCTGTGAAGAAGAAGACGAAGAACATTAGACCCTCAGAATCAGTCGCAGTGGCAGACTTATTTTCAGTGACAACGAGTTACGGTCGCATCTTCCTTCAGTCACAGAAGCTCTTCAGCAACGACTCGGACTTCTGTTTTAGACCTTCAGCAACTACAGAATCCGCTGCTTAGCACTTTTCACTCTTTTAATCAACTTTTGAACACCAAATATGTATTTTGAGCAAGTGATTAATATGAGGAGCTAAACCCCTTAGCCGAGGCGACGGAGGAAGCCATTGTTCCATGAAAAGTGGTATAATTCTATTTTAATTATTTATTGCAATTATTTTACATGATTATTTGCATAGAACTTAAAAGAAAAATTGGTTTTTATTGAGTAGTTGTGAAGCGTTTTGATGGGACATGCTTGGTTTTAATACTTTTGATGTTTCATGCTTCGTGCTTACAATTATTACTTCAAAAATCTATTAGAGGCAAATATTAGAATCACTTTAAAGAAGAATATTGCATGAATATTGATTAGAGTTTATCAATTAATTGGTCAATGGTGGAATCCAAAGTCTCGGTATTTTCTTATTATTATCAAAACAATTCTATTTAATTTTCGAAAATCCTTCACAAGTTCGAGCAACGAACCTTTTTACCACTACAACTATAAAACGACATCAATGAGCATTAGAAAATTTCACTGTTTCGAATCAATTGTATATACTATTGATTTAAAGGGTTAAACTTAAAGAGTTTTTTTTTTTTGATAGTTAAATACTAAGAATTACCTGACAGAAAACATTCCGATAAAAGAATCAAAAATGATGTACTTATTTTTTCTTATGAAAATCAAGATTTGATAAATATAGGAAGGATATATTGGTTCAATTTCCACCCATATATTACTTTTCAATAAATTAATTAAAAATGTTTCATCCCTGCATTTGATTTGACATAGGCCATATTCACAATCTTTATCTAACCTTTGAAAAACTTGAACTTGCGTTTTTCGGTTCTCTCATTAACAATGAGAATACAAAGAGACTGTTGTTAGAGCTTTTTATGAATCACTAGACGAAAAGTACAAAGGGTTAGAGAATAATAACAGTTTGTTATGAGTTTTTGTTTTAGGCGTTCTTTGATTCTCTCATTAACAATGAGATTACGTATCGGGAAGAAACCGTTGTTAGATTTTTTTTATGAATCTCCAAATGAAATGTACAAAGGGTTAGAGAAAAAAATCCTATAATCTCTTACGGAAGATCTAGCTAAACTGAGGGAGGACCATAAAGTGATCACAATTCTCAATGTTTCAAATATTGAAAATCTAAATTCTAACCAAGTTTTTCTAAAGATTTACCGACATTTAAGGACCAAAAGGTAATCGCAACTCTCAGTGTTCCAAATCGTGACTATTGTTTAACCGATCTTCGTCAGGTGCACACTTGGAGTATTAACAAACAAAAGAAGTTATACAAGCATGCACACAATATGAAGAAAATAAATTATCGTTTGCACATAAAGATTATTAAAATGTTGAAAAGATTGGCTGAAACCTCACAGGGTTATGACTTGAATGTGAATGAGGAGGATGGGGTGGAGTTTCTTGTCGTTGTTGAATATTTTTTTTTGGTGCTTCCCAGGAAAAGTTAATACATCTCCATCGTTATATATGCATATGAAGCCATTTGTGCATGTTTACTACGATGCGTTCAATTCCAAGGAGCACATGCTATTCATACCGATTTATAAGTTCATACGATTGTTCGTTGATAATTATCTCTCTTGATTTATCATGTTGAATGTCTCATGATTTTTTGTTGAATAATTTGTCTTCTCGTGAAGCAATTAATTCACAAACTAAAAAAATAGACTAGGTAGGTAGACTTTGTGACATGTGATGCTGTAATACATGTTTTCCATTATTAAAGAACATCGATAAATATGGTTAGATGAGTTTGCGACGTTTACAAAAAGAAAAGAAAAAAACTTCGATTGATGATTTACTTTTCTATAGGACGCAGTATATTCATTTACTAATGTTTCTTTATCATTGGATTGAAGTATACATGATTCCAAAAGCTAATGCAGTCGCTTATTTACATCCAATGGTGAGTTTCATATCACTGTCTAAGAATCATATAAACATTTTTTTTAATAGGAAAGAAAATTTCATTGAATACTTTAAGGAATGTTTACATTCAGTTCATCTCTGAAAAGAGATTTCAGCCAAGTTGGAAACTCTGTAATCCAACATTCATCCTTCCTAGAAATTCTAGCCATTTTTGCTAGGCTATTAGCTACCTCATTAGATTCTCTATGCACAAATGTGCATTTCCAATCTCGAAAAGTGACTAAAAGATTTCTACAATCTTGAATTACATTATTATTCGTCCATCGGACACTTCCTAAGATACCATTTATTGCGTTAACTACGTTGAGACTATCTCCCTCCAAGTGAAACTTGTCTACAGCTGAAGCTTTTGCCCACTTAATGGATGCAAGTGCTGCTAACGCTTCCGCTTGTTCCTCATCCTGAGCTAGCCCTGAGGTTGACTGAGCGTCTCCACATTGCCCTGCATCAGTGAACATCATTAGTCCTATACCCATGTGTTTATTATCTTTCAAAAAGGCAGCATCAAAATTAAATTTATGAAAGCCATTATCTGGCAGTTTCCAAGGGATCACAGTTCTATTCTGTCTAGGATTTAAAAACATGTTTGTATCGGTAGACGATAGATGATAAACATGAAATTTGACTTGGTGTTATATATGTGCTAGCTAATAAATTGTGCGCCATATTCAGGCAAATGATGCTTTGACGATCATCAATTTTTATAATATACCTATGAGAAAGATTGGTCACAGGTCAATATAATTGATGAATATTAAAGCATTAGTAAATTTTTCATTGTAGTTTGAGTTTTATAAAAAGAAGGTAGCCACAATAAAGTCATTCCAGCTATATCCCGAATCCTTCCCCAATAAAATTGATGATTGGTTGCCGAACTAAAAAATAATAATCCGATCAAAGAAGTTGACTATAGAACAGGTTCTTCAAGCACTAAAAATAAAAACGCAAAAGTGAAATGCGGCCGTCGGAATTCGAACCAAGGTCTCCTCATTAAGTTTTTAACACTGAAAGAGTGGGGCCTAAGCCTAGTATCACGTTAAAGGGCTACGATCATATCTCCAAAGTCCAATCCATATCCTATCAGTTTTTGATGCACTGTTTTGATATCCTTCCCCAAATAAACCTTTTTACTTTCAAAAACAGAACAGAAGAAATTCGGTGATTTTTCTGGGGCTTATCGATTTCAGTTTGATTTCTTTATTCACCAAGTGAGGATATCTTGATTGAGATTTTTATCCATCTTCCTCTAATTTCAGATTCAAATCGATTTAAAGGTATGATATTCTATTCTCTCAAACCTTAGTTTCATTACCAAATGGTTTCAAATCAATAACAAGTCTCTCATATGGGTTTTAATATCAGACATGGAGAGACTTTTTATTGATACCATTTTTTAATGAAAGTAAGTTTGATAGCTTTTTCAGTCAGTACTCTTGGAGAGTCGGAAGGCCGGATCTGTTAAGCAGGAGCGGCTTCAAAGGTAAGGGTTTCTTCTCTAGCGAATTGCTGCTTAAAAAGGTTTTCATCTCCCCAGACTTTCATAGTTTTAGGCGCAGTCGAAAGAACTTCTAATGATTTTTTTTCTTCATATGAGATTTTATTTTACAGTTCCGAAAATATATCTATGGTTTATTGTTTGGTTATATGTCACATTTTCAGATGATTTTGCTTTTAGATCTTTGATTTATGATACTAGTAGTAGTATCAACTTATGTTTGATGAAGGGATTGTTTTTCATCTAGGGTGAGTCTCTTATTGCTAATGTTACGGTTAATTGTCTGCACATGGGTAATCAGAATCATAATCATACATGTCTCTTGCTTGACAGTAAGCTACATAGTTGTGAATTATATTGCCTGTTTTACATGCTCAACCATATACTTTTGTGTACCATTCATGTCTGTCGATAACTCACATTTGGCAAGCAAGCAGACAAAGCTGAAGGTTTTCTGGATCAAATATGACAACATATATAAGCTATTTTTCTTTAGAGGTTAAATGACTCCCGTTTGTTTGTGCATAATCATTCTGTCGGCTTTAGAATAAAATTTCCTTGAGATTAATGGTTAATGATAATGTTGATATCCGATTATAATTGATGGAATACTACAAATATTGGTAGACTACACACCTTTTTAAACAATTTGGATCTTGTGGTGAGACTTTATAATGAATGTCTGATCACATTCTCCAAATAGACCTTTTTCCATTTCCTTGTTCGAGCTTGGGATATAGAAGAGGATATCAGAAGCAACCTGGTTGTTGAGGGACAGCTCTGAAGAGGTTCATATCTATATATTCTGTGCATTTCATCTAGCATTGGTTTGACCTCATATGATTATGTCTAGTCTACTCTACTGTCTTTTTTTTTTCTTTCTATTTCTTCAAGAACTGCTACTGCACTTATTATTTTCCTTTATTGATCTACTCCAAAACGTAAGCCGTACCTTAAACACAACGAGAGGCAAAGGCCGACCAAAATTAACATGGCAGGAGGCAGTGAAAACAGACTTAAGGAATGGAATGTGTCCAAAGAGGTGGCTTTAGACAGAAATTCGTGGAAGTTAGCGATCCACGTACCAGAACCATGACCTAGGGAGTTTGGTTAAGATTTGTTTAGGATAGTATTTAGAGGCTAGGATTCTGTTTAGCAACGCTGGATCAAGGACCTAGAGCTTAGGACATTGGCCCTTAGAATTTGTTAGTATAGTTGGTTTCTGCATTTTTACATTTTTGGTGGCGTTACTTTTTTGCTTTACTTTATTTTCCCCTTTTTTACTCGATTCTTAATCTGCTTCGTAGAAATTCCTAACCTATATATGCTTATTGATGAATGGGTATGAATTTGGGAAGAGTAGAGTCGCCATCAAACCAAAGAATGTATATAATATTGGAATCCTTAGATTTTGGTTCAGCTGCATTTTTAATTTGCCATATTTAAGGTGTTCTGGATGGTAAATGCTTTGGTTTTGGCTGAGAACTCTTTCATTTATTATTATTATGTGATAGTGAACTTTTTACTCTACCTTTCTACATAGTTTTATTCACAGAATTTCCATTAGATTCTAGTTCTTGATTTGTTTCCTATGTATATCCTATATAGATACATCCTGATTAGTTTTATTTCTGTACATAGTTATTGTTTTTCTTTCTTTCAGAGTTTGGTGTTGATATTTGCCTAATTATGTTATAGGTTGTTTATGCACATTAGACAGTGGTATAGGCAGATTTGAGAATGAATACCAAGGTTGTCATGTTGTCATATGCAATTCTATATTTCTGCTGTAACTGTCTTTGGATGCATCACTACTGATGCATAAAGCTCATTTTCACTTCTGCTATTATTTGGTATTTCCACATAAGGATTTATTAATTGACACAACTATAGTTGTTGTTAGTTAATGTGATGCATCACTACTGATGTATACATACATATAACACACATACGCAAAGCACGCACAAGTACAGGAGATGTGTGAAGTGTGAACCTAGGATACCTTAACTTATGTATATCCTATAAGGTTATTATATCATAGAACTTTTAAGTCCATCAAATCATTTGATTTTTTTTCCAAAGGGTCATCGGAGCCAGCTCTGCCTCTGGTGATTGACCAGACTGAGCTAAATAGTAGCCTGTTGCTGGTAGTATTACATTGTGCTCAAAATAGCATGTCATTCTTATGAGGAGTGTTAGACTAGATTTTACGTCATTATTGGACATTATTTTGACCTCTGAAGATTGAGCAGTAGTTCTCTTTGCTTGTTTCTGTGGGTTTTGGTGAAGATCTTTGATTTAGTTTAGATATTGAATCCAGCTCTGCCTCTGGTCATTGACCAGACGAAGCTAAATAGTAGCCTGTTGCTGGTACTATTAAATGGTGTTTAAAATAGCATGTCATTTTCCGAAGAGTGTTAGACTAGATTCCACGTTATTATTGGACATTATTTTGACCTCTGAAGTTTGAGCAGTAGATTTCTTTGCTTGTTTCTGTATGTTTTGGTGAAGATATTTGATTTAGTTTAGATATTGAATCCAACCTCATCATTCCAGTATTCATGGTCACAAGAGCCGCCTTTTACCAACATTATCAAACCCCATTGTACTGTGACAATGAAGAGCTTTCTTGCTCTAGAAATATGATCTCATTTTTCTGAATATGGATTCTTATGCGTCACATAGATTAGATTCCCAGCTAGCTTTGGTTGGGCTCACATGTGTCACTATTTCACCAATGACAACTTCAAGGTATATCTATTAGATTTGTATATCTATTTACATTTGATGTTTTCTTCAAAGTCTGTCATGGTAGTCGATATTTAGGTCTGAATGCGGAACTGAAAAGCACTAAATGAGTTTTTTTGTTCTCTTTTTGCTTTATTATCTATAATGTGCTTGTCTGATTTCAAAGTTGCACTTCGTTGTTGGTTTGAAAACATGAATGCCCTTACTAGTAATATGTATCGTCTCCAAAAAAAAAGAAGCAAGTTGATATCACTGAAAGAGAGAAGCAAGTTGATAACTAATAACTAGTAAAACGATATCTTACTTACGTCAAATAGGATAGCTGTGAATAATCCTGGACATTCCCATCTAGCTTTGATTTACATGTGGATGGCTTTGGTAACTAGAGAATCCTCGGTGAAACCATCTTTGAGTCTTGCCCGAAAACCACTGATAGTAACTAGAGAAAGAAGATAAATTTTTGAAACTGGTGAAGTTATTTGGACTCAATTTTATATACTAAGCGTACTTTTCTTAGCGTGTTTTGGAACATATATAAGGAACATTGAAGGTTGATACGAAGATTAGTCTAGGTGTGGATTTGTGGTGGTAGTATTTGTTTCTTGCAACTCTTGACGAGTATTATGTTTCAGTTGCCAGTCATTTGTTTTGAACAATACTACTTGCCTTGCCTTTATATTGTCCATTGATAAAGTATGGTTTGATGAGTTTCTGCTGCTTACACTTGTTATCTTTTTTTCAGGGTTCAAGTACCACAGGTGAGTTACCGGGCATGCCAGTTTGATGTAAGCATGCATGCTGCTTACATTTGTTGATATAGATCTAGTCTTTTATGTGGCGGTGGGGTGGTGGTGGTGTGTGTGTGTGTGGGGTGGGTGGGTGGGTGGGGGGGAGGGGGAGGGGGAGTATGTTTAGTATTTGATGCCTTTCAAGACTTTTCATATTTCAATCATTTGTTTTAGGTGTTACATTTTTTTAAACCAAATCATCGAATTTGAAGTTCCATACCATTCTTTCTACGAGTATGACTATAGGCCATGTTTATTAGACCACGTAAATTATGATACTTTAGTGAATGTTGAGCATATAAAAAGTAACTTGAAATGAGTGCATGAATATTCTTGAAGAATCATCTGTTAGTATTGGCTCGAAATCACTACTAGTACTAATCTTGCTTCGTCTAAGGATAGTTTGTTCGCAACTTTCCTGCAGGAGGTGACAATGCAAATGTGCATATTACTCTAGTGCTGCCGCCAAGAACAACCATGACATTCTGAGTATATGAACAGTCTACTATTTATGTAGATTTGTTTGAGAATATAGAAAAACCAAGTCAGTCGCCGTGCTCCTGTACAAGGCGGAGACTCAAAGAGGGTAAAGAAGGCAACATTGGAAGAGGGAATCCAAAGATTGTGCATATCCAACTTGAATTTTTCAGTCTATGATGAACGAAGATTTTTCCACTGCAAGGAACGAAGAGGAAAACGAAGGCAACATTGAAGGAGGAAAGACTAACTTAAAACATTTCAGAAGTTTAGTCCATTGCATCATCAACTCAAATGTAGTAACTTGTACATAATCACAGACTCCATGTTGTCTGAAAGCTAAGCTCTTCTGAGTCCAGTCTCATTGACTTCATTTTCTGCTAGCGGCACCAGATTCTTGGATTCTGGGTCCTTGCTCGTCGGTCAAATCCTTTTGGAGATTGGAAATGTTTTCTCAAACTGAAATCGGAAACGAAATAATATTTGGTATCGGAAACCCAAATAAGGAAACCATATTTCTTATTATTTTTATTTTATTTTTAATTTTTTATTTCTATTTATAGTATGTAAAATATTTTTAGAAGCCAAAAACGTGGGCAAAACACGCTTATACTTCGTGTATATAAGTGGCCTAGGGGTGAACTCTTACATCCCGAACCACGTTTAAAGTTTTATAGTTTATTATGAAAAAATAGCCTCTCCTTGTTCATAGACAGTGAAAAAAATCTATCACAAGAAGAAACCTTTTTAGTTATTAAAATCATCATGGTGATGGTTTTGCGTTCTTCTACAAAGAATCATGTTAATGACATTAGTGGTGAGGTTGGTATAGCCAATATCAGTAACATCTTTGCTGATGATATTATGTTCAGCATACTAAATCGCTTACCAGATCCGTGTTTTCACAGATCCAAAGCAGTTTGCAAAAGCTGGAGCATCCTTATGAAGTCTTATCCTCATCGGCGTCCTAGAACTAAGGCAAGAATGTCAACGGGAGGATCAGCACCAAGACGTCGACTGGTAGAAGAAGTATTATTACCAACAAAAAGAGGAGTTGAGAAGCCTCGTAATGCTTAGTTTTAGCTGAATCCTGTAAAATCAAGATGTTTTATTCTTTTAGCATTGTGTTTTAACTGTGTTGACGATCAGTTTTATAGTTGAGCAAGTTCTTTTACATATATGTACTGAATTCTGAACTCTGTTGCTTTTGTGCTATTGGATTCAACGTCAAGAACATAACAACAGACAAAAACATCTTCTGATTGCTTATGTTTCCATAAATGTCTAATGAAATTTATGGATTTGTTGGTATCCTAGAGTACCATAACTATGAGAATCCAATAAATCCATATACTAGCAACCTGCTTTTCTCTACATGAAACCCAATCAGCATGACAACGTTTCGGTGTTGTGCACAGCTTAGAACCTCAACTTCTGAACAAAATTCTTGATCCCCTTGAGAACTAGCTAATTTGTGTTGCTTGACAGCGACCGACTGGCCATCTGGTAGATCTCCCCTGTGGACAGACCCAAGTGAATCGGTATAGATGAATTACAAGTTAACCAAAAGAAGATAATCAAACAAAGATCTGATCACGTAAAAAGGAATTATACACAGCCAGACATATCAGTGCACAAGTATCATACATAGGTGAAGGTTCCAAAAGCTTATTCAACACGAGTGCATTGAACTATATCTATGCTTCAATTTGCACAAAAATCACTAGAAGGCCCGAGTTTGGGCGGGCATGGACAGATTCGGAAGCTAGGTGAGAAACTTGAGTAAACCATCAACTCCGCCTAATTAATTTGCAGGATAGTGAAAACATATAATACATAATAATGATCAGCTGCTATTGTTTAGTCTGAAGTACAAAGAGGCAAAGTTCATTTTTAACAAAATAGCTAGGAGACAAAAACTAGAGACACATGCATAGTTGAGAAAGAATTTTACTGGTGAGTGGTGGCTAGTTAAGAGTTAGAGATTTCAACCTATAATTTTTCTGCTCTCTAGACAATTAATGACTATACCACCTTTAAGTGTCTGTCCATTGCAGAAAAGATTTTCAAGCTTTAACAAGGAGTTTCAATGTTTCTAGATTTACAGGCTTGTGACTAGATCGGAAGAAGCATAAAAACTCTAAAGTAATAGATTATTATATAATGAGTAAGGGCATACAAAATTATCAGAGATAATTTAACTGTGCATACCGACAGGAATGAATAAGAGAATATCGAAAACATACCTGTGACCTTTTGCATATACCGACAGCAACATACAGTAGCCCATCATGTTTGGCACATTTCCTGAAATTGCTCCTTGCTCTCATCAACAAGACCAGCAAAGCAATAAACACACGAAACAGCCTCAAGGGCCTATTCATTTGGAACGCATCTTGCCTTTTCCGTCTCTACATAAGCCCCTTTTCCGTCTCTACATAAGCCCCCTTTCCATCTCTACATAAGCCTTTAGCGCATCCTCAAACTGACCTCCTTGTCTAAAAGCCTCAATCAATTCATTAAATGTATGTATTATTAGCGACCTCCTTCCCAACCATCCTATATAGAGCCGCTTCATATTCCTCACATAGCTCACCCCTACCAAAATGAATGTGTCAGCGAATTGTTTGTCTCAACAGTTTCCCTGCTCCCAACTCCATGCATCATATTGCAGCCTGTCCATAGCTTCCACAACTCCTGTATATGCTTTAGGACTTGGCACAACTCCTTCCTCAGTCATGTGCAAGAGAACTCATTTGGCATCTTCATGAAGCCCACGTTTCACACAAGCAAATATCACACCATAGTAACTTTCCACTCAACATTTTCTTCCATCCACTATATCATCATGAAACACAGTAACCACCCCCTTTAAATAACCCCTTTTACCAAAAACCTGAATAAGAATGTTATAAATAGTGGCATCCGGTTGTGTTACTCACTTTCATCTCCAGAGCAAAATACTACAAGTTACAACGTTCACATTCCGCCGATTGCATCTGTCGAAACATACCCATGGATTCATTTATAGACCCAGCATCAGCATACGCATCTAACAACACATTATACAAGGTGATCTTGGGCAAATTTCCTTTTGACTCCATCTGCTTTAAAAGCTCAGAAACGTTCTCAAGTTTCTCCAATTTCCCAAATGTTACAAGATAAGTGTGTGTAGTAATATCTAGAACAATTCCAGCTTCATTCAAACCCCTAAAAGCCCAATCCAATGCCCTACTAGCAACAAGTGAAGTATTGTAAGTTACAATATCAGGTTGAATTCCATCATGTCTCATTTGTGCAAATAATCTCCCCCCTTTTAATAGCAACAACAAAAACTGAAACATTTCCGTGTCTCCAAATTTGGTATCTGCACATGAATTGCAGCCGTTAGATTAGCTGACTTTCAAATTCAGCCGTCAGATGAACTGACTAAATTTGGTGTCTGCACTGGGTTTTTTGTAAATAAACGCAACTTTAAGGGCTCCAATTTACAGACTTAAATCAAAAATAATAATTTATGTCTCTTTATTACCACCACCACAGTCCCATTACCACCGCCAGAACCATCACCTCTACTATCACCTCCACACAACCTGCACCAACACAACCACAGCCGCCACCAGCACCACCACCATTACCATCAGACACCGCCACCATCATAGACATCACCATCACCGACACCACCATTTCCTTTATGTCCTCCTCTCTCTATTTATATTTCTTCACCCATCCATGGCCACCACCCTTTATTATATTTTTTCACCTACCACCACCGTCACCAACTCCACCGCCACAACCACCATTTCCACCGTCACTTCCATACCACCTGACCTTAGACAACACCGCATAACGACATCCGTCACCAGCACCGTCACCACTCTGGAATCTAAATTGCACTTTTGTCCTTTTAGTTCATTATTCAATTTTGCACCGGCGACAGGGGAAACTTCGAATCAAACATTAGCAAAATATTCTCTTCCTTCACCACCACCTCTGTCACTCCCTTCCCTCAAAACCACCTCTGCAGTACCCAGCTCCACCAGCACCACCTCCAAATCATCATACACAAACCATTATCAAAATTCTGACCTAATTTACCTACTCAAAATCAGCGTCGTACAACACCAACACTATCATTTATCCAATTCACCGTCACCGATACACACCACCACTGCAATTTCAAAAATGAAACAACACCACCGTAATCACCACTATCATTCCTTGAGAGAGAACCAACAAATCTGATTTTGAACTTATTTCCCAATTGGAATTCGAGACTTTAACCCCCAAAATTCCAATCTCCATCAAATTCTTATTGAATTTGAACAAAACCATAATTTAAGTATTTCAAGTAAAAGGATCCCGATTATATGGTTACATATTTTGAATCATGTCAATTTGAAGGGACTTGATATTAAACCAAAATAGAGCTACTTTACAACTCTGAAGTGTGATGATGAACTTGGAAACATTGAGAGGAAAAAAAAAACAAACCTAAAATCTGAAGCTGTTAGCAGAAGATAATACGAATTAGGAGATCCGTCGTGGAGTTACGAATGACAAAGAGGAGAGGCGGAGATAGAGATTGAAGCGACTAAGGCCGGTTCTGCTGGCCTGGCGAACTGTCTGCGCCACTATGGGAAAAAAGATAAGCGATCGAGTCTCCACCTAGCGGTCGAGACTACACCGCTAGCGGTCTCCTAGCGATCGCCCGGTCTAGTTTACACCGCTAGCGGTTTAATCTCGACCGTCCACGGTCGGTGCTCTATGTTAGACGCATTTATGTGTCTAATATATCTCAATTGTATATATTGTTAGTGCTCGATTTTGTACTTATTTGGTTATTTTATGTATTTTTAGGTGTTTTTGAAAAAATAAACTTTTACGGCGAAATTGGCTCAAAATGTGGCATTTGAACCTCCGTAGATAACGTACCAGAGGCACCCCAAAAATACCCCGGAGGAACCCCGAAAAAAGTGTTGAAAACATCCCAGAAAAATTACTAAAGGCACCCAAGGGACGAGTGTTATGCGGACTCCAGCAGTTTGGATAAGGGGTAACCTTTTCCCTTCACATTCAAATTCTGAATTTGGGCGGGAAAATAAAAAAAACATTCCTGGCAGTTTTGGTGATCATGATTTGGAGTAGTTTGAGGTCGACTAAACCTCTGATTTTCATAGGATAGACTCCTTATGGGTCTAGGAATCTAATATGGGTGTTGAAATCGATTAAACTGGGCTCAATCGACGGATTTTTATCACAACAGCAAAATATGGAAAGTCACGTGTGTGACCTGTTTTAGGAAATTTTAGACAGATTAAAGTGCTATAAACCTTCCCAAAGATTTGTATCTATCTAAGGAAGAGTTTAGAATCAAAAGGAAACCTCAGAAACGCGTAGAAATTCTAAAACAAGAAATTGCCGCAACTTTGCCGTGAAGAGAAAGGAAGAGATTTTGGAAGATTTTGGAGAGATTTAATCGGTATTTTTGATATAAATAGATTGGTTGGGTCATATAGAAGGGGGGTCGAGAGTTTGGGGTCGATACGGAGGCTTAGGGAGGCTACAGAGGCGTAAAATCGAGTACCAGGAAAATTGTTTCTGCTGGTGTAATGAAGAACACGAAGAACATAAGACGCACATGCTACAATCGTTTATGCTACAGTGTCAGTGACAGTTTATATTTATCGATCTCTGTAACAGTCCGGTTTGTAACACATATAATTGTTACAAACCCGGTATTTAGTAGTTTTTCTCCATTTCATCATTTGTGAACACCTTTTGAGCAATGAAACAATATTTTGATCGTGCTTCCACTATGATGAGCTAATTCTCGCGCAACCAAGGCAAAGGAGGAAACTATTCACTCATGTTTGATTGGTAAATTCTTTTTACAATTTCTTTAATTATTTATTTTATTTAATTCACTAGGATCAACATAATTAAAGATAAAATTTGTTTTCTTAATTAGTTGTGAATCAATTCGATTTGTTATGCTTAGAATCAATTCTTTGATAATTCATGCTTAGGGATTACAATTTAATATTTGGACACCTTATAGATTAAAAGTGAATTAATGAGAAAAACATCTTAATAATAATTTCAGAAATATCATTGTAAACCAATCAACTAGAAGGAATAGTGGAATCCGGAGCCTTGGTCTATTTTAATATCTTGAAATCAAATTTTGAATTAAGTTTTCTTCTTATTTTTAGTTTTATTTAAGTCTGAAATCGAAAATCTTCACAAGTCTTAACGAATCCTTTTTACTACAACCACAATTAAAATCTCATCACTCTACCGCCTATAAATACCCTTATTCCCTTCAGTTTTCATTCACAAACAAAATTTTCTTTCTTCCCTTCTCTAGAGAGCAGATCAGAGCGATTTTTAAAAAAAATGAGTAGTTCCAAAACAGATAGACAGAGGAAAAGAAACAGGAAAGAAAAAGGAAAATCTGTTGCAGATAGTGATATCGTATGGGTTCAGGATAAAGAGCACGAGTTCGCTAATGTTAGGCAACTAGT
The DNA here is from genome assembly GCA_023531105.1 of Papaver atlanticum. Classification (NCBI taxonomy): domain Eukaryota; kingdom Viridiplantae; phylum Streptophyta; class Magnoliopsida; order Ranunculales; family Papaveraceae; genus Papaver; species Papaver atlanticum. The sequence continues at coordinate 3,584,385 of JAJJMB010002292.1, read as the reverse complement.
TGGATCTGGTGTAACATCTACGCATTTATGTAACCATCCCGAGCGAGTTTTGTTACCTAAATTAAGAGGTGGGTGGTCTGAGCTAACTGAAGTGTTTGGGTTACTCCCCGAAGTTGTTCAAGAATCCTTGAGAAGATATCCTTGGCAGCGTTTATATTTTATGAAAGGCAAAAACCACGGGACTCAAATTGTGCGAGTTATTTGTGAACGTTGGTGGAACACTGCAAATACGCTCTTTTTCAAGGATTTCGAGTGTGGTAAGTTTTATTTTTTCCATTCAATAGTTTAATTTTTAGTTCAGAAACAAATTTTAGTTTTTAGAGATTTAATTTTTTAGTTTCATACAAATTTTAGTTCCACACACAAACTTTAATTTTATGACCATGTTGTTTTTAGTGTTCACACCGTTAGATTTGTATATGTTGACTGGAATAAAAAGTGAGGGTGAAATAGTATAATTTAACCAATTAAAGTGGATATCATAAGGAAGATGGAAACAATTACTCCCCTTGTACGCAAATGATACTGAAGGAAAGCCAAAATACAGACACTTACACTCACATGGATTAAGAGTGTCTGGGTTGAAGGATTTTTTGAGCCGTTACAATGCCAAGGGGATAAACAGAACTGAAGATTATCCCGAGCTTGAACGTATTTTTGTATTATGGATGTTAGTCCAAGTTTTTTTCCCCAATGCTAGCACAATGTCATTAATTGGTTTTCTGGAATCTTTAGAAGATTTAAGTAAAGCGCCAAATTATGATTGGGGTTCTGCAATTTTAGCTGAGCCATACATATGTCTTGGTGATTGCTCAACTAAGAAGACAGATAGCTTAAATGCATTTTGGGTCGTATTAGAGGTAAGAACTATTTATTAGATTTATTATCGAGTTGTCAAACTAGTGGTGAATGTACTAACACATCAATTTTCGTCAATGTTATTTTTCAGTATTGGTGGTATACTTACTTTACGGTCGGCGAACCTGATCTTCACGATAAACGATTAATTTTTCCAGCCGTGTACAAGTACAAAGCTGATAATTGGATTGGCCGGATTAATGATGGTCAAAATGTTGCTGCTATGCAAAGGATGCAACAAGTGTGCAGAACTAGTATCAACATTACGCCAGTGCCGTATACAGTAATTAATGAGTTCCATGAACTAGTGGCACAATCCATGCTTCAGTTAAGCCTTAAGCGACTTGTGTTTTACAGTCCAGCTAGTGGTCAGGGTATTTGGTACTACTGAGAAAGACATCTGTTACAGCTACAAGGAAGAAAGGTAAAAGCAATCAACCCGTTTCCAACTTCAATTATTTCACATGATGATTGGATAAAGTTGATAAATAATGGACAACCTTGGGAAGAAGCTGATGATTTGATCCAAGAACCAGAAAATGACTATGCTTACTACAGTTGGTTCCAAAAGGTATGCAAGCTAAATATTGTTTTTCATCCACAAAACTTAGGTAGTGTTGACTTTCCAGCAATTGGCAATTTGCCACTTACAGATCTTCCATCCCAACCCCCACCACCGACGGGCGAAGCATGTACGTACCCTAGCAGTCAAATGGGGTCGTCACATATGCCTCCATTATCTTGGGAAGTCTAGACTTTATCACCAAGTGGAGATGTTGTTACAGTTCCACTTACTAGTGAAGGTATGCAGCAGAGCTATCCATACATGGTATGGTGGCAACAAAAGAAGAGTATCAGAACGAGTTGAACAATTCTGCGCTTTTTACCAATCAATCCGCAATTTTCACTTGAGTCAGATGCAGGCTTTGAGGGAGAGTATGAGTTATGAATTGCCTGAGACTCCGTTAGGGTCAAGTTCTCAAATGCCCGGTGAGAGCAATACAAGAAATCGTGCAAGTGGAAGTCGTGAAAGTGGAAATCGTGGAGGTCGTATAAGTCGTCATCATACTCCGATGGAAGAGACTATGGTGGAAGAGACTCAGCTACCACCAACAGCAGCAAACTTGGAGACGGATTTCCAGTCTCCTCTTGGTTTCATTCCCCAAGGTCCTGTACTTACTCCTGGTGGTGGACACGTCAATTTGGATGCATTTAGGCAATCCGTAATTTATACCCCAACAATTTCAGCATTTCACCGATTTCAAGCACCTCCAATGACTCTAGTACCATTTCAAGGTTATGAATCACCTGATGCTACTCAACCACCATCTCAGAGTCCAAATAATGAGTTTTGACAAGATCAAACAGGCTTAGGGGATTATGTATTTGGTGGTAATCGTTAGTTTCAGAGTTTTGTTAATCGTTAATATGAATCGTGGTTTGTTTACATCGTTAATGTAATTGCACTTTTGTTTGATAAATAATAATCTTCATTTAAAGTTTTCTACATAAGTTAAAATTGAGAACTTAGAATTAATAGGCTAGATTAAATTGGGGCAACACTTTTAAGATTTCATAACAACTTGCATATCGGAACTTCTCTCCGTTGTCACGGAGCCACTTTGCACGACATCTTTGATCAATCTCCAGCAGGGTTTCACCACTTCTCATGTTTCGAGCCTCTTCCCTTATCATACCAATATACTTGTTAATATTCTTGGAAATTATGGAGAAACGAGCACTCAACACCATCGAATTGCGATTGTTGAGGTTCGTTGTTTCTTCTTCAAATTTCATTAAAACGCGTCCCCAAAACGGAATAAGCCGTAATGCACCATCAACGATTGGATGATTAGTGAAGAAAACATAATTCCTACAGATGCATTCATCTTCTAACGTGCTAAAATTGCGCTGCTGTGCAACTCTCCAACTATTTGCTCTTCTTAATTTATTTTGCACACTAGCTCGAAGTGCAACTCTTTGATTTTCGGCTGCATGTTGCTCTTCTATGAATTGAGCCATAGACATGTTTTGAGCCATTGGAAAATATAAGAAAATAGGAAGAAGGTGTGAGTTAAAATGGTAGAGGAATGTGTTATTTATAGGGGGAAAGATTTATGGCCGTTGGATCAGATTCTACTTAGCAGTGTAAACTAGACCGGCCGGTCTTAAAGGAGCCGCTAGCGGTGTAGTAAACACCTATCGGTGTAGACTTGACCGAGCGGTCGAGACTCGATCGCTCGGTAGAAACAGCCAGGCCGGTTTGCCATCTCCATAGTGGGTGCAAAAATGGCAAACTCTCAAGTTTTTCACACCCATAGGAACCGGCCTAAGCTGCACAATTAGATTTGTAAGGTTCTGTATTTGGAAGCCAAATTACCACAGATGCCCTAATACACTTGCTGCGCATGCGTTTGTGGTTATATGCCACTACGCCTAAGACGAGTAAGTGGGACCTTTTTTTTTTTTAACATAGGTAGATGAAATTGATTTCAAAAAAAAAACACGAAATTAGCACTTAACCTCCCATGCAATCAGTTTAGGGGGGAAAACGATTACCTTCTTACACCTGTTGGTTTTTAGTTTGTGACCTGGCTGTCAAATAACAAGACAGATTACTAGATATTCCTCATAACACCCAATGACCGAATCATGCTAATTGATCGTATCTTTTTCTTTAATAATTTTATTCATTGTTTCGTCGACGGTGAGTACAGATCAAAGGATGCGAAAACACTCTATTCATGCTAGAGTGGAGGCGGAAAATAAAATTTAGGTGCAGAATGAGCAGCGTTGTGTTACTTGATAAATAAAGAGAACAACTTTCATTAATTGAAGTGTGTCATATTTTTTGGAACATGAAAATGCAAAGACTAAAGTTTGCCGACGTGCAACTACTTGTCCTAATAATTCTAACAATTCTTCCCAATCTAATATCCTCTAACACATGCATCAAAAAAAGAAAGAAAAAAAACCCTCAAATATTAAGTAGAGCTCAAATATTCAAGATTTCATCAGATCTCCTACAATCCATAATTTCATTTATATTTCAACTTTTAAAAAAAAAAAAAAAAAAAAAAAAAAACTCAAATATTAAGATAAGAAGGCAGTAGAGCTCAAATATTCAAGATTTCAACAGATCTCCTACAATTCATAATTTTATTTATAATTCAATTTTTGGCAATTGTTACATACACTTAGACAAAAAATCTTCCTCTTCTTTCTCTTTTTTTTTATCTCCTCTTATAATTTGCTTTCCTTCTGTTTTACCTTCATGTTATTCTTCTCTTCCAAAACCTAGGGTCAACTGACTCAAAATGTAAATGTTGAGGAAGCTGAAAAAACCCCTTAGAAGGCAGAAAACCTTAGAGGAAAATAGGAAAAAAATAACATTGTGAGAGGAAAAATAGTAATGCTTTTAGATGCTTATGGTTGTTGGTGGTGATGATGCTATTGAACCACCACCACCACCGGATTCTGCCATGATTTCGTTTTCGTTGTCGCCCTTGATGATAACCATAACCACAGATGGACGAGGAAGCTGTTATTGTTTTGATTTTAGGGTTAGGGAAGAGAAATTGTTGAGGAACTGAAGATGTCAGTGTAAGAGAGAGAGAAAGAGAGAGTGAGAATGAGATGGATACAATTAGGTCAAGGTTTATAACTTAACATGAAATGACCACAAGTACCCTTAGGCTTAGACACATTTTTCTTTTTGTGGTGGACTTGTGTAACGAGTACACTACAAATAAACATTTGAATCCAAGTTATTTACATGGAAACAGGTACCTAGCTCAGCTGGTCATCCCCGTTTCCCAAAGTTTCATGCGTTTCAGGAGGTCCCAGGTTCGAATCCCCAATGGCGTAATATTGCAGAAATTAACATGGAAGGTAGTGTTAGTTTGCCCCCCTTGTGACACAATCTCAGCCCCCCCATCCGCTTCGGCTTCCTTGGATAGGTTACCCATGAGGCTCGCTGGTAGGCTAGCACAGCAACCTGTTCAATTAATGTAGTGGTATGTTGTTGGAGCTTAACTTGTTATGAGGCTTCCAACTAGTTAATGTAATACTCTTTATCCAATAATAAAAAATATTTACATGGATAAGCAAATAAAATAAATAAAAAATATTTACATGGATAAGCAAATAAAATTATTTGCCAAGTTACATGGATAAGCAAAATGGATTTCTCACCATGGTAGAATGAAGAATGGATTTTTCACTATGATAGAATGAAGTTGGCAGCCGATGAAGAAACTTATACCGCGCGGTTTGAGATGAACCGTTAGCGGTTTTACCTAAGACGTTGGCGGATTAGCAAAGATCGTCAATGGATAGTTTTCCAATGGTCGACAAAACGGCTATTTTCAAACCCCATATATAATGCTCGACTTTTCATCTTCCAAAATCACAACATTCTTTCATCTAATCAATTTTTTCTCAATTTCAATCACTTTTAATTTTCAACCATGAATCTTGATTTTGATTCTTCTGGGAAAGATATGGAAATGAATGAAACCTTGTATAAAGAAGAGCAAGAAATGTATGTAGAGATTTTACGTCAAATGGATGAAGATGCAATTGATGATATAAGGCGTCAAAATTACATTTTTCAATAACATTTAGGGATAATACTAAAGCCTTTACAGCCACAAAAGTTTTGACTAGAAGACGAGATCGACATTTTTACCACGACAAGATGATGTACGGTTATTTTATTCCTGGATGTGTGTATTCTGATGCATATTCTCAGCGTCAATTCCGCATGAGCCGCAATTTGACTCAAATGATTATTGTTGAGCTTTGTGAGGTACAACCTTTATTTAATTATCAGTTTGATGCACGACATTTAAGAGGCTTTGGTCCTGAACAAAAGATCACTATAGCCTTTTGAATATGTTACGGGGTGCCAGCGGATTCCACAAAACAACTGCATTTGGGTATCTCAAAATATTTTGCGAAACAATAGTCGAGCATTTTGGTCCAACTTTATTACGAAAACATACTCAGATAGATGTTGATAAAATCACTGCCGAAAACACAACTAGGAGTTTTCCAGGAAGCTAGGTAGTCTTGATTGCATGCACTGGACGTGGCATGCATGTCCGATTCAATGGATAGGTCAATATAAGGGTCACTATCCAAAACCACTGTGGTCGCCAGTTGTTTTGGGGTAAAAACTGATTCTGCTGGAAATGGTAAATTTGGGTGTGCCGCCGAGAAACGAATCTAAACCCTAAACAAATGCACTGCACGGGAGTACTTTATATTCGAGAGATCAATCTGTACAATTCTGGCCTAAACCAAGAAATGGCCGTTCCAGTCTTGCTTCGGTCACAAAATAAAGGAGAAGAATTGATCTTAGGGAGGGAAGCGAAGAAGGTGTAGAGATCAGAATTGTTAACTCTGAAGGTGTGGTTGTTTATGACTTGTATCAGAATGTGGAACTTGCTTGCGGAGTGTAAGCTATAAGTTCTTGGTGTTTTCTGGATACTTGTGTTAATAACACTTGTTGGTTGAAATAGGTTGAAAACTTATTTATACAAGTCATAGTTGAATGCACCCTGATCTCATAGGAAGTGGAAGTAGTTGAGTGATGGAGAAGTGGGGATCATGTAAAATGTTGAAAACCACGTCCCTACTATGAGGGGAAGAACGGTCGGTTACACCCACTGCTTCTCTGCTGCCACTAACTGTTCTCCTTTCCTGACACCTTCTCATAATGGGCGTGTTGCACGCCTCACGCTGTAAACCGCCAGACCAATACCCTAATGAACATCCCCTAGTTTGTGACATGTTTGATGTCTCGAGTATTTTGTAGAAAATTATGTAGCACGTTGCTGAGTGGGTCTTGCTTGTGAGACCTAATTATTCTGATCAATCACGCGCAAGCTATGCGGCGGGCAGTTATATGTGACAAGTCGAGTTGTGAGACTTGCAACAAGAAATAACATGTAATGCTCTTAAGTTGAATAAATAGGTTATTCATGAAATCGATATTTATTGAATATTGTTTGTAATCGATGCATGTAAAGCATTGCTTTTAAGCAAGAAACTCGAAATAATAGATGTTGATGAAGCATCGTTGTATAAAGCTCGTTTAGATTAGTTGCGGAGCCTAATGTCTTAAAAAGAGCATGACCGGCCATCTTCAGGAAGCTGCCAGGAGCTATTCATGTACATCAAAGGTGAGCCGGCCGATCCTTATAGGAGAGTGGATGGATGGTAGCCATTTTGACATCCTATTGGTCGGCCTAAATTAGATCTAGACCGGTTAAATTGGCTATCCAAATTGGTTGGCTGAGATCATTTGAGGTAGTAATATGCTGCCGTTGAATTACTTAAGACTCTTATGAGTAGCACGGCCAACTAACTTTGGGAAGCCACCAGGAGCCATATAGATAGGCTGAGGATTGGCCGATCAGTTCTTGTGGAAGAGGGGCTGCCAGCGATCACCGCGGCATCTCATTGGTTCCCCAAAATCAGATCTAGGCGGGTTGATTTGGCTGGCGAAGTTGGATGGCCAAGATTGCTTTGCGGCAGTTATGCGCTGCCGTTGGTCGATCTTGAGGCTTTTAAAGCCGCGTGGCCAACCTACTTTGAGCTAACGGTTTTAGGTGTTAGCTGCGGGCTGGGATCAATTCGATTTGCCGGGGCTAAAAATGAGTCGTTGGTGAGCATACCGGCACTTTATTGGTCGCCCAAAACGAAATCTAAGCCATCCAACTAAGCTGGCTAAGTTGGACGGCCGCGATGAATTTGAGACTGCCATGGCCAGTCTTAACTCGTTAAACCCTTTGTTCAACAACGCAACTAGCCTACTTTTGGCCAGCGATTAAGGTTGTTGCTGGCGGGTTAGGAGAATTCCGATTGGTTGGAATAGTAGTGGGCCAATTGGCGAACACCAAGGAGATTGTTTGGTCACGCTGGGAGGAGGACAAGCTTGTTAAATTGGCCGGCCAAAGCGTGCGGACGTGATTGTTTTAAGACTGACATGGGCAGCCTATATTCGATTCCTTAAGGAATTAGGTGTGTCGACCAGCCAACTTCCAACTTTAATTAAAAGTGTAGGCTACGCATTTAGAGCGATTTGATTGTTCGATGGGAAAGAGGGGCCGGTAGGCAGTAATATGGAATGGCCGACCGATGGTACAGCGGCGCCAGCTAGGGCGACCCGGTCGGCGAAGTGGCGCGGCCGCATCCCTTTTGCTTCTGCCTTTACCTGCCGCAACTCCTTTATATTTTTTTTTCCGACTTTCGGTAGGATTTTGCTCCTACTAGTCCATGGTGAATCAATCTCCTAGCTTACCTAGGTTTGGTCTCGACCAATAGGGTTCGAGATATTGCGCAGGCCGCAAAAACCTAATTTTGTAAATAGGTAAAATTAGGTTAACAAAATTGAATTTTGCGAGCTGTCACAAAATTAATCAAATATGATGATTTCTATGCGTTGGCACAAAATCACTAATTTTGTTCTCAGAGAGCAGCGCAGCGTGCTTCCGAATAAGTACTTTCATGCAAATCTTAATCCTGACACTTCGGGAGATTCATGCTACTCAGCTATGAGCTAACATTAATCATCATGTCATGTCAATATTAAGAGTTCAGCCGGGGAACATAGAATAGGAAAAATACTCAGCAAGCAATACATTAGTGGATAATGCAGGCGAGAGATTAAATACTCATTAGGCTCTATACTAGTGAACAATTCATCTAGGAGCTTGAGTTTAAATACAATGCGAAGAGCGGCATAGGCACTCATCATATTTTAATATATTTTTCAGACTCCTTGCGGAATATAGACATATTCAGCTAGACAGATTTTTACAGTTTTCGCCCTAAACTAAAAACCACCATAAACATTAAGTCCCCTGCTTAGCACGTAACAGTGACATTGTTATGGGGTAAGCACTAGATGGTGAGAGACGAAAATAAAATTTGAAAAGATGAAGCAGGTAGATATTACCAGGAAAATTCTAATCGGCCTTCAGCAGAAGGACCGTGCGTCCAGTAGCCTTCGTAGTAGCGTGTTGCTAGCTCGACTATGGGGTATGAGTGCGGTTGGACCAGCCATCTATTCTCGTTCATGGAGCAAGAAGGAATCCTTCTTCCGTTCGAACTCTGGAAACTCCGTTCATATAAAAAGGGGTATCGACCCTTTTCTGTTTTTTGTTGCTCGTCCAGCTCTATACTTTCATCTGCAGCAGTCAGCTCCTCTTCGTTACTATCAGCAGCTCCATCACGAGCATGCCAATCGTCAGCGGCAAGGTAAGTACATCTTGTTTTTTCTTATTCTTTTTGCAAGTATGAACTTTAGTTGTACGTATAACTTCCACGCTGCTAAGCCAGAAGGCCTTAATGATTCCAGAGACATGCCAAATATAGATGATGACTTCTTCAAAGTGGCATATACGACTGTTAGGACTCATCCTAGTCACGCGATGATTCTTCTTTCTGGACCAGAGGGTGTAGAAGCTGTACCATCAATCCTCTCCGGAATGTGTAATAAGGTCCTGTCTCCATAAAAATTAGTATCTAGCATCTCCATTGGATTTCAAAATTTGCCAAACTCCATTGCGCTTTTTTTCAAGAGGCATTGACTTTAAGTTGTTTGGTGTCTGGACTGCTGAGTCGCAATAAAAATGTTCTTTTAACTCCCGAGCATTGAATGGAACGAAATTGTATTTATTCTGACTCTTTAGCTCATAGGCCTATTCTTGCCCTTCTGATTGCGATGATGATATGCTTGGAATGCCTGTATGGGAAAAATCTTCCGGAGCCTTTGAGTGAAGTAGACGAGCTGAGAGGCGTTCTGTTGGCGACGTGCTGCTATCAAGCCTTCAAGGACTTCGTTCCAAGCGACATCCTTTGAACCATCTTATGAATCTTGGATTATTGTATGGAATGGGATGCGATTGAGCAGTCCCCAGTTACACTTATGTTTGATTACTAGAGTTGTATTTTTGAGTCGGCTTGGGAATACAATGCGGTCTTGTAAGGAGTTGTAGATGCGTACTAGATCCGATGGCATGGACGGATATGTGAGAATATCTCTGCAGCGTACTTTTGGAGTCTTTGATGCACGTGTACGGCTTCATGTTGATAAATTCCTGCTTCTCGTAAAGCTTTGATAGTGATGATGCTTATATCATAAATAACCTGGTTGAGGGACGTGAAGGAATCCCGTGCTGGCAGTCCCCAGGTGTAATTACCTGAGCCTATTTTCTCCTGAAAGATGTACTTCCATTGCATTTGCTAGTAAGGTGGTTGACGAATTGATGAGGGCGGCAATCTTTTGGATCGTCATTTGTTGATCAATGGGCGGGAGTCTCACTTGATAGATCTGTACTGTATCCAAACTTCTGGCATCCCATGCACCCCTTCCATAGGAAATTGGAAATCTAGAAACACCGAATCTGATTTTGTCGGCGATGTGGTTGTTGATGCGCAGCTTCGTGCAAGCCTTGGGTAGGCGGTGCTGAATTATGAGTATGTGATGTGGCAGACATGATGCGGTTGGTCTGTGTGGCTTGCTGAGGCGCGACTTTCCTTTTTGATTCTTTACTAACAACAACGCTTACGAATGGCTGAACCAAATACTGCTTGTTGGTCAGGCGCCTTCCAGACAGGGAGGTGATGATATCCTTACGCTACATCTTTGAAGAGTGGTGACCTTGTCACGGTTTCTTGGTTGACCGTCTCTTCTGAGTTGAAGAGGTCCTTAATAGTGAAGGGATTCCGTGTTGAGCCTCAGTCTCCAAGTGTGGTTTACGTGGTTCTATCTTGTATGGTCGGTGGGTTTACCATAATAAAGATATCACCATTTTGCCTCCGTACTGGTGACTCTATTACTTCCTCCATGGGAAAATAAAAAATGCAGAAGTTCGGATTACCTTTATCCGCAGTTGTTGCTATGGTGAAGCTCTGGTTGGTATCAACAAATGAGCAGCAACGGTTCTTGGCAGCAGCTGTGATCAGAAAAGACTGCATTTTCGTGGAAACAAAATAGGTTGACTGGAGCTTGGCTGTCTATGGTCACGATCCTTGACAGGGAGGAGTGGTGGCTACGGACATGACAGGGAAAGGCGTGGTGACGGTGGTCATGGGCTTTGGTAACCAAGACCATGAGTCTTGGATGAGCTTAGATGCATAAGTAGTGGTAGCTACGTCCACGAGCTTTAGGCGAGCATAGGAGGTGATGCTGGCCACGACCACGAATATTAAAAGGATTTGATCGGCCGTTATGGCCCAAATGATGAGTTTCTTTCTTTCATATAACTGACATACGTGAGTTTATTTCTCCTTCTATTATTTCCCCTCTTTTATTTTCGGTGAAGCAGATCCTCCAAGATTCCCTGCGTGCGGAAGCTCTCCTATTGTTGCTTGCCTGATTATATCCAATAAAGAAGTTTGTTTAGGTTGTGATGGAGACTCGGGTTTGTTTAGGTTGTTATGTACGGCATGGAGGATTCGATTATATCCAATAAGGAAGTTTGTAGCTGGAGTACATGTTTAAAATCTTCGTATATTTGGTATCATATGAAAACAGGGAAGGTAGGTGAGTTTCAATCGGGAAATAAGTTTCCACAACTATTCTCGGTATAACAGAGTGTTGACACGACGGGTATCTGGATGGATTTATGGAAGTTTTGTGGAATAATAGGACAAGATATTCTACACGATTCGTACAAATCAAATCTGGAAAGTTTGTGCGTAAAGAAGAGAAGAAATATCCGAAGTCCGTGACTTTTGGAGGAAGGAAAATCAATAAAATTCTCGAGATATTGCCGACATGTGGTGTATAAATAAGGGGAAGGAAGTCATAACAGGTCTTATAGAGTGATTGGGGGTCGATTGGGAGGCCACAGAGGTGAAGGAAAGAAGTGCAGAGAATTATTTTTGCTGCTGCAAGGGAGGAAGAACACGAAGAACATTGGGCTCATAAAGTCAGTCGTAGAAGCAGTGTTATATTCAACCACAGAAGAGAAGTACCGTTGCTATTTCGTTGCAAAAGGCTTTCTGCGACTGCTGTTTTATTCTTTTTGATTCTTTTCACCATTGAAAACTCCTTTTGAGGAATGAATTCATATTTTGAGCTTGTTTTCAACAAGATGAGCTAATTCCCTCGTAACCAAGGCAATGGATGAAGCTATTTATGCATGATTGATGGGTAACTATTTTATTTTCTCTAGTTTTATTATATAATTCACTTAATCACTGCGTGCATAAGTTAAACAATCACAAGTTATTATTTAGACATTAATAGTGAATATGATGTGAATCTGCGATCATATCAACTTATCAAGCATTCTTGAAGTATACCATTGAACTACATTAGGCACCGATCCAAAAAAAGAAAAAGAAAAAACAAACGTTGAAGTACATCAGGCATGATGAGATACGAGAATGCAGATCATGTTTTTTTACGAAGGCCCTCAATAATTTATGGGGATTTGCCGACCTCAACTACAAAGTGGAGCCTGATACATTATTACACTGGTCTAAAATAATACTGAAATTTCGTGGCGTCTGCATCCCACCGCGCGTGGTCATCGAGTCTTACTTGAAATCGACTTGGATGGTTGAAATTTTTGTCGGCCTTTACTGCTGCAGCATTCATCTAGTTTATACAATGTGATCATTCAATTATGTGGCCTTTTCAGCATGCACTGCTACGGTCATCCAATATTTAATAGCTTCGTAGAAAGTCACCCATATATTTTAGGATTATTCCCACCCAAATATGCAACTGGAAAGTTAATTTCAGAAATCAGGAACTAATTTTGCTGGAAAACCTAGTTGTGAATTTAATATATATTTGTAGTTATATCTGATTTGACCAACACCTGTGAACTAGGTGTGTTACAGTAAACGTAATGTGATGATGATGATATAATTATAGGATATTTTGACATTGGGTCCCAATTTTGTGACCAAAAATGCATTTGGGTCCTAGAAAGTTCGAAATTAGAGTTTGGGTCCCAAGACCATATTTGACCGTTACCAAAATAATTTTGATTTTTAAATGATTTTATTTATTTATTTAACGCCTGAGTTGCCATTAAGCCCTCGCGTGCGATAATAACTTTGAATTTTAATTGACCACGAAAATCCATAAATTTGACCAATTTATATCATCTTCTCCCTCGCCGGTGGCACTGCTTTTTCATCTTGCATCAAAATATTTATCGAGATATAATTGATTAAATTCTACACTCGACCAATTAAAAAATTTCCTTTAGTTTAAATTGAAGAGTTGGAAGGGGTACTTCTCAGATTGTGTCAATTTTATGGATATATATAGAAAACTGATTTATTTTTACTTTTTTTAGTGTTTTGATTTTTAACACAATTAATGTGATTTTATAATGAATGTGAATCTTTCCTGAAAGTGATTCGATCATTTCGAAAGAGATTTTTAAAGATATACGACGTATAATTCTTAGAAAATGATGATGCAATAAGAAATGAGAAAATTGATGATCATGAAGAGTTTACTGGTTCACAGAAATATAATAAGGTGATGATTTGATTATTGATAGTAATAATTTTATTCTTCTAAATGATTGGTATGCCGAGAGATCTATTGAATCCGAGAGCGAGAAATGATACCAAGTTTTCCTTTTAATCAAAGTCAATCAAATCAGCAAAAACTGAATTCATCGAACAATTGTTTTCTTGAATCTATAACTCGTGATCACAAAAACTAGATATCACTATATCGAAAAATGATCCGTAACTCTTTGTGCTCTCACATGCCATTTTTATTCGTTTCTTTCAAGCTCTGAAACTAATTATACTCGGATTTTTATTCAAGACAGGAATTATTGTCATCTAACTCATCTTCACCTGAATCTCAGCCGTTCTTTCATGGACCACAATTTAACAAAACATACAGTGGTACAGTTAGTAAATAAATAGAAAACTTAATTTTAGCACCACAATCTAACAGAACATATAGTGATACAGTTAGTATAAATAGAAAACTTAATTTTAGCTGGTCTTTTCCTTATTTAACTATTTTCTTACTGTCAAGACGGTCAACACGAGTCTTGGAACCCAAACTCTAATTTCAAATTTTTTGGGACCCAAATACAATTCTGGTCACAAAATTGGGACATAAAATCAAAATATCCCTATAATTATAAGCTGTACACGTATCTTTTTTTTGCTTGTACTTTACAGGATTTTATGATTGTATAAACTAATTTCATGTAATGCACAATATAATGGAGTTAGTAGAAACCAAGTTGACCAAAACAAATAGGTCCCTCTAAATTGTATTGGTCAACCCATAAATATGAAGTAGATACAGGAATTATTCGTATTTCATCATCAAAATACTAACTAATTCAAAAAAGAAAATAAATCAAAATACTAACTAACATCATAGGAAACCAAAGTCCTTCTTTAATTAATTCATCTAATAACTAAGCTTAATTTTAAAATCACATTAACGTGTTTTAGCTGGATAAAGTCAACATGAACTTATTTAACTAATATCATCATCTACTTGTACATTCTATCAACAAAGAAAAAGAGGGAATCATTTCAATTCTCATAATATTTTTCTACTTCTTGTCCAATTAAGAGTCAAAATGTTTTGAGTTTAGGAACTTCTATTTATAAATACAAAAATGTCACAATTATTGCTGTTTGTCAATTAATTTCAATTATTAACCCTCTATTTTGTATTTTTGTCTTAATTTATTTCATCTGTTTTTCTTTATTCAAAATTTTAATCTCATTCTTATCAACATCTACTTCAATCTCCTAATATTCTAGAGTTGGTAGTGTCTTTGTCTCTTAATAGACCCCTCCCCCCCCTTTTAGTCTTTTTTCTTCTTCTATTTTTGTTTCTTCCTTTTTTCACCTTGCTAATTAATGTAACAGTGACTAGGTACATCTTCAATCGCATACATGTGCATCCATTTTCCTTTTGAATGGTTGGTAAAAATAACGAGTGGTATGCACATAAGTAAATGACATGATGTACATTCTGTCATATAAGAGAAAGAGAGATGAGTGGGATTGGGAGTGGGGTTTTGGTACAAGTTAAAAAGAAAGAAAGAAAAACAGCTCTCTCCAGTCCAGTACAATGTTACCATTTTGATCCAAGCAACGAGTGATTTTCGTATCAGGAATCAGATAAAGGAAGGAAAAGAGATTTCTCTATTTGTGTAAAGATTTTGGTGGGAGGAGAGATTTTATGTTTAGATTGCGTGCTATAACTGGTACTCATACTTTTGTTTGAAT
This sequence comes from Papaver atlanticum, assembly GCA_023531105.1. Classification (NCBI taxonomy): domain Eukaryota; kingdom Viridiplantae; phylum Streptophyta; class Magnoliopsida; order Ranunculales; family Papaveraceae; genus Papaver; species Papaver atlanticum. The sequence goes on along the minus strand of JAJJMB010002292.1, from coordinate 3,569,271 downwards.
CACCGGAAAAAAGTTTTTTTTTTTTTTTTTTTTGATGCCCTAGACTAGTGGTCCAAATTCCTTAAATTGGAATGGATTTCAGCAATTACAGGGTTCGAACCCCTACCTCGTCAATGGGAGGAAGCATGTCAACCACGGGACCAGAAAAGTTAGAAACATGGAAAATAGAGGTGGAAAAACATCTAAATAACTCAAGTATTTTTGATGGAAAATGAAACCCACTTTTGTCTTTACATGTTTGGTTTCTTTGCATTCACAGAGAATCCTAGCTAGCTTCTTATATAAGTAGATGACGAGATAGAGAGTAGAGCCAATATATTGATGCCAATGCCAACCTCTCTGGCTCTTAATTTTCAAACCCATAACTTAAGCTGGTCTCCACTGTTATTATTATTAGTATTTGATTAAATGTGGGTTGTTTTGAATTCTCTGTCTTCTTCTTGTTTTTAATGTAGTAGTATTAGGTGAGGTTTAGGTTAAGTTTGAGAAGAAATAATTTCATCAAGTTTCTTAAAACAAGAAACATTAACTAAGAGAAGGTTAAAAAACAAATTGCAATGACTATATAAACTCCAAGCTTCCACCACCTTAACAGTTAAAAACCTGATTGTCTTCTTCAATTGAATTCCTTGTGGATACCTGCTTTTTGTTTCTTCCGAGTCTGCATCATGTCCAAAATCTTCTTCTTCTTCTTGCTATCTGCATTTAACTCCGCCATGAGTTAATTAGTTCAAATATTTTTAATTTTGATCTTGAACATAAACTTTAGGAAAATGGGTTTGATACAGAGATACAATATGTTGTTGTTTCTATTGTTACTTGTTACTGTTATTCATGGAGATACTTGGAAGGATTCTCAGTGGCTTTTAAGTATTAAAACAAAGTTGATTGATCCTCAAGGAGTTCTTGACAACTGGTCTTCTGAAGTTAATGTATGTAGTTGGAATGGAGTCAAATGTTCAGTGAGTTTAAACCAAGTTGTGGGTTTAAATTTATCTAATTCAGGACTATCTGGTTCAATATCATCTGAATTCTCGAACCTCGTTTCGCTTCAAATTCTTGATCTGTCCTTGAATTTTCTCACTGGTATCATTCCTTCTGAGCTTGCACAACTTCAAAATCTAATGGAGCTTCATCTGTATACAAATTCTCTTTCTGGTAAGATTCCTAGAGAGATTGGTCTTTTGAAAAAACTGCAAGTTCTTCGGATAGGTGATAACATGTTAAGCGGAGAAATTACGTCCACTATCGGGAACTTAAGTGATTTGAGAGTATTGGGTCTTGGTTACTGTCAACTCAATGGGACCATTCCAGTTGAAATAGGCAATTTAATGAATTTGAAATCTTTGAATTTGCAAAAGAATAGTCTCAGTGGATACGTACCACAAGAGATTGGTAATTGCAAACAACTTCAACTCTTCTCAGTGGAAAACAATAATCTCCAAGGAAGAATTCCTGCGTCGATTGGAAAGCTTGAAGCTTTAGAGATACTGAACTTGTCGAATAACACTCTGTCTGGGTCGATCCCGGTCGAGCTTGGTGACTTGTCCAATTTGAAGTACTTAAGTTTGCTCGGAAACAGATTAAATGGTGAAATTCCTTTGGAGTTGAATCAATTGAATCAGCTTAGTACACTTGATTTGTCGAGAAATAATCTTTCAGGAAGTATCAGAATCTTCAATACACCACAAGTCAAGAATATAGAATCACTGGTTCTAGCTGACAACTTTCTCACAGGTGAAGTTCCAAGGCATCTCTGCATGGGTAACTCCTCAAACTTGCGGAAACTGTTTCTTGCAAGAAACAAACTAAGCGGCGGAATACCCAACGAATTGCTAAACTGCTCTTCACTTCGACAACTAGACCTTTCTGATAACGACTTAACCGGGGAATTACCTTCTAATATCGACAGTTTAGAGAATCTTACTGATCTTCTACTCAACAACAACAGCTTTACAGGAATACTTCCTGCTCAAATTGGTAGCTTGAGTAATTTAGAATCTCTGTTTCTATTCCACAACAGTCTTACAGGAAGCATTCCCGCCGAAATTGGAAAACTTCAGAGGTTGAGTCTTCTTTATCTTTATGAAAACCAAATGTCAGGTACTATTCCATTGGAGCTAATGAACTGTTCGAGTTTAACAGAGATAGATTTCTTCGGAAATCATTTTAGTGGATCAATTCCATCCACTATTGGGAAGCTTAAAAATCTAGTTTTACTTCAACTGAGACAGAATGATTTATCTGGTCCAATACCGCCAAGTTTGGGTTACTGTAAGAATCTCCAGTCTTTGGCGTTAGCCGATAACAATCTCTCTGGAACACTTCCGGTAACTTTGAAATTTCTCACAGACCTTACTCTCGTTACACTATACAACAATTCGCTTCAAGGTCCTCTTCCTGAAGCTCTCTTTCTACTGAAGAATCTCACAATTATCAATATTTCTCACAACAAGTTTACTGGAAGTATGTATCCGCTTTCGGGTTCCAATAATTTGATCGTAATGGACCTGACAAACAATAGCTTTTCTGGTCCAATTCCCACTAAACTGGCAGAATCAAAAGGATTGATTCGGCTCCGTCTCGGGGAAAACTTCTTGAATGGTAATATTCCTCCTGAATTTGGCGCACTTACCGAACTAAGCTTTCTTGATTTATCATCAAACAATCTCACAGGAGAAATTCCCATCCAGTTATCAAAATGTAAGAAATTAGAGCATTTCACACTTCAAAATAACAACTTCATGGGAATTATTCCTTCATGGCTAGGAAGTTTACAATCCCTTGGGGAGCTAGATTTATCATCCAACAAGTTTCACGGACAGGTACCGTCCGAGCTTGGAAACTGTTCGAGACTACTTAAGCTTTCTCTCAGTGACAACAACCTCTCAGGTGACATCCCATTAGAGATTGGAAACCTTAGTTCATTAAATGTTCTCAACTTGCAAAGAAACAACTTTTCTGGATCAATTCCTGCGACAATTCAGCAATGCACAAAGCTCTACATGTTGAGACTCTCCGAGAATTCCTTAGTGGGCGAAATCCCATCTGAGCTTGGAGAATTGAATGATCTACAAGAGATGTTGGATCTTAGCAGCAATTCATTGTCAGGTGAAATTCCGTCTTCTCTTGGAAATCTTATCAAGTTAGAGAGATTAAACTTATCCTTCAATCAACTCCAAGGAGACGTACCTTCATCACTAGGAACTTTAACTAGCCTTCATGTCCTAAACTTAACAAATAACCGCCTCCAAGGTGAACTTCCTTCAGGTTTCTCACAATTTCCACCGAATTCCTTCTTGGGTAATGACAAACTGTGCGGTGCACCGTTAACTCCATGTTCAAGATCAATGGGCTTAGTGAGAAAATCACTATCAGATACGGCGGTTGCGGGAATAGTAGTAGCTATTGTTTTTACTTCAACAATGATTTGCTTGACAATGTTGTATATTATGTTACGGATTTGGTGTAACTGGCGAAGAGTTTCAATTTCAAATTCAGAGGGTAGTACTGGAGATGAGTTTAAGAAAGGAGAAGACAAATGGGTTTACGGAAATGATCATCAAAAGAAGATTCACGGGGAGTATTGGAAGGTTTTGAACTGTATGAATGTACTTGCTTCACCAGAGCAACTTTCTTCTAATACGTGTATTTTTCAACTCAAAGCAAACAACAACGTGGTATAGGATTTCTTAATTTTGTGTTTGATTATTATTTGGATTTCTTTTGTACATTGCATAATTCTTCAGTTAGTTTCTTCATTTCTCTAGAATCGGTATGTAAGTTTCATGACAACAACATTCAAAAACTACATTCATGAGATTCGCTGAGATTGACTGTATGTCCAAACAAGTTAAAACCGAGACTGAGAGAGTCTTATGTGATGTATAATCATCACTGGTGACTAGTGACCAACATCCACATCTTGTAAGAATAACAAAACTTGTTATGATGGTCCTCACTCACTCCTCAGGCCATATAACCAAGTTGATTGAATGCAGTAATGGGTCCGAGAGAAAAAGATATTTGGACGTACAATACTAGCAAAAGAATCCATGTATATTGTGTTGGGAAATTGGCACCCGACCGTAACGGAACACAGGATCACAAAGGGCAATTGGTGATATGAAACAAACATGGAAGAAATAATAACAAAGGCAGAAGATAAACAAGCAAACAACCACACAACACCAGGCTAAATCCACGGCCAACACCGGAAAAGCTTCCATTATAATCAAACATCATTACTTGCTCTTTCCGCAACCCACACAAGAAAACTAAACAAAAGACTTAACGACACATACCCGAGAATACCATTGAAGAAACCATAGAAACCAACCCTCTAAACCATTTTCAAACCAGCCTCATGTCTTCTCTTCTTATACACCTTTTTCACAACTGCTAGCAACAGAGAAGAAACATGGAAACACTGGAAACTTGGTTTAGGGCCTTAACACTGAATACAAAAATCCTCTCTCTGCAAGTTTTTCTCCCACACCGATATTGACTTTCACGGTAGCACTTAATTCTCCCTACAAAGAAACCAAAATCCTAAGCACAAAGATTTACCACTCTTCTAGGTTGGATATTTTTTCTCTTTTTTTCTTTTTTACATCATAAGAGAACACAAACTTCACCGTTAAGAAACCTTAACTTTAGGAACAAGGTTTCCTAACTTGGTTCTTAAGTTCCTAAACTTGAGGAACAAGTTTGTAACAATAAAATTTGACCAAAAAGTCAAATCTTAAACCACCGACTTAAACTAACATATTGATTATCGCAATTGATATTTCATTGGATTCGTGTCCGTGCTACTCCCCGAACATATTACATTAATTATTATTCATGTTTGAATTAAGTTTAACTCTCTTTAGGTTGGAGTTGACCTCGAAGCGTTAAACTTGAATTTGACTTTTATCGAGTGAATTTAAGGGGAGAAATCTCATACAGCCAAAACTCGTATAACAAATCATTAAGATCTCTTAAGAACATTTTTGCATAATATATGTACCTTGGATTGCAAACAAAATAAGGGAAATAAATTGACCTTATAGTCAAATCTTCAAAAAAAAAAAAAAAAAAAACTTGAGTTGTCTTATATCAGAAGAGAAAGACAGTAAAGTAAACAAGTTTGATCAATCAAGGATAACTATATCGTTCGTTCTTAATCAAACAAATACTCAATCGAAAAACTAAACTAATAATACAATTAAGTTTCACACCAACTGTACTACTAAAAACTTCTTGATCCCAATGAAGCCTTTAAACGAAGATAACATAAGATGTTTCACCCGGGCTTGTTTAGATAAAAATATATAGCCTATTTAGAAAACCCTTAAAATATTCAATTTATGGATATTTACGAAATTAGCAAATACCAATTGCATTCCAATATTAAACCGGTATCTCTAATATATGACAACTAATATTATCATGCATACATCCATGTACTTTACTAATATGGTAACTAGAGATACGCAAACCTCTAGGATAGGGAAACCATTTATTTTCGATGCCTGAAAAGATATTGGAAAATCAGTTTCACGATCTTTCCTTGAGTATCAAAGAAATATACTTGAATATTAAGCTATTAGAGTTTAGCACATATTCAAAGCACTATGTCGACACTTATGAACATTCCAAGTCTAACCTATATACACCTATATCTCTGCAAAAACTCGAACATAACGGACATATTGAAAGTTTAGAGTTCGTTCAGACTTTGTCAGGATTGGTCCCATATTAGATCATGACTTAGGATTGGTCTAGATTAGATCATGACTTGGGATCGGTCCTGGATTAGAATCTGAATCACCTTTTTAACTACGTACAAAACAAGTTTCACAAGTCTACTTCGTTTAACTATGTGATTGAAACTGCTTTCATACATAATTCCAAGGTATGGATTCATGCGGAATTTCAACACACTAAATAATAGTTAATTACCAATTAATGTAATGTCGACAGATAAACTACACTTCGTAACTCCGTATACTGATCAAATTGTAGAAATAACTAGTATATCATTTATTAGAGCACTGCTCAATCGAACTCGCAAGTTTTGCTATCTCAAGGTTGTTTTCAAATTTAGTTGTACAGAACTATATCTTGATTTCTAATATATATTTAGTCAAGTCTCGGACTAGGATTAGAAGTGTGTAGTTGAGTATTAGATATCACTGAATCACCTATTGAAGACGGAAATCAACAAAAGACATTTGGAGAACTTCATCAACAAAAGGTATGTGAAGACCGAACCATTTTATATACTCACGTGATCACCATTCTATCTTTATGAGACTAAGTCATATGACTACGTGGACTTTAAACATTGCATAGAAGAAGTTTCGAGTCAAGCCTGTCTTGTTGAAATCTCGAAATATGATTCAAAGCAATAGTCATTCATATACTTTATGAATTTATTTAAGAACAATTTATTATTTATGAACTAAATTATGATTCAAGTTAATCATTTGAAAATAGCTTGAGCAACGATATTCGTCATTGATGTCATTTGGGAATGTTTTGAATCAATTAAAATAGAGTAATAAAACTACTGAATTTCTGTAACAAGGACGGTACACATAACCAGTACACATACTGGCATAACTGTTGAGTTCTTGGATCCAGTGGTACACGTACATAGTACGCATACCGGCGTAGCTCTAGTTCAGTAACGACTTTTGGTACATGAGCCCACTACGCATACTCAAAAAGTTCTGCTCGTGAAATCAGCTTATGGTGCACGTACCCGGTGTGCATACCAAAACAACCTGACTTTGGATTTGCCTTGAGGTACATGTACCCGGTACACATACCTTGGCAAACTAAGTTCACGAATTGGGTTCAGTACACGTACTTACCCAATCAAATATTTTCAGATGCATTCAAACTATTTCCGTGATATGTTTGGCATTTGAATAATTCTATAAACACCTCTAAGTTATATTTGATCACTTAATCATTTGTGGTTGTGGTTCAAGATTAAAGTCTAAAGTGTTAATGAATATGGCTAAGCTTATGGTTCAAATGGCGAGTTACGGCTAACCATGAATTATCAGTATACACGGTTCGTTTACTGCTGACGATAGTGTTGATGGTAGTTTTTTGACAAGGGAAAAACTTGTAAAATCGCCTCTGAACCTGCATCAGATACATATCTATAATTATAAATGTGATAGGGCTTCACCCAGCTGAACTCTCAGTATTCTATATATGTTTATAAATATGTGTAAATTCCTGATCCAGCATCAAAATTATAGATTCGTACTTCTACATCATATTCCGCGAGAGAATTTAGAATGCGTATCCAACTAATGGCCTCACTGGCCTTGAATATGCCAGCAAGATTTTAGAGCTTCACTCGGCTGAACTATATATCATTATTTTAAACATGGCCATACTAATTGTCATGTATTGATCAATGTATACAAATGGTACAAATTATAAATATTCAGAATGATCTACTATTCCATCTTGAATAAAAGCGCTATTAGAAGCATACTATTTAGTACGAAATTACATTGGATATCACATCACTTCAAGTCGCAGAACTTCCACGGATGAATTCCTTGAATATGTTCTATATGATACAAACAAAGTGCCAACGCTAACTACACTTGATCATGGCTAAGCTATCAGGCCAAAAAGCCAAGATGAGTTGCCAAATCAACATGGCCAGCGTCTCAGACCAACATGGACGACATACGATGGCCAGCGTCTCAGGCCAACATGGACGACGTACCATGGCAGCGCCCCATAGCCAGGCCAACTTGGCCACGTATGATATCCAGGTTGGTTTGTGGCCATGAACATCAGCTTGTCGCGTCCCACCAAAGTTCGTGGTTGTGGCCACGAGCCAACATGGCCAGCGTCCCATGGCCATGGAAACTTGGCCGTGTCCCGCGCAACGACTTGGCTAGCTATTAACTTGGTCGTGCCCCGCGCCACGACTTGACTAGCTATCAACTTGGCGCCCCGCGCCACCAAACGACCTAAGACAACATTATATGGTGTCCAGCGCCAGCAAACCTCCCAATCCACCTTGGCCAACTTCCAAAGTCGCATTGGCCAACTTGGTTGTGCCTCTCAGGCCATGGATATTGCTATGGCACCTTTACGTATAATCAAATTAACCACCAACGTGCCACAAACAATGCCATCTTACGACAAACTTCTTATTAGTCACACTAACCTTGGAGATGAGTTGTCTCTTCAAGCTATGTCACTTTGACAAAGTCTAGCTAGCTTAGGCTATTACTCAAACAAATACATCGTGGCAACCTGGACAAGACAAGAGACAGTCCATGACTCTACTAATTCCTACGAGAAATCAAAACATTTTATGTGGGGGAATTATTTATGGGTATTGGTCTAGTGGTTTATAGTAACATGCGACGTGGCAACACCCCATGATAAGGAAGTAACAGTTATAGCGGTTAAAGGAAGTGGTAAAGTAATGGAATAATGACTTACAGGTTTCTGAAAACTTCTCTAGCATAATGGGCGTAACTTTATTATTACCTCCACTATTTCCTCTCCATCTCTCCACGATCTCCGCTACTTACAAGGAAACAATGAGTGTCCCTTATAACTATAAATAAACCACTTAGCCTATAAAGAAGACATAACAAGTTTATCATTCTGAAGCTCTGCTTCTTTCATAGTTCGACAACCTCACACACAAAAATTCAATCACCACTGATTTTCTCAACTTTCTTTGATTTTCCTCCCTAAGATCAACCCATCTTCTATCCTTGTGACCGAAACAAAATGTGAACGACTGCGTTTTTTACGATTTTGATTTTCGTACCTAAAGAAAGTACTTCGACAGTATATTGTTTTACCTAGGAGTAATTTTTGGGTATTAATAGATAGTATATATTCAACTATGTGATTTCAAGTCGAATTTCTCACATGCTTATGTGAAACACTAACTAGAGTTTCATCTAAACATATAAAGTGTTTGCTTGATTCCCAAGTTATCTTAGCTTGAATCTTAAGCGACCTTCGATCTTGGAAGTATTTGAATAAAGAGACTCAAATAATTGGAAAATCCAATCCCTGATACTTTCGTTTGCCCTAGTTGTATGCTTGAGTCGTCCTCTATTAATCTAGGTTCCCTCTGAGAAACATAATTAGGTAGACTTCACTTAGGGATTCGTGAAGCCAGGTACGACTATATTTACCTTGATAGTTCGAGTATCCTGATCTTGTTTTTCTGTTATCGAGGTTTTCATAATCTCTTTCAGACGAGATTGATCGAAATCGCAAAGTTCTCTTCGTCTCAGACTTCGTGATTCCACAAGATATATATTTGATATTGATTCTTAATTGAATTCGTCTAAGATTGTTCTTGTGAGGTGGTTAATAATCTAATATGCTCTTCGTGAGTCATAAGTACCGGATTTATGAGGTTTGTTAGCTTCCTCCATGGAAATATGGAATAGATTTTAGTCCTAAATTGGATTATCTATCTCTCACTAATTACAAAGATAATGAATGTTATGTTGTGATTCCAAAGTAGGGGTAAATCAGTGAGAATTTGGGGAAAATAGCTAAACCCTCATCTATTTTGGAGTACAAAAAAAGCCCTAGAACATCATCTAAATTGGAAAAGAGGGAGTATGAGAGGTGTGAATGAATCTCAATATGAAATCTTTGAAAAATCATGTCAGGCTTAACAATTTCAATTTGTATGATTAGATTATCTAAGAGCACACACATAATCTTAGATTGTCAAGTAGGAGTTCCCATGGATCATGTTCTCGTCTCTTGCTTAGGAGTCAGATTGGCAGGGTGAGCTCTAAGTTGATAGCATAAGCTTAATTGATACCCATATCAAGTCCTTTTTAGACTTATGCAGTCAGTCATGTAACTGATTTAAAAACCAGAATTATTAAACTAGACCAGATTCAATGAAGCAAGGCTCAACATGAACAATTGTTATTCTCTATTTAATGACGAATTTTGACAAAGAATTTCAAACTAGAGTTTATGATGAAACGAAGATCAAATTCAAGTAATAACATTCAATACACAAACTAAGTATAGTTTGACCCAAAGCCCTTGAAGTGCACAGTTCTTGTCTCTTTTAAGGGCACATGAGACAACAAAACACATTTTCAAATTGTGTTGGGGTGAGCATTAGTGAGCTCAACACTAGATTCCTGCACAGGTTTGTCAATCTCCATTTTCACTGATAATTTAGATCTATATCTTTTCTTCCCATTAGGTTTATCATTCCCCTTGGAATCATTCTGACTTTAAGAAGAAGAAGAAAGAAAGTTACTTACCTTAGATGAGTTTGAATTGCACATTTGTTAAACGACTAACCCTCCGTTTCAGTTTGTTTACATATCTCACTTTTGTTTGTACTTTAAACATTGTTTGAGTTCGTGACCTTCAGGGGTACAGTAAGGACATATTCGGTTAAGAAAAGGTTCGAGAGCATCTTATGTTTCTGCAGATACACATACTTGAGATGGTCCTTTTTAGATCATTGCTCTGTCGAACTCACAAGTGTTGTTATCTTAAGCTTGTTGTCAAATTTAGTTATCAAAACTATATACTGATTTCTAATCTACATTTAGTCAAGTCTCGGATTAGGATAAAAGTGCGTAGTTGAGCATCGGTTATCACTGCGTTCTACCGTTTGAAGGCGAAGATCAACAGGAGCTCGGGATAACTTCTTCAATAAAAGGTAAGTGAAAACTGAACCACCTATTTCTAAAGTTTTCACCTTCTATTTATGAGACATTGTCGCATGACTAAATTAGACAGTATATGCATAACAGAAATTTCGAGTCAAGTTTATCTTGAAAATCGTTCTCGGAATATGCTAAGCTTAAGAATATTTGTTCAGACTTGATGAATTTGGTTAAAAGAAATGTATTGTTTATGACCTAATTATGATTCAAGATTTAATCATTTGAAAATAGCCTGGAACAGTGATATGTGTCATTGATGTTATTCGGGAATGTTTCAAATCGATTATTAGAGAGATATAGAACTACTGTAAATATGGATACATGATAGTATGCATACAAGTTCACATACTGGGAGAACTGTTATAAGTCCAGAGTCGCAGTACATGTACCCAGTACACGTACCGGCATAGCTATAGACCGACAACGACTTTTGGGTATGCATACCTGGTATCCATACCATAAAAAGTCTTTGTACTCGTGAACTAGTAAGGTACGCATACCTAGTAGGCAAACCGGAAAAGATCTGTTGGTCTCAAAACCGAAAAGATAAGCATACCTAGTATGCAAACCATAAAAGATCTGTGAGTTCCTGAACCCATTTTTATCTTAAGGGTATACATACCCGGTACACGTACCATGACAAAAATATTCACGAAAAGGTACAATACACGTACTTACCCTGTCAAATATTTTCAGATACATCAGAATTATTTCTATGAAATAATCGACATTTGAATAACTTTCTAAAAACACTATCTAGACATGATTGATCACATTTATGACTCAAGATTAAATTCATAAAGTGTTATATAAAAATGGTTAAGCTTATCGTTCAATTGGCTAGTTTAGGCTAACCTTACAGAACATGTCATTGTACACGGTTCGGTTACGGTTCATCCTAACCAGATTGTATATTTTGTTATGTTAATCTCAAGTCAAGTTTTTTTATCTAATGGTGATTATTAATTGCTTGGTTCCAAAGATACCTTAGCTTAAATCTAAAGAATCCTTGATCTTGAAAGTTTATATAAGGAAAACCTCAAACAACTAGGATCTTTGAATCCCTGACACTATTCTTGTGTGTCCTAGTTGTAAACTAGAGTCGTCCTCTCCTTTAAACCTTTTTAGATTTAGCAACAAAAAAGACTTCACTTAGGGATTCGTGAAGTCAGGTCTAACTATCTTTATCTTGACAATTCGTGTATCCTTATCTTGTTTTGGTTGTTGAGCCATTAGCTCCAACAAACAAGATAGATAGAAATCATAAAGTTTCTTCGTCTCAGACTTTGTAATTCCACAAGTTTATACTTGTTAGGTGAATAATAATCTAGGATGCTCTTCAGGAGTCATAAGACCGGATTTTGAGGTTCGCTAGACTTTGTCTATTGCAATCGATTTTCTATCTCTCCTTGATCTTTGATTAGAACGTAAATCACATATAGGCTTATTTGTGGGAGGCAGATTGGTTTAAAGTCTTCAATTGAGTTGAAGAAACTTTTAGGATGTAAAGGAATCAATTGCACGGAGTACGGATGGGATTCAAGAGGTGTAAGGAGCGTGACTGTAACTGTATCGTTGTGACGGTAGATTCGGCCTCAACTACATTCCAGTCCGAAGTTTTGATAGTAGGTTAGTGTCTGTAGCGGCTTAATACAATTTGGTGTTCAAATCTGGACTAAGTCCCAGGGTTTTTCTGTATTTGCGATTTCATCGTGAACAAAATTTCAGGTGTCTGCGTTATTTCTTTTCTGCATTTTACTGTTTATTTTTATAATTGGAATATCACAGGTTGTACGTTAAAATCAATTCAAGTAGATATGTCCATCGCAATTGTTGGATACGACTTGATTGATTCTTGGATATTGATCTTTGGAATCGTCCAAGTATACTCAAGGTATAATCAGGTTCAAGGACTAGTCTCTATTTACATTCTGATTGTGAGAGAAAAAGATACAAGCTCTTCATATAATTCCTGATTGAGATTCATTAGGTTGAACTCTCGTAATTTTATTCGAATTTAGTCCATACAGGTTGCCTAAGAAAAATTGATGGTGTATTTTGGTACTCCCACGTTTTCAATTGGTATCAGAGCAGGCAAACACACGAAAGACCTAATAAATCTGTGTTTGAAGCAATCTGACTATATGGACAGAAGTGTAATCTCGATAAACATGTCGCCAGCCTTTGATGGAAAAAATTACTTAAGGTGGAAAATTGCTATGCGTTCCTTTTTACAAGCCCGTGACTTTCAGATATGGAAACTTGTAGTAATAGGATACCATCCTCCAACAGTTTTTAGAGATGGAAACACTGTTGCAAAGGATTTAACAGAATATAGTGAAACCGAGATAAATGCTGCAAAACATAATTATGACGGGTTAAATGCTATTATTCATGCTATAAGCCAAGATCTTCAGCACCATATGACATCGTGCACTAAGTTTAAAGATGCTTGGGATATCTTAGAAACCGTATTCGAAGGAGGTACCTCAGAAAAGGAAGCTAGGCTTCAAAACCTAAATTCTGACTGGGAAAATATTTGTATGTCTGATGAAGATTCATTTGATGAGTGTAATAAAAAAGTGTCTGGAATTGTTACTGCACGTTATGCGTTAGAGAATACCATTCCCCAAAAGGACATTGTGATTAAAATTCTCCGATCTTTACCAGCAAGATACGAGTCCAAGAAATATGCCATCATGGAAGGAAATAACCTTGCAACACTTTCCAGAAACACCTTAGTTGGAAAGTTAAAGATCTTGGATCACGAACTGCAATCCAAAGTCGGAAAGGATACTGCGTTCAAGGCACTGAAAAACACTGAAACTCTTAAAAGTAAAAGTGTTGACAATTCTGTTAACATTTTTGTTGATCCTGAATTTTCAAATGAAGATCTTGATAACTCAGTTTCATTAATCACAAGACAGTTTAGGGAACTTCTTAGGAAGAGAAATAAATGGTTCTCTACAGAAAAGTCTCCTATGCCAGGTAAGCCACATAATCGTATTTCTGTGAAAAACAGAGACTCTAACAATACTAACAATGAAGATATGCCACAGTGCTTCAAGTGTAAAGGGTTCAGTCATATTGCTAATGAGTGTCCATATCGGAAGAAATACACTGGCAGCAAGAGTTTTGCTGCAACGCTTGATGAAACATCTGATCATTATGATTCCAATGAGGATGATGGGTAAAGTGTAGCACTCTTTGGTGAAATTATAAAATTTGATGAATGTAGCAATACTCATATCAATTTTGATAATTTGGTTGATGATTCTTCATCAAAATCTTTGGAGGATGTGATGGATTTTTCGTATACTAATAAAAGCTTTGTTAATGCTCCAGGTACTCTTTGTTTAGCTTCTAATGCCTTTCCTGAATCGATCTCCAAACCCTCGTTATTGTACCATTGAGGGTCACGGATTCACATAATGTTTTAAGTACAAACACAAACTAAGGTGTGTCAACAAACTGCAACGGAGGGCTAGTAATCTGGCAAATGTGCAAAAACTTGTTCAAAAGTCCAACCTTGATGTACGTAAAGTTAACTCTTCTTCTCCTAAAAGATTAAATGTTTTAAAGGAAAAGGTAAAATCTCAAATGAAGAGAAGAGTCGGGTCTAAACGTTCCGTTAAGAAGGGTATTACAAATTCCGTGTAGGAACCTAGTGGTGAGCACTCTACTGTTCACCTCAACACAATTTAATTGTGTTGAAAAAGTGCATATTGTCTCATGTGCCCTTAAAAGAGACAAGAACTGTGCACATTAGGGCTTTGGATCAAATTGGAATATTATTACTTGGATTTCCATCTTTTAATGTTTGTTGATATAATGTGACTTCTTACGTTGTCTTGCCGTATCTTAAGAGAATAACAATATTTTTTTGTTGAGACTTGCTCTATCAAAATAGTCCAGGATAATTCGATCTAGTCATAAATCGATTACATAGCTGACTCTATGTAAATCTATTCTCATGAGCGTCATTTCTGATGCTACCACTGTAAAGTCTGTGGATATCTACATTTCGATATACTCAAGAATGGCATAAATAACCTAAGGTTTTGATCAATAAACCAACATGTTCATCTTAATCCATGTCTCAAGTAATGGTATTGAAAAATTTGATCTTTGTTGAAACTTAAGGAAGGATAAAAGTGACATTTCATTCTTCTTGGGTTTTATGTATTATTACTAGTACGTGAACAATTGTGTTCCGAAACCCTACATGTTCCTCATTAAGACTCATATCTCTTTCACAAGAAGTTTGCTTGTTTGAGCAATATATTTGTGTTTCACAAATCCATTTATTCCTACGAATTATGGAGACTCCAAGCACTACATATTCTCGTGAAATCTATGCTCCAATGGTTGTTGATGCTCATCGAACTAGAAACAAACAACAGATGTCATATCCTTTTGATTAATATCTTAAAAGGAAAAGGAAGAATATGAAGAAACCTAGCCGACCGCTCCAATCAGCAAAGGTTTGCAACTCTTCTTGAAGAACTTAAGAAAACCAAGAGGGAGGTGCAGGGACTGAAAGAGATTCTACAAAAATCTCTTGAGCTACAAGAAGCACTTGTCAAACAACATCTGATGTGATTTGTAGTTATAGTAAAAAGAGGGATTCGATTCTCGAACTTGTGAAGGATAACTTTAGACTTAAATTCAAAACTAAATAGAAAAATCACTAAAAATTATAGCAAACACTGACAAAGTTGATATCAATATTAAAAGAACACTGAGGCTGAGATTCCACTATTTTCCAAGTTCAAAGTGATTTAATCCAGTATTTATATTCATGCAATTTTCTCGTTCAATTTGATTCTAAACTATTGCAACATGTAGATTTTCAAAACAACAAGTGTAAATCCGAAGCATAAAACATCAAAAACCTAGGTTCAAGAATGCTCTATCAAAAGAAATAACAATTGCTCAACAAAAATCATTCAAACAATTTTCAATCAAGGCAAATAATCATAAAATAATTGCAATAAAATAAATAAAATAGAATATACCACTTTTTGTTGGAAAAATAGCTTCCTCTACCGCCTCAGCAAAGGGATTGTAGCTCCTCATATTAATCACTTGCTCAAAATACATGTTTATAGCTCAAAAACTGATCACATGGGAGAAAAGAGTATACTGTAGTCGCTGAAAGTCTAAAACAGAAGACTGAATCGTTGCTGAAAGGTTTCGGTGACTACAGACGGGAACGATAGGAGCTTTGTGTAGTTGAATATAAGACTGCTTCTCCGACTGACTCTGTGGGTCTTATGTTCTTCGTCTTCTTCTTCTTCAGCAGCAGCAGAATGTGTTCGACTCCAGTTGATTTTTTTTTCCGCTTCTCTAAGGCTCTAAACTTCCCCTAACTTGTTCATTCACCTCCTAGGACTCAACAACATCCCTTTTATACGCAACAGGTGAAGAAAATCTCGAGAAAATCTTCCCGATATCTTTTTTTCTTTTCCAACCCCAAGTAACCGGATATTATTCCCTTTTTATTTCACGAACCTTCCCTGAATCATGAGAACAAACCATTTTTTTTACTCCTTACCAAACTTGATAGGTACGAATCCTACATGGATATATATTCTCCAAAACAACTCATAATTTCCATTTATAAAACAGTAGAAACGAGGAAAATAACTCGTCCCCTGTTTTTCTTCCAATCCGGGTTCTAGCCAATTCTACTCGATCAAAGCAAACGTACCAACCCTGTTAAGATTAAACAGGCCAATTGAAACTAATTCTGGCGATTGAATCTCTTCCGAAACCTCCAAAAAATCCAACCCTAAAATCTGTTTGTGACTGCACATTTTCCCGCCAAATTTCATTTTCAAAACCGTGAAGAAAAGTGTCCCCCTATCCAATCCCGGTCCGTGCTTAGCAGCTGCCTGGAAATGGGTTACCCCTTATCCAAAATGAGAGTCCGAATAGCAAATGTCCTCCCAGGTGCCTTCAACAACTTTTTGAGCTAATTTCGCCGCAAAAGCCTATTTCTCCAAAAACACCCACAAAGGGATAAAATACCAAAATTAGTACAAAAATGGGTACTAATAATATACACAATAGAGATGAAAATAGACACATAAATGCGTCTATCAACATCCTAACAGGTTTGGAGGAGTTAAGTCTTTTATTCATGAACCGTATGTTCATATGCCTGTTATTGATAAGGAGTTCGAAGATGATAAAGAATTTTTCAAGGATTTTAAGTACTAGGAAACTTCTTGTGAGAATTTATTCTTATGTTCAAGAAGGATAACTAGGGTTTGGTATAGCAAATATTGTGAGAACACAAGCTATTTCCAATGATTTTCATCTTGCATGTTTTTAGATTTATTTTTTAAAATTATAGAGTTGTTGGAAGATGAACTTGCAGTATTTAATCATTATTGGTTTAATGTATTACAAAGTCTTATGAGATATATGTGTCATTTTCTTTTTGTGAATCGAATTGATATCTCTATATGCTCAAAAGTTAAATCTATTAAGTTTTATGAACTAAAAATAGAACAGGCTTTGTGAGAAGTTTTCGCAGTATTGATCTACTCGTGATCACACTTTTGTGAATTATTGCACTATCCACTCCGTAAGATTTTCTTCTGTTGAGTCATATCGATTCAAATTGTCTCTTTGTTCGTAACTGGCGTTGAGATTAATTTATGTCGATATTTAGGATACAACTCCATGTGATTCGTTAATGTCCAACAAATCCTTCTTTTTCATTAAAGTAAGGTCACTCATGTTGTTCTCTTGGGAATGATTTCAAATGGGGGAGAGTTCTTAATTGAACTTTTGCTTAATTGATATATCTTTGTGGGGTGAGTGGATGTGGAATTTACAGGGGATGCTTGTATCTTAAATATCCTAGATGAGCGCTAAGTATTTTATAGTATGTGATATCATCTAAATAAAAGTTGATATGTGTTTCCTTTAAGTCTTGAAATATCTTTTGTTTGAATTCATTACGATCCCATAGTTTTCGTACATTTGCCAAAAATAAATTAAAAAAAGTGGGATAATTAGTTAGTAATTTTACACTACATACATATGGTTTATGGATCATTATGTAAGGGGAGTGAATCAACATCTATAGGTTTCACCTACTATGCAAAAGATGTAAGTATTGATTAAGGGGGAGAAACATATCAACGTAGTATTACTTTGAAGTTGTGATACTATTGAACTTAGGAGAAGATAATAATACTATGTTTTTGTATAACGGCGACTGAGAATATCTGTTTTCAAAGTTGTTATCGTTATCTTCAACAACAACGATGCTAAGTTGAACACATTCAGAATCCTTGCAACTTTAAGTAACAAAGAATTCAAGGAGTTGAAGAACCAAGGAAATCAAGCATGATGGATTTTGGAGTTTTGAAGCTTTATTTTTTAATCCATATGTATTGAAAATTTGTCACTAACATTGACAAAGAGGGAGATTGTTAGAGCATTGCTCTGTCGAACTCACAAGTGTTGCTATCTCAAGCTTGTTGTTAAATTTAGTTGTCAAAATTATATCTTGATTTCTAGTCTACATATAGTCAAGTCTCGGATGAGGATAAAAGTGTGTAGTTGAGCATCGGTTATCACTGTGTTCTACTATTTGAAGGCGAAGATCAACATGAGCTCTTGAGAACTTTTTAAACAAAAGGTAAGTGAAGACTGGACCACCTATTTCTCAAGTTTTCACTTTTCTATCTATGAGACATTGTCGCATGACTAAATTAGACAGTATACGCATAATAGAAATTTTGAGTCAAGTTTATCTTGAAAATCGTTCTCGAAATATGCTAAGCTTAAGAACATTTGTTCATATTTGAAGAATTTGGTTAAAATCAATTTATTATTTATGACCTAATTATAATTCAATATTTAATCATTTGAAAATAGTGTGGAACAGTGATATGTGTCATTGATGTTATTCGGGAATGTTTCAAATCGATTATTAGAGAGATATAAAACTACTATAAATCTGGATACATGACAGTATGCATACCAGTTCACATACTGGGAAAACTGTTATAAGTCCAGAGTCCCAGTACATGTATCCAATACACGCGTCGTAGCTATAGTTCGGCAGCGACTTTTTGGTACGCATACCCGGTATCCATACCATAAAAAGTTTGTGGACTCGTGAACCAGGAAGGTATGCATACCTAGTATGCAAACCGGAAAAGATATGTTGGTTTCAAAAACAAAAAGGTATGCATACCCATTATGCAAACCATAAAAGATCTGTGATTTCCTAAACCCATTTTTGTATTAAAGGTATACATACGGGGTACACGTACCATGACAAAAATATTCACGAACAGGTACAGTACACGTACTTACCCTGTCGAATATTTTCAGATGCATTAGAATTATTTCTATGAGATAATCGGCATTTGAATAACTCTCTAAAAACATTATCTAGACATGATTGATCACATTTGTGACTCAAGATTAAAGTATTAAAGTGTTATATGAAAATGGTTAAGCTTATTGTTCAATTTTCTAGTTTCGGCTAACCTTCATGAACATGTCATTGTACACGGTTCGGTTACGGTTCATCCTAACCAGAGTGCATATTTTATTATTTTAATCTCAAGTAAAGTTTTTCATCTAACGGCGATTATTAATTGCTTGGTTCCAAAGCTACCTTAGCTTAAATCTAAAAAAACCTTGATCTTGAAAATCTATATAAGGAGAACCTCAAAAAACTGGGATCTTTGAATCCCTGACACTATTCTTGTGTGTCCTAGTTGTAAACTAGAGGTGTCATCTCCTTTAAACCTTTTTAGGTTTAGCGACTAAAAAGATTTCACCTAGGGATTCGTGAAGCCAGGTCTAAGTATCTTTATCTTGATAGTTCGTGTATCCTGATCTTGTTTTGATTGTTGAGCCATTATCTTCAACAAACAAGATAGATACAAATCACAAAGTTTTTTCGTCTCAGAATTTGTGATTCCACAAGTTTATACTTGTGAGGTGAATAATAATCTAGGATGCTCTTCGGGAGTCATAAGACCAGATTTTGAGGTTTGCTAGACTTTGTCTACTGCAATCGATTTCATACCTCACCTTGATCTTTGATTAGAACGGAAATCACATAAAGGCTTATCTATGGAAGGCAGATTGGTTTAAAGTCTTAAGTTGATTTGAAGCAACTCTTAGGCTGTAAGGGACGTCAGCTAAGGGAATCAATTTTCACGGAGTCCTATGGGAATTCAAGAGGCATAAGGAGCGCGATTGTATCTGAATTGCTATGACGGTAGATTCGGTCTCAAATACATTCCACTCCGAAGTTCTAATAGTAGGTTAGTGTCTGCAGTGGCTTAATAAAGTTTGTTGTTCAAATCTGGACTAGGTTTCGGGGGTTTTCTGCATTTACGTTTTTCTTGTTAACAATATTTCTGGTGTCTGTATTATTTCTTTTCCGTATTTTATTGTTTATCTTTATAATTGAATTTCACAGGTTGCACGTTGAAATAAATTCAAGTAGATAAGTCCATCGCAATTGTTGGATACGACTTGGTTGATTCTTGGATATTGATCTTTGGAATCGTCCAAGTACTCTCACGGTATAATCAGGTTCATGGACTAGTCTCTGTTTACATTCTTATTGTGAGAGAAAGAGATATTAGCTCTTCATATAATTCCTGATTGAGATTCATTAGGTTTAACTCTCGGAATTATAATCGAGTTTAGTCCATACATGCTGCCTAAGAAAAAGTTGGTGGTGTATTTTGGTACCCCCACGTTTTCAGTCCTGAAACATCGGTAATATAATTTTTATTAGAAAGTGAAAATCCATTATATCCTCAAATGTAATAGATGAAGGATCTTCAAGAAGCTTTTCAAGATTGATGTGAGTATTGTTGCATTCATCAAAGTTAGCCACTTCCGCCAAAAGTTTTATACTTGAAGTATCTTCCTCTGCTGAATCATAATGATCAGAACTTTCATCTGGAGTTGCAACAAGACCATTGTTGCCAGTATATTTTCTACGATTTGGACACTCATTAGAAAAGTGGAAAAATCATATACACTTGAATCCTCATCATCGCTCTTGTCATCCACCTTTTTAGGAGGAATACGGTCATGTGGCTTGGTTGATGATGATGGACGATCTCTGGAGAATCGTTTATTTCTCTTCTTGAGAAAATCTCTGATCTGTCTAGTAATAAGAGAAACGAAATTTTCAAGATCTTCATCTGAAAATTCGTTAACAAGACCTTTCTCATAGTTGCCAACACTTTTACTCTGCTGGGACAGAATAATGGACAGACGTTGAGTCTTGATGAATTGTGATATATCATTTTACCAGTTGAGGTAATAATGATGTTTTGATAATTTAGATCGACGTGCATCCGATGAGATTGCTCGATCATGGACTTATTCTGATATGTCGAGTATTCGACAGGAAATCAGAGATATTTATTTGAATTATGCAGAATGCTTATTTCTGATCTAATATATCATGAATGATCGAATGACAAAGTAGGAATCAAGGTATTTGATTCGATGTAAATATTGAATGATCGTCTGTTCGAACCATATTGCTCAATTGAGCAAAAATGTTGGTAGCAGGTGGACCGAACATTAAATATAAATTATAATATTGATTGTTGGGCATGAGATCCGGCCATTGACGGTGAATGGACGTCCGAGCGTGCGGAGAAATATCACTGAACGAGGATGCATTATTGAAGAATCATGAAAAATATGAATTATTATTATTATTATTAAAATAATAATGGAGAGACGTGAGACCGGCTTGCCATGATGGCCAAGGGATCTTCCAGGTACGGTCATGGTGGTGCACGACCACCATGCCCTCACACGTCAATTCCTGAAAGTTTCAGGTGTTTTGTTGGTCGTTTGAGCGATTTTCGGAAGATTTTGATCTTGACTGAGACTCTCAATTTTGCACGAATGAACAAGTAGGAATTTGCCAGTATGACCAATATTTTAAAAATATTAAAATAATGATATTTTAATATCGCCATGAGAAGCCTGGACGGTCGTGTGACCATTTCACTTTTTTGACTTTTTTGGAGATTTGAGCAATATTGGAGAAATTTGCTCAAACGAGGGTGTTTTATGAGATGAAAGAAGTAATAATAATAAATAAGGAATTGGAGAGGTGTGGGACCATCCACGGCCGTGGCATGGCCGGTGGTCCCGGTCCCGTGGCGCTCTTTCCTATTTATTATTTTTTTTCCAACTTGTCTGAAGAAATATGGAAAACTAGGAGTTTTGCTCAAACGAGAAAGTTTGATCAAACAAGAGAGTTTTCAAGAGATGAGGAAAAATAATAAAATAAGGTAAAAAAAAAAAAAGATGTAGAGGCGTGGGACCGGCCACGACGGCATGGCCGGCCGGTGGGCCCGGTCCCTTGCGCGCCTCTTAATTCCTTTTTATGTTCTTTTATTTTCCTTTCATACTTTGGATAGGTCTCCATATTTCCTCGTTCGTCTATATTTTGGTTGCTCGTTTGTGCATTATTGATAAGTACACTCACACCATTTTGGGTGGCCCAAATGCCCGAAAAGTGAACATCTATTACTAATCCATGGAATTCAACTGAGGAAAGCCATGAAACGGAGTAATGAGATATTATGATGAAAATAGATTATTTTCTAGGAATCCAATTGCTGAATATTACGACTAGAATTAATCAATTGATGGCTCTATACTAGCAGGCAATCTGTTTAGGAGCATGATATTTATTTGAGAGTCGAGGTATGAGATAATAGAAGCATCATTCTCGCTCTGGATGTTTATTATGTATAGTTAGGGAACGTTGCGACATCCTGAAGACGTTATCACTCTATACTAGCATGCAATCTGTCTAGGAGCCGTCCAATCATTTTTCGATTCTATACAGAAGTGAATACTGAATTTTCTCAGTTGATGAAATATGTTGAAATCTCAGTTGAGAAACTTTAACGACTGCATATTCAAGTATCCGTCCAATCATTCTGGATATTATTAATATATTGTCAATAGTATCCAGAATGAACAAGGTCGCAGACTAAATAAAATTAGGAGCGATCGGGGAACTGAATTCAAGTATACTAAAGTGTTCGAATTCTGTTACCAACTGGGTATTATTCAACAATATTCACCACCTATCACTCCACAAGCAAATGGAGTTGCAGAAAGGAAGTATACAGGAAATAGACATGGTAATGCTCCACAAAAAAAAACTTACCTTTAAAGTTTTGGGGATAAGTTTTTTTTACAGCATACTAATTGGTCAACCGTGTGTATTTGCGCTCACAGACCCTAAATATTCCTTATAAGTTATGGTATGGTAAGAAACCTAACTTACACTATCTTCGTGTGTTTGACAATAAGTGCTACATTCTCAATGATCGAAAACAGAAAGGAATATTTGATTCAAAAAGCGACGAAGGTTTTTTCCTTGGCTATGCATCTGACAGTCGTGGTTTTAGAGTATATAATCTCAGAACTCGTGTTATGATGAAATTGGCAAATATAATTATTGATGATTTGAAAGATTTTCATCATGATGACTCTCCTGCTGAGTTACCTCTTTTCGAGACAACTGAGAAAGTCAAAGAAGTTTCGGAATCAGTGGAAGTTGTACCAACGGTTACTGATCCCAATGTTTCTGGTGACGAGGAGAAAATCCCTACTCAGGGTGTTCCTGTTGAACGTGCCACTCCATGACATTTGTGGGTTCAAAGAATCATGATGTTGAAATAAGGCTAGACTTGTCGCTTAAGGATACTCACAGATTGAAGGAATCGACTTTGACGAAACCTTTGCTCCTGTTGCATGCCTTGAGTCCATAAGACTATTATTAGCTCATGCTTGTTTTCTCAAGATTAAGCTATTTCAAATGGACATAAAATCTGCATTCTTAAATGGATGTTTGAAGGAAGAAGTCTACGTTGCTCAACCTAAAGGTTTTGAAAGTCCATAATATCCCGATCATGTCTTTAAGCTCAAGAAGGCATTGTATAGATTAAAACAAGCACCTCGAGCATGGTATGAAAGACTTACCACTTCACTTCTTCGAAAAGGATTCTCAAGAGGTGGAGCTTGTTAGAGCATTGCTCGGTTGATCAAATTTTAGATAGTGGTAGTAAAAGGTTCGTTGAGACTTGTGAAAGCAATTGATTTTAGACTTATTTAAACTAAAAATAGAGAAAGTTTAAATCCAAATTTGATTTCAAGATTGAAAATAACCAAGACACTAGATTCCACTATTACACATGAATGAATGATGGTAAAAATTCCAAAAATATAATTATCTTTTAAATCTCTTATTTCTTAATTCACAAATAATCAGGCATATTCTCAAACATTAATTGTATTCCCTAAGCATAGATTATCTAAACAAAGTATAACCTATCTAATTGAATCACAACTAATTAAGAAAATAATGCAAACAATTAAAATTCTACAAAGTAGTGATTGAGTGAATTATAAAATAAAAATTAAAGAAAAATAGAATAGTTACCAATTATTCATGCATAAATAGCTTCCTCCGTGCCTTGGTTACGCGAGAATTAGCTCATCATCACGGAAACACGCTCAAAATTCATCTTTATTGCTCAAAAATGGTGTTCACAATAATGAAATGGGAGAAAAACAATAAAACCGGGTTTGTAACAGTTTTATTTGTTACAAACCGAGCTGTTACAGAGAACGATAAAAATGAAGTGTTGTTGTCACTGTAGTAATACGACCCACAAACAATTGTCGTTGTCACTGTTTGAAAACGACGGTTCTGCGTGCATCTTATGTTCTTCGTGTTCTTCACAGCAGCAGAAAATGGAGTTTTTCTGCCACTTGATTTCTCGACTCTCTGGTTCTTCCTAACTGCTCCCAACTCTTCCCTCCCCCCCCCCCCTCCCTTCTCAGCATCCCCATAAGCGTATATATACCCATTTGGACCGAGAATAAATCATAATCTCGGAAATCAATCAAACATATTTTCTTTTACTCCCATGCAAGATACGGGATCATATCTCTGCTCGCTAAAATCTTCAACTGACACACTCCAAATTGACTGAAACACGTTCCATAATGAGTAGACAACGTTGGAGACTCGTTCATTGCTCCAAGAATAGCCAGAAATCCCGAGAATCTCTCTCTGCATACACGAACTCCCCTGTATTCGTCCCACCGTGATTATAGCCCAATTTCTTCGACCCTGATGGACTTACCAGTCCTATGTAAGTGTAACAGGACCAATACAACAAATTTTAGCGATTAAATCTCCCTAGAAAACTTCTAAATCCAATACAGCGGTCTCGGGTTTTCAAAGTTCCCTGTTTTGTTGTGTGTCCATATATAGCTTGATTCTGTCGATTCCAAAGCTCATAACTTCTTTGGTTAGTTATAACAGGCCCGTAGTAATCGAAATCCATGAAAAAATCACCAAAAATCACGTCAAATCATGCCCTGAAAATCACGCAGCTCTGTTCTTCTTATTCCCGCCTTTTTTCATTTACAAACAAAGAGGGTGAAGTGCCCCTTATCCTGCTACTTGGATTCCGATAGTAATTTGGGTGCCCCTTGGTAATTTGGGTACCCCTTATCCAGTAGTGAGAGTCCGAATAACAAATGTCCCTTGGGTGCCTTTAGACAACTTTTCGAGCCAATTTTGCCGCAAGAGCTTATTCCCTAGAAAAGACTTAAAACAACTTTATTAGAAATAAAATGAGTCCTAGATAATGTAGTTATGGGTGAAAATGCGTCACACTTACGTGCTTATTATCGGTCAAACTTGCAAGCGTTGCTATCTCAAGCTTGTTGTTAAGTTTAGTTGTCAAAACATAAGTCTTGATTTCTAGTCTACTTATAGCTAAGTCTCGGATTATGATAAAAGTGTAATTGAGCATTAGACTTCACGGCGTTCATCGAATGAAGACGAAGAACTACTAAGGAGAGCTTGTGGAACTTCATCAACAAAAGGTATGTGGAGACTTGAACTCATCTATCACTCAAAAGTCTATCTACTCTATCTCCTATTTGAGACAAAAGTCGTATAGCTATATAGACTTCAAATATACACATTTGATATTTCGAGCTGAGTTTAACTCTGTAGATGGTAAAATTTGGATAAGGGACAAGAGTGTTATTTCAACCCTATAGACAGAATTCAACTCTCACGGGAGAGATTAAGCCCTTGGCCATCAAGGCATCCTTAGCCACGATTTCTAGTATACGTCCCCATGAGACACTGCTGGTCATGATTCCGTGATTTCTAGCGCACATCCTCGATGAGATACTGCTGGTCACGTATGTTCTGTAGAGCGTAAAACGTCCCCGGCAGACTTATGAACCAAAACAACCACAATTCCAGCATGTCTTCGCGAGACGTAGCTGATTGTGATGCCATGATTCCTAGTATACATCCTCAACAAGATGCTGCTGATCGATGAAGTGGTGGTTCAGTAAGGGAAGAGAGAAATGTAGGCTCTGTAGATGCGTAAATACGTCCCCGACGGACTTATGACCCAGAACGAAGATTTACATATCTCCTATAAGCACGACTCACCCTATTTGAGATCAATGACTGATTCCTAGTATATCATCGCGAGATACACTGGTCATGTCTGCTCTAGGCTTTGACTCGACTTACTGAGGTTTCCGAATAACTCCTAGGACATTCCCCGAGATACGCTGGTTATTCTACCTCTGAGCCCTTTCGACAGACTCCTAGAATATCCTTTCGAGATACACTGTTCTTCTTGGCTCATCATATGGACACACAGTTGATCCCTAGCACATCTTTGCAAGATACGCTGATCAAAGGAATGGTGAACCAAAGTCTCGCATTAATCGAGCGTACAAAGCCTTTTCTCGCTCTTCAGGACGAGTCCCAGCTGACTACAGATAAATTCAGATCCGTTAAGAAAATCTTCGGAGAGATTTTGAGCTGTCTGCAAATCTCTCTGCAAAATCACGGAGAGATTTTGAGCTGTCCGCAAATCTCTTTGCAAAATCACAAAGAGATTTTAAGATTTCCGCAAATCTCTCTGCAAAATCACGGAGAGATTTTGAACTGTCCACCAATCTCTCTGCAAAATCACTGAGAGATTTTGAGCCATCCTTAAAATCTTGGACGAATTCAAATGATAGGCACACGCCTTACCCACTGCTCAAGCCTATTTCTAAGTCTCTCAAATACACTCACGGCTAGTAAATTGAGCCCGAACTATACATGTCTATCCAAAAACGTGGATAAGCTCTCTTGAGCTCCGCATACTCAACAAAGGGGCCCACAAACAATAATACGGTCTTCACATGACATATGTGACCATCCATGGAGAGAGGGAGATCAACCTCAACTCCTCTCACACTCTGTACACGATTCCTGAGGAATTCCATACCCTTTCACGTGACTCATCCTAGTCATTCTCACAAATCAAAAAATAACTCTCTATCTTGGCCAACTCTGTTATGATCTTGTTGTTTTCTATCGTGATTGAGTACTATCTTCTCTAAGATTTGCTCGAGATTTAATCTCCGATAGGCAAGATAAAAAGTAGTCTCAAACATCTTCGTCTCATCGTTTGTGATTCCACAATATCTTGTTTCGCTACAATACGATTAAGATTATTGTGAGGTGATTGATATTTCTAGGCTGTTCTTCGGGAATATAAGTCCGGTATATCAATTGGTTCCTGTTCACCTTGATTTATCAAAAGACGGAACAAAACTCATAGGTTTATCTGTGGGAGACAGCTTTATCTATTCATTAGACTTTTATGTGTGAGACAGATTGGTTTATCAAGTCTCCGACTTTGGGTCGTAGCAAGTCTTAGTTGTGGGTGAGATCAGCTAAGGGAATCAAGTGAATAGAGTCCTGCTGGGATTCAGAGATGTAAGGAGCGCAACTGTTCAGTGTAAGATTGATTAAGGCTCAACTACATTCCAATCCGAAGTTAACTTGGAGTAGGCTAGTGTCTGTAGCGGCTTAATACAGTGTGGTGTTCAAATATGGACTAGATCCCAGGGTTTTTCTGCATTTGCGGTTTCCTCGTTAACAAAATTTCTGGTGTCTGTGTTATTTCTTTTCCGCATTATATTTGTTTATATAATTGAAATATCACAGGTTGTGCGTAAGTTCAATCAATTGTGAATCCAACCTTTGGTTGTTGATTAAATTGATTGACACTTGGATATTGGTTTTTTGATAACGTCCAAGTTATTTCTTATATTCAATCGGGCTCGCAAATTCCTATTTGTTTGATTGCGGATTGAATTGAGAAATTGAGATATAACTCTTTGATGTACTTTTCTTAAGATTGAGTCTGACTGTCTAGTTGATTCTCTTAAAAGTATATTGGAGTTATTCCATACAGATTGCTAAGTGAAATATTGGGTGTGGTTGTTAGACCCCCGCTTTTTCAATTGGTATCAGAGCAGGCAAACGCTTTAAACCTAATAAGTTTGTGTTTGACCGATCCCTAAAATCTGTCCCTATGGGAAATTTCTTTGGGAAACTTGCTCTTGGCATCTGTAACGCATGCCAGAATTCCTTAAAGATTGTTCAGAGCTTATTATCCATTAGACCTCTGGTCTCTCATGATAATCTCTTTCTATATAAGACCTTGGGAAATTTAGATGATGATGGGAAACAGTCTAAAGGAAAAATTAAAAGTTCTCCTAAGAAAGGAAGTTTGAGAAAACGTGATCAACACTCAAAGATATAGAATCTAACTAGATTAACTCTTAATATTTTTGAGGAATACTATCGTAATGGATCAATTGACAAAGATCTATTTATAGATTTTGAAAGCGTTTTTAAATTCTTAGAAAAGCTTAATTCGATTAAGAATTAGAATCGTTCTGATAAAAGTTTTGTACCTGTCAAACCATGTATTCATGATGTACAAACTAGGCTTACTACCAACTCATGTGAAATTGATAAAAAGATGTCTGGTGAGTTCGGTGTAGGTTTTAATTGTCGGAAAAAGTCTTTTCTTGGTCATAAGAAAAGGGATTCAAAAAATTCTATTAACCCTGAGTATCATCATTACTATGATTATACTTCTGGTATATTTCACAAATATCAACCGGAGAAGTTGCATGAGAATTTGTCTGCACATGTCGCCTCTTGGTAACAAGCTTGGCTCTACCCCATTTGTATATAACTTGAGATGGGGCAAGTAATAGTTGGGTTATATTTGTGCTTGGGTTAATTTATTTTGTGTTTTCTTTTCTTTTCAAGGTTAAGGTGATGATGTCTCTTCCTACTATCCCTTTATTTCACGGTACTGATCCTTTCAGTGTGCGAACCTTGGTTGTTGAATGCTTTAAGAAATCCAGCTTTCTTTTTGCGGGTCGCGGTTCATGAACGGGTCCAAGCCCATCATTGGGTATATAAGAAGTATGGTACGAGTACCTTTCTTCTTCCTCCTCTAGTCCACGTACGTGAACTATTCTAGGGTTCATGTATTATCCACATTAACATTTCCCTGGAGACTCAAAAGAGACTAAGGCTTTTCCTCATCCTCAAGGAGCATACCAAGTAAGTTTTTCCTTCTTCTTGTAATCTTAATTTCTAGGTCTCATGGGAAATTTCAAGGTTTCAAAGAAGGTATAGTCATGCTAGAAGATGATGAATCCAAGTTTTTTGAAGTAGGCTAGTGTCTGTAGCGGCTTAATACAGTGTGGTGTTCAAATATGGACTAGGTCCCGGGGGTTTTCTGCATTTGCGGTTTCCTCGTTAACAAAATTTCTGGTGTCTGTGTTATTTCTTTTTCCGCATTATATTTGCTAATATAATTGAAATATCACAGGTTGTGTGTAAGTTCAATCAATTGTTAATCCAACCTATAGTTGTTGATTAAATTGATTGACACTTGGATATTGGTTTTTGATACCGTCCAAGTTATTTCTTATATTCAATCGGGCTCGCAAATTCCTATTTGTTTGATTGCGGATTGAATTGAGAAATTGAGATATAACTCTTTGATGTACTTTTCTTAAGATTGAGTCTGACTGTCTAGTTGATTCTCTTAAAAGTATATTGGAGTTAGTCCATACAGATTGCTAAGTGAAATATTGGGTGTGGTTGTTAGACCCCCGCTTTTTCAGAGCTGATAAGGCTATGTTTTGATAGGAGCTTAAAACACATCATTTGAATATCAATTTCATATACTTTTCTTTACTATTTTCTCTTATATTTTCGGATATTATGCTTGTTTTGCATTTTGTAGGTATTTGGAGTCGTGTGACGTAAAAGAAAGCAAATAAAAGCTTATGGCGTTGTTTAAAAAACCTTGGATGTTGATGGCACGAAGCGTAGAGGAATACAAGTCTTAGCTGTTTCAAAATCAGAAATTCCTGGAGCATCAATGCTGTTTACTTAGGGCAGCCGGATAATTTCAGCTGAGGCTTGATAAATACAGATAGTGTTTTCGTTAAGGGGCCACCGTTTGTTTCTTTCCTACTTAAAACAGAACTACAGAAGATAATCTAAAGGACTAAGTAGCGTCCATACTACAGATAGAGGAGCTAATTTCTGTGTCACAACCAAGCTAGTCTCTTGTGCTGGTTGAACCTAAGTGCCGGCAAGCTCAGGTCCGGTGAGTCGATGTTCACAATGGCTAGATCCACACGGAGCTTTTATGAAGATGCGTAAAGTTGGGTATTGTTTGAAACCGAAGAAACAGGGAGGAAGTAAACATTGCATCAGAAGATGAACTGAGGAGAAATTGCAGGCGTTCTTTGAGCTCTGTAACGATTAGGAAAGATGGGTTAGTTTCTAGTTCGAATTTGGAGCCGAGAGTGAACCATGGAGACATACAGCAAGCTTGGATTTTCCTTTCTTACATCACAGTTATGGTGGTATATTGATTAATGTTCTCGAGTCCTGGCAACGTCAGGAGATTTGGGTTGTAGTTCAAAGAGAATACTGTGCAGGGAAGGAGTTGAGCTTCAGGCAGAATCAAGCTACGAGAAAGAACACGACCACCAGTTTACACCCATCAGCTGTTCGATTAAAGGCCTAACTGGCTGAGTGTTGTGCCATGAGAGAGCATTTCACATCCAAGAACGAGGCAGAGAAGTGGCCGAATTCAGTTAGAAGAATGGATTATCTTGGTTCGAGTTTGTAAGGGTTTTTGAATGAGTTTTAAACCAAGAAAGAAGGGAGTGAAACTGATGTTACTGAAGCATTATTGTCGCTGCTCATTATGGCAGTTTGAAAGATATCCAAGGGGTTCAGAACAACAAGGAGTAGCAGTCGAGTTTGAGGTTAAGTTCTGGCTGAATTACAAGCCGAAATCAGTTGAAAAAGAGGAGGTATGCTGCTGCTGTTAGTAACTGTGATTGAATGGGTCAACAACAGTTTGAAGATACCAAGATATCTCCTCGTGGCTGTGGGGGTTTTGCCATGGTTCAGTGGCTAATTCCGGTAAGATTGAGAACTGGCTCTTGGAAGTTCAGATTAATAAGGATTAGAAGTTTAGCCTGAAAAACAGTCAAGGAGTGGAGTTTGTTGCCGTTGGTTTTCCTATCATGAAGATTTTTGTTATAGGGAAAGCTAAATGTTATTGGGGAAAGCTGACTTTTGATTTTAGACAATTGACTTTCGGTCAAAATGGGCGGAAATATAAGAAATTGAAACCATCCCATTTTCGATCATACCTCTATGTCTTCCACTTTGATTATCATTCTCCTTTCGACTTCCATCCAAATCACCAACTAAAACTTAACTTTCTTAGGCACGCTTAGCTGAAATTTCTTAGTTTCTCTAAGGACGATAGATACTCGATCTCTAATGAAGTTGCATCAATCTAAACAATTCAACAATGTTAACAACTGCAAAATTGTTTAAAAAATCATCTTTGTGAACATTCACAACATCAATCCACTAACAAACCTCCTGATCACTTTAAAGATATCAAGAACTTAAGGTGGTGCCAGCAGATCATACAAGACAAAATCCTACTTATCTACAATCTAACGAGAGCATGTAATTAAGTAGTAGGCTGACTTCATCATCTGTTACTTGTTATTACTTCATCTTTATATGAGTTGTAAACAGACATATAAGTGATATTTTTAAATTCAAATTCCTGATAATTCTTTTGAAGACTAATTTAGACAATTATATATGTTTTGCAATAGTGAATTCATCATATCATCAGAAAACATCTGATCATCAACAAGAAAATGAACCCAACCAAAAAATAATAAAAGTCAATCCGTCTGGCGCGGAACAAATTTAAGCCTTGCTTTCCAATTGCTTCCTATGTTGTGCATTTTTCTCTTTTTCTTCGGAAAACATAGCATAAAAATACAATACCATAGAAAGAGGGATATAGAAGTAAGATTCAAAGTACTGATATTAAAACATTCAAAGTACTGATATTAAAGCATTCAAAGTAAGATTTTCTATTGTTCTCGACATTCATCTTGAATTTGTAAGTGGGATTAAGTGTGTGAAGCAATTTGTGAATGAAAATATGTGGGATTTTTGTTTCCAAGTTTCACAAGTGTTTGATCAACTTATTTAAACAAGCTAAAAGGCTAGGTTTAATTTTACGGAGAGATCTCAGAAGTAAGGAAGGCTAATTGTGGAGTGAAGATGCAGGCAGAATGCAACAATTTTTTGGGATTCAAATTCATCCATAGATCTGGCAATTCCGTGGCTGATAAATTAGGGGTGGGGTGGAGGCGAGGAAATGTTCTATTTTCAGCTCTTGGAAAGAAGAACTACCGGCCTTCTTAAAGATTTTTGTTATAGGGAAAGCCGATTTGTTTAGGGGGAAACATTTTAAGGGGAGAGCTGATATTATTGAGATATGTATAGGGGGAGCATTTACTAAAATTGACTTTTAGAAATTATCTCGTATTACCAGATTACCTTCCGACCAAAGTCACCAAACCCATATTGACTGTTGCAGCCGACTAAAGAATCGTTACGCCTAAAGAGGAAGCAAAGCACGGGTATTCTTTTGGATTTTCTTCCTTATATTCTTCTCTTGTTATCTCATCTGATTGCTTAGATCTTAGTTTGTTTTATCAACGAATTCATGTCATGTTCTAGCTCTTTCTATCTGTTCCATAGCAAATTTTGCAATCAAATAATTGTTTTGGTATGACTCTGATCTCATCTGCGAGGTAACAAAACCAACTATGTTTCTGAATTTGCTCCAATTTAATCCACGGGAACGTATATTGAACGTCGGGTTTGAAGAATAATTTACTTTTGGGAATTTCGTTCATATGGATGTGAAATTTTAATTGTATGCACGATGAGTGTTTGATAAAATGTGTCACAGATTTCCATGAGTGAATTTTTATACGACATGTTAGATTACCTATACTACCACTAAATTAGATATTAAAGTGTAAGATAAGGCTATTCATCCCTGGTTTTACCAGTCTCATCACCATCCTGAGAAGCAAGTGAGATAGAGACTGGAAGAGACTACTCTTTTGTTGTTCTGTTTATAGGAATTTGTTGTTCTCCTTTACCGATATCATCACCATCCTAGGAAGCAGAGGTGGTTGTTCACTAAGAAGGGATATGTTATCCATTACTGTATATGACTAGTTTTGAGTGTGGATGTTGCAAATGTAATGCGGAGAGTTAGTATAGATTGACACTTAATTAGTCCATAAGGTTTTCTCACAGCTAACCAAAAGAGTATAATTTAAATCATAATGGTTGGTTTGTTAACTGAGAAGATATGTTTAACTTCACTGTCTCTTCAATGCATGTAGACGTACCTCAGAAGGAGCAAGATGCAATCATGTATGGGCTCGTGGATTTATATGTTTAACAGGTAAGTTTTTTCAGTCTAGTTTCCCTAAATCTGATTGTTCACCATATCTGCCATTCGTTTGTTCCACTATCTCTGTCAAATAGTTTAGAGATTTAAAACTATTAGGTTATTTTTAGTTGGACAGTTAGACATAGAAACCAGAATAGCTAAGCTGGATTGGTACTTACTTACATTTCCATGGTCGTACTTACTCAAATATTATTTTTTTGTTTTG
The DNA here is from genome assembly GCA_023531105.1 of Papaver atlanticum. NCBI lineage: Eukaryota > Viridiplantae > Streptophyta > Magnoliopsida > Ranunculales > Papaveraceae > Papaver > Papaver atlanticum. The sequence continues at coordinate 3,535,567 of JAJJMB010002292.1, read as the reverse complement.
GGCTTGATTTTCCCTACAATTCTCTCTGACGTGCCTATAGCTGCCACATCCAGACCTCAATCTACTATACAGATTTGTTGTCAAGAGCTTCTCTGACTTCAAGTAGCTCAGAATAATTAATTTTTTAATTTGTATAATTTGCCTTGACTCAGGTAAAGGAAACCTATGTACTAAGAATGGGAAAGGAAGACTCCTAATTGAACTGGTTTAGTCTTTATATTTCTAATCTTTACTGCTTTTAAGAGCATTTGTGATTAGAAATATGAATAGTAACCCAACTTCTTGGTATATCTGTTAAGGGTTTGGTTACTCAAATACTGGGCAAAACGGCTAATTGCGCCTCAAGTTCTTGGAATGTTGCATCATTTCTTTTATCCTATATTTGATGGTAGAATTAGACATTTTCTTGTTCATCCTATTCATGTTCTTTATCTTCTTGTAGATGTTCTTGTTCTTCTTGTTCTAGAGATTCTTCTTGACAGTGAAAACGTCCTACAATGGAAAAGTTACTACTGTTTGCGCTTGTATAGTCTGTATTTGACATTAAAAACAGATTTCTTTCTTCTATGATTGATGTATTATCGCACCAATTGGCATCTTCATCCTTCATGTTGTTTTTTGCGAAAACATTTTGGGCGGAAAAATGATATGATTCAATCATGAAAATGGTTTTACAGTAAAATTAAATTAAGACCGATCAACAACAACAACAAAAAAAAAGGTTAAGTTTAGGACAAAATGGTAAACTCATCGTTTTGTTAAGGGGAAAGACAATTTTTTACTCCTCCCCTTGAAGGACCCAAAATCAAAAAATATATACCACAGTCAAACAATTTTAGCTTTCCCCCTAAACAAATCAGCTTTCCCTATAACAAAAATCTTCTTAAATAGATCTATTGCTTTAGATAAAAATCTTATTTCTTTTAACGGTGGTCATACCGGTTTGTTGTCCAAAGATCATACCAGGGCCTCTGCTGAAATGATATGGGGACAACATTCGAAATATCATATGTAAGCTCTTACTCTTAGCATCTCTCTTTTACTTTCAGAAAAAAAAAAAAAAAAAAAAAAAAAAACCCGATTTTAATTAAACCAAATATAATACTAATTAACTGTTTGTAGTATCTCCGGAATCGAATCGATGGTCGTGTCAACTAGAGACTTGATGGGTAAAATCTTATATTTGAGGATTTGTCTACCTACCCTATCTGCATGTTTGACAGTCCCTCTGTGAGGTGTAATGGACGGAGCTGCTAGTGGGGTGGATAGGTCCCTGGACCCACCCAAATTTTCAGTAAAAACCATTCCGGATTAAGACTTTAAGTTTTTGGAGACGAGTGATGAAACAATAAATATTATGACCATCAAATGACTCACATTAAAAGAGAGGCAATGAAAAACGACAAACAATTAGGTATTTAGTTTTCTTCAAGTCGAGAATCGTGAGAAATTCAGCGAAAAAATAAATAAATCGTGAAAACCCAAAGAAATTCATCTAAACCTAGTTCACTCGGCTACTGCCGGTACCTACTTTCTGCAAGTACTTTTTCCTTTTTGAAGCATCCCTGTAAATTCATCCCTATTGTAATTATCAACTAATGTTTTTGATAATTAATGAATAATCCTTTAAAGTTCTGCGCAGTTGTTTAGTTCAGCTACTAATTTGATTGTTTATGGGGTGTTTGGATGTATACTCAGAAATTGCTTAAGTCAGAAGTTAGTTTGACAATAATTTTTCAAAACGACTTCTAGAAGTAAAATAGTCAGTTTTTTATGAAGCAAAATAGTTCTGCTTCTGACTTCTACTTCTGTAAAAGCAGAAGTCAGAAGTAGATTTGTATCCAAGCATGCTATAATCACGATTAGATTTTGGATGATGTAGTTCCTATGAGATGTTTACTTTTAAATTACTAGTGGTTGCTATTTGTTTGTGTCATATTTTTCCAGTCAGATTTACTCTTTGTAAATGTAAAGAATTTTTCTAGCTAAGATGCATCTCCATAATGCTCCACCCATCTAAATTTTTTAGCTCCGTCATTTGCCAGTTCCACTGGACTTGCTATTACAGGAAAAACTTGTCTGGGTGAGTATTTTTTTTCCCACCGTGAAGAAACAACTCGGGATTCGTTCATCCAGGTAGAATACGTCAAAATACGTCAACTCGGGATTTCGAAGTTGGTCGGGTCCGGGACTGTTCTTCGTTACTAGTGTCAGATAGGCTGAAAATCAACCACTACTTTTACCTCTTTTCCCCACCGGAAAGGACTTAAAGATGCTTTAGCTACACATGTATAAAGACTATAGATTGGGCACACTACAGTACTAAACTGTCCTACTAAAGAAACACAAGATTGCTAATAGGGTACCAAATTATTTGGGGGTGTACCTATATGTATGTAGGACAAAATACACATTGGTAAGGGTTGGTACACCCCCAAGCAATTTGGTACCCCTATTAGCAGCCTTGAAGAAACATATCCGTTGAAGAGATGTTTACTGATACGAATTTTGTTGAAGAGACGGGACACATCGTTTGAAAAAACTAACTTAATCACTCACTCGGATAAAAAATCCATAAAACAATAGCCAAACTACAGTCAAGCCACAAAAATACTAACAAATCTTGATCGTCAGGTTACTCAAATTGTAACACTGGTAATCTTGGTATTCCCTTTGTAGATCATGGATTTTACCACCTATAATGCTTTTTGTTCGAAAATTAGAATTATTGAGATTTATAGCTGGCAAAATCAGGAAAGCACTCGAGTATTTGCCGAACGTGGCGCAGGGACTTTATATTTTGGAAGCCTATTATTGGGACGTCACATTCCAATAGAGGGACAAAATCAGGTCATCCATAAGTAATTTCAAAAACCCCTTATCTAAAATAATTTTATAATGACTAAACAATCCTTATTTAGTTAATGTTAATTTTATTTAATTAGTTAATGATTAGATTATTGAATTTCTTATATACTTAGTGAATAAACTTAATTAGAACACCGATGCCACGGTTGGGAGGGCGGACCGAAGAAAAACGAAACACCGCTGCAACCAGACTGAAAAGGAAAATTTGTAATCGGGGAGACAGATCCAGCCAATTTACTTTTTTTCCCTGCAGAAAATGTTCGAAGAAAAAGCATTTTTCCAAACCTATTTTTACCTGGACAAATTGGGGTATACCAATTTTAAACCCATCCAAGGTAGTGTGTTAAGGGGTGTCTAAAAGATGCTAAAAGACCAAATTGTCTTTACTATTTTCAGCCAAAATTAAACCCTGCCGACTAAAACCTAAAACCTATTAAAAAAAAATTCAAAATCTCTTTAAGATTGGGTATGATTTCAAAATCTCTACATGATGAAATCAAAAAAAAAAATGAAAAAAAAAAAAGCATACGGGTTTTGAGATTGGGTACAAAATCATACCCAATCTCAAATCCTTTATGATTCAACATTTTTACCAAAAGTCGGCAGGGTATCCATTTGTCGACCTTGCCGACTAGTACTAGTCGGCAGCTTCCTAGGTTGAATATCGTGACGACTTTTAATCTCTGAATTAGCATTTACAGGGTCGTCACGGTATTCATCCTTATACCTTGCCGACTATAGTTTAGTCGGCAGGTTATGAAATTAATACCTTGCCGACTAATCATGCATTTGTAACACCTTTCTTTGTATGTCAAAAATCGTATAGTCGGCAGGGTATTTTTTTGTCGACCTTGTCGACTATAAGTTAGCCGGAAAGATAGTTAATCAATAAGATGCCGACTACGGAGACATTTACAATAGTCTCCTGTGTGTCAAAAATAATAAAGTCGGCATTGTTTTTTAGAAACAAGCATGCCGGCCAACTTTAGTCGGCATGGTCTTCATTCGTCGACCTTGCCGACTTTTCATACTTTCAGAACTGAAAGTGTTGATTCCTTCTCTAATTTTGAGTATGATTTCATACAACAGCTTTGCAATCCCCTTTTTAGAAGTGTTTGGGTAGTGTGCTTTCATTTCAGTTGATAAAAATATCTTCAAAACAAAAAAAAATCATCAAAAATCTTCCCACATAGGTTCAATCAAACACAAAATTTCATAACTTAAATTCATAAGTTTTAATCTACTCAATTAATTAATCTAAACTCAATTAATTAACCCAATCAGATTTTTTAGTGTTAATTAAACAAGGGTATATTAGCCATTTAGAAAATACATGGTTAAGGGGTGGCCTGTTTTACTACTAAATGACCTGGATTTTGTCTCATTAGGTATACCCCAATTAATCTGGGTATACCCCAATTAAGCCAGGTATTTTTAGGAAAAAATAAATAAAAATGATATAACTCATTTTTTACTCTTCCAGCTGGTTGAGCCCTATCTAGCTATGCGGTAATTGTGTTACTGCATACTTTCCCCAGTGCCAAATCACCACTCATGCTTCAATGATCGCACGACACCTCAACTCAATGCCAAAACCTAATCAACACATTATTCCAAAAGTGGAAATTGGATAAAAATCACTCCTTCTAATGGGTCTTCACAAATACCCCTAACAGACTTTACAAATATCCCTAGTGGCATAATTGAAATTTTCATTAAAAACTTAATATCAGTAATTCCGTATTTAACCTTCCACTTCTTCTTCTTCTTCTTCTTCTTCTTTATTTCTATCTAATAACCCAGAAGATAAATCTCCATCGCCTCCGTCGCTCTCACCACCACCATCAACAATCCATTATTGTTTTACAAATTCCACCATCACCGTCGAAGTCGCCGCCTCCAGATTATGAACAAACAGATCGAGAAGTGTAATTATTATTTTTTTATTTTTTTTTTCTTTCGATCTACTCATTTACAGATCCAAATTCAAATTCATTCATTTTCTCAATTGGTTGATGGAGATAAAAGAGATTGCATCGTTTAGCTTCGTTCTCTTGTTTATTAAGTTTCTGCTGGTGCCTGATGGTGGTGGTGTAACTATTTTTTCTTCTCGCTGTGAAACAACAAGGGTATACAAATATTGATGGATGAGGCCCGAGATGAGGGTCTTTTGTTTCCTTCTTTGTTCTTTGTTTACTACCGCTATTACCAGAGGCAGCGTTTAATGACGTTCTTTCGAGTGCTTTTGGCACTTTGTGGGAAGGACACGGTGAGAGTTGCGTTAGCTCGGGCTTGAGAGGAGTTGCGTTTGTTTCCTTGATGTTCTACCCCGTATTTGTAGGTTATATGGATAGATAAATTTTCGTTTTCCTTGTTTCGGATGTAAGATTGTAGTTGGGTTGCTTTCGACTTCGTTATTTTGTGTTCGATGTTTTCTTTATGTTTAATGAATGTTATGGATGTGATTGTTAGACTTGATGTTGTCTATTGTATTGTATATGTTTCTTTTCAAATGATTGTCATGAGATTTGTCACTATCGGGTTTTCCGAAGAAGGTGGCGTCCACCTCATTTTGTGTTAGATTCCCTTTTGGTGGGGTTAAGTTTCTGGAGGCTTTGTTATACCTCGAAGTATGAGCATCAGGCTTGATTGTGCCCTATGTGTCTTTCGGGTAGGTTGATGGTAATGTACAACGTTGGCTCTTTGCTTTTAGTATTATCGTCAGATATGACATTCGGCAGATTGTGTAAAAATCTTTAAAAGGTTAAGTTGTGTCTTTAGCGGGGGAAACCCGAAAATGCCACCTATTGTGGTGTAGGAAGAAGTGATCAGAAAATATACACGCATTTTTGCAATGTTAGTTTTCTAAGCTTGCGCTTTATGAGTTATAGTCCTCCCATCCGGTAGGTCTTTGGCTACCTTTTGTGGGGTTATGTTCTTTTTTAGAAATAGCTCTCAACCGGGTTTTTTGGGATGGAATCCTAGTACCTTTTGTGAGGAGCTGATTCCGAACACGTGTTCGCATCGAATGGTGGTTGTTTCGGTATGACCCGAAGTTAAGAATGACTCATGTCATCAGAAGTGTTATTGTTTTATTCAGAAAACAAGAGTTATTGTAGTAGAAGAGTATTGTAAACATTATCCTTGTGATGGACGTTGGATACATACATGATGCTGGTAAGTTTTGCCTAGGCATTAAACTTTTTCAACCAGATTCCATTGATTTTGGAATTTTTGTTCCCTTTGATTTTAGTGCCATCAGCGTGTTTAAGTTTGTAGTATCCAGATCCCCCTTCTTTATGAATTCGGAAAGGGCTGTCCAAGTTTGGAGAAAATTTCCCGGTGATGTCTTCTCTTTACACGTATGGTGCTACAGCGAGTACCAGGTCGCCCTTTTCAAAGTGTCTTTCCTTGACGTGTTGATTGTAAGATCTTGCTAGCCGATCTCGATATTGTTGAGATCGTTTTTCAGCTGTGTCTCGGCGTTCGTCTATCATGTCAAGTGATCGGATGCGCTGACTGTCTAGGTCAACCCCACTTGCAGATAATATCCTAGCCAAAGCCACAACAAATTCTGCTGGTATGATGGCGTCCTCCTCATAGACTAGGCTATATGGTGACGCCTCGGTTGATGTTCGCTTAGCAATCCGGTATGCCATCAGTGCTAATGGAAGTTCCTCATGCCACAAGCGTTTGTTATCATAGAGGCTCCTGCTCAGGATTCTGAGTAACGTTTTGTTTGTAGATTCGGCCTGACCATTTCCTTGTTGATAGTAAGGAGTCGAAGTCTTGTGTCTGATTCGGAATGATTCTAGGAGGTCCTTCACATGACTATTCACGAAAGGTGTACCGTTTTCGGATATGATATACATTGGAATTCCGAAACGACAGATGATATGCTCCTTGATGAATATTGAGATTACTTCCCCGATTGTACCCTTTAATGGTATGGCTTCCACCCATTTAGTGAAGCACTCTGTTGCTGTAACGATGTATTCGTGTTGCTTTGAAGATTTCGGATTGATGGATCCGATAATGTCTAGTCCCAAACTATGAAAGGGCCAAGGAGTACAGACGCTCTGGAGCATGGTGTGTGGTGCGTGGATTAAGTTACCATGAATTTGACATTGTTCGCACTTCTGAACATATTCTGTGATGTCACTTTCCATTGTAGGCCAATAATATCCTGCATCATGAATCTGGATAAAGAGTCTTGCTTTTCCTTGGTGTTCCCCATCATGACTTATTTCCATTACCCTGGTGGCGTTTTCTTTGTCGATGCATTTGAGAGTTTTTTGGTTGAAGCATCTTCGGAAGAGTTGGCCATCGATGACGAAGAAACGTTTAGCCCTTTTTTCTAGCTTTTTTGTTAACTTCTTATCGTCTGGCAATGTTCCCATTGTTAGGTAATCGATGTAGGGGGTTCGCCAATCTTCTTCTGCGGTTACGCAGCAAGCTTCTTCGTATAGCGGGGCTCCTTGGCAGATTGTGCAGTTGTCTTGTAACTGTTGGGCTTGGTGTATCATGTCTGGCCAATAAGAACCCTGCTCGTTGAATTCGTCGTTGTAGGGGGATTTCGAGTCCGAAACCACAAGTTTGTTCATAAATTTCGTGTAGTAGCTTCTTTGCCTCTTCGGTTCCGATACACTTGCACAAAATGTCAGTCGTGGTGATAAAATAGAGACTTCCGTCAATAATTTTATATTTGCTTAAAAGTTTCCATGGAAGTTGACGGTCTTCGGGTTGTTGCTTAAGGTCTTGCAAAATTGGACGCCTTCAGTCGTTCTCGTCTTCAAAGATGATGTCTTCAAACCATGTTGACGGCATCGAGTTTTTGGTTACGATGATGGTTTCTTCATTTGAATGCAACATTTGTAGACTAGATGCCAAGGTAGCTAGAGCGTCAGCGTGCCTGTTTGAGGTTCTTCCCATGTGTGCAAGTGACACTGAATCGAAATCCTTTATTAGTTTTTGAGATTTATCTCTGTATGCAGCAAGAGAGGGTTCCTTGACACTGAATTCTCCTAGCATTTGTTGTATGAGTAGACGTGAATCACCTTTTACTTCTAGGTGTGTGGAACTAAGATCTCTAGCCATCTTAAGACCGATGAGGAAACTTTCATATTCGGCTGTGTTGTTTGTACATGGGCAGTCAAGCTTAAATGCTTTAGATATCAATTCATTAGTCGGGGTAACCAGGACTATCCCTGCTCCACCATTAGATCCGTGTGAGGAACCATCGAAATACAAGAGCCATGGTTTTGTTTCTTCTGCTAATGCTATTTCTCCTGGTATGTCTATGTGGAGTGGAGATACGTCGCATCCCGGAAAAGCCACTAGAAGGTCTGCGATAGCTTGTCCTCGGATTCCTCTTGGCTTGGATGGCTGAAGGGAAAATTTGAGTAGTTGCACGGACCATCGATCCATCAGACCTGATGGGATTGTTGTTGTGGAAAATTAAGTAATTGGGTTGGCCGAGGCGACAACATATGTCTGGTGTGCAAGCATATAGTGTCTCAACTTTTGTGCTGCTAGTACCAGCGGGAGACACGCCTTTTTCTGTCGGGGAGTATTAGAGTTGCACTTCCCGCAGTGCTCTGCTAATGTAGTATATTGGAGATAAATTGTCATTTCCCATGTCTTTTACTAAGACTGCTCCTATGGCTTTGTCTGTATTTTCCACATACAAGTATAAGGGTTCCCCTGGGACTGGTGGTCACATCACATGTGGGTGAGTTAAGCATTCTTTGATTTTGTTGAGTGTTGATTGTTGCTCTTCGCCCCATGTCCATTTAACATCCTTCTTCAGTAGCGGTAGGAGGCTTGCTATACTAGTGCCCAAGACAGGGATGAAACGCCTCACGTATGAGATTTTTCCTATTAATGCTTGCAACTCGTCTTTACTTCGAGGTGCCGTCATTGTTAAAATAGATATCGCTTTTTCTTCGTCCAGTTCGATTTCGGACTTGGTAACCTTGAAGCCGAGGATTTTTCCAAAAGTTACCCCAAATGTGCATTTTGCTGGATTCATCTTTAAGCCATAACTTCGGCATCGGGAGAGTACGCATTGGAGTTTCGGTACATGGTCGTCCTTCTTATTAGATTTGATAATTATGTCATCTACATATACTTCCATCTCTTTGTGATTTAGATCGTGAAAGATTAAAGTCATGGCTCGTTGGTACGTAGCGCCAGCGTTTTTCAGACCGAAAGGCATGGCGACATAGTAAAAGTTTCCCACCGGTGTAGAGAATGCGATTTTTGGTGTATCATATTCTTTCATCCTAATATGGTTGTAGCCGTTGTACCCGTCCATGAAGGAGTACATTTCGTAGTCGTCGGTTGAGTCGACCAAAAGATCGATGAGAGGAAGAGGGAAATCGTCTTTGGGGAATGCTCGGTTGAGATCTCGGAAATCCACGCAACATCGGATTTTGTCGTTCTTCTTCTCTACAGGCACGATGTTGGCTAACCATGTTGGATGGTGTATGGGCTTGATGTACCCAGCTTCGAGTAATTTGGAGACTTTCTCTTTAATTTTTGCTTCAACTGTATGGGAGAACTTTCTACGCGGCTGTTTTACTGGTTTGAAGGATGGTGAAGTTTTGAGTTCATGCAGAACGAGAGTTGGATTTAACCCAGGCATGTCTTCATATATCCAGGCGAAAACATCTTGGAATTCCATTACTAAGCTTTCCAATTCCTCGCGTTCTTCCCTTGTTAAGTTATTGCCTATCTGGAGTATTTTGGGATTGTCCGAAGTCCCTATATTTAGAGGAATCGTTGGTAAGGCACTTTGGCTGAAAACAGTGGTTGGACGCTCCTAAGCGTGTTCGGGTTCATCGATAGCTAGATCCTCCATCGCGTGCATTATTTGCTCCTCTTCGACTTCTGTGTTTTCTTTATCGACATAGGAGTACATTTTTCTCCCGTCAGGTTTAGTGTGGCTTTGAAAGTGTTTTTTGCAGTTGCTCGTCTTTCCTCTATCTTGTTGGTCGTTTCGAGAATTGTCATCGAAAATTGTTCCATTTTGTTGTTCATAGAAGGCTGCTTCGGGGAAAAGATCCTTTTTGCTTTCGTGAATGGGTTTCTCGTGGCTGCGACACGCCATTCTTTACCTCCATGCAAGAATTTGATGCACTGGTGGTCCGTTGATGGTATTATTCCATGTCTCTGTAGCCATGATTGCCCTAAGATGATGTGACAAGTTAGATCTACCTCTTGTGAAATGAAAGAGTTCGATGGCTTTGATGGGTCCGAGGGTGATCTCTAATTGTATTGTTCCAATTGTTCGCTGCCTCTTCCCACACTAGTACAAATATGGGCTTTGGTGACAGTTCAGTATCCAAAAATATGACAGTTCATAAATGAACTTTTACAAAAGAGAAAGCTCGGAGACATAGGTGACAGTTTCTTACTTAAACTGACACCAATAGTGTTGAATAATCATGGCAGTTTTTTAAATGTTACTGAACTACTATACAATGACAGCTTTTGAAGAAAACTGCTACTATACAATGATGTATGATAACAGTTTTAAACTGTTACTATTCTTGAGCTATTGTAACTGTTCCGTCTAAAAACTGTTATCGTAGTGTAAATACATATATAACAGTTCTTTTAATTACCGCCATAGTGAGAGTTCAGATCCTAAACTGCGTTCTCAAACACACGATATGTTAGTTTGCGGCCCTCTCTTAGTAGTAGTGGGATGGTATAGTTAATGGTTCTGTTTAGTTAGTGGGTCTCTCTCGACTCCTTCGCCTCTCACTTATTCTGAAAACCCCATAGGAAGAACTTAAACTCAATTTCTAATTACCGTCCCCCATCTCTCCCAACAATCCTTATCTCTCTCCAGAAAGATCTCATTTCTCTCTAGAAAGATCTTATCTCTCTATTACACGATGTCTTCTTAGCAAAATTGGGGATCTCATCTTCTACAATCTAGGGATTCATCTTATTCTTCAATCCTTATATCATGATCAATCACTACCTCTCTTGCTCTGAATTTTTTTTCTCTGAAATCAAGCTATCTCTCTATCTTGGTCGTAAAGAATCTAAAGCATGTGATGTTTTCTTCAAGGTATATGTTCTAAAAAATTTCTTGGAAATCCCTAATTTATGATTTCTGTTTATCTTACGTTTTCCTTTTAGGTTCGTTTTCAAGATCTATTTTTATTTTGTACGATGCGCTAGTTTTGAATAGGAAGATCAATGTTGAGTTTTTTTGGTTTGATATTTCAGGATTTCAACTTTATCATACACCGAGTGGAGGACCTTTGTATTTGATGCCTGATAGTTAGGTTAAATTTTTTCTTAATTTGCTTGTTCAAATTTTGTTTAATTGACCGACAATGAACTACCTGGTTCAATCCCCTGTTGGATTTTTGTTTAATTGTCCGGCAATGAACTATCTGGTTCAATCCCCATCTTCACTCGAACCAATTGACACCGTCAAAAATTTGATTTCCTGTAAGTTTTTCAGTTGATATTGAACATTTGAGCTTTTCCTTTTCCTCTCAATTTTTTATTTGTTTCTTGAAATATTTTATGTTCACTCTTTCAGTAGTTATAGTGCAATATGATATTGTTGACCTAGATAAGTGTATCTAATATTCATTGTTGACGTTAGACGTTAGAGTCTGTATGTTATGTTTACACAAATGCGAGACTAAGTATCGATTGGTGCCCTCTTATCTCCACAACATTCTTTTAACCTCTAATTGGCTTTGCATATGTTAGATTGAACTACTCAATCCGTGCCGTGAAGGGAAGAAATTGCTCGTATTGGATATTGATTATACCTTATTTTGATCATCAATCCATTGCTGAAAATCCACTTGAGCTTATGCGACCATGTAAGTATGAACTTCTGCCAAGTTTCTTCATCTGATTTTGAAATACTCGTCCTGCTGGATTAATCTTTATGCATGTCATTCCTACACAGATCTTCATGAATTTCTCTCAGCTGTTTATGCGGAATATGATATCATTATCTGGTTTGCCACCAGGTCAGATTCATGTCATTCACTAATTTAAAGGTTGTCTTACTAGTTACAACCTAAGTCTTATAAGCATGGACAGATTACAATCTGATCTTTTCTTGGATTTTGAAATAAACCACGTTTCGACGGAATCCCTGAGGGAAGAGTGAAGTAGGACAAATAAGTGACTATAGTTGTTTTTATATTACTGGAATATTTGGATCGGCTTTGGGTTTTAAATTTCTTTCCTCGGTCAGTACATTCTGTGCAGCCACAAGTCCCTACTTAGTGAACTGAATCCACGGGATTTTCAAAATGTGACTCCTTTTAGTTGACTACTTGGCATGCTGTCGCGTCCCACTGGACTTGATTTTTCTGGGTAACAAGAGTTGCGTGTAACAGAATTAAAAAATAAAAACAAAAAAAAAACCTTTTGAACGGTATACCCTTTCTTAAAGGCACATGTTCTGTTTTTTGTTTTGAGGAAGTTAATGAAATTAAACAAAAAATTATTTTGTGTTTTTTATTTATGAGAGCTATTGGGTGTATTGAGCATTTTAGCTTTTCCTTTTCCTCACAATTTTTTATTTGTTTCTTCAAATATTTTATGTTCACTCATTCAGTAATTCTAGTGCCTCTCTTGAGTAGATTAGGCACTCATTTTCGTATTGAATTTGTTCATTTTTATTAACCGAACTTATTGATTACAGCGTTTGAAAATCACTTATGCAGTTTTTTGAGCATGGAAGTGCTGAACTGAGAAAGGAACTTGCATATCAACCTTTTGGCCACATTTTTCCTTTCAAGTCTTCAGATGTATGGATGTCGTGTAATCCAAAAGGTACTTACAAAAATATTGGTATTGTAGTAAAGTTTGTGTACATTAATGATGACATGAAATGAAAGCATCAGCCCTTGCTCTAGCTGTTATGAACTTGTTTTCTTATGAAGGCTATGTGTAATCCCTGCATCATATAATCTTCTGAATACCTGTATACTTCTGCTTTGGAGACTAAATGTTATACCCCTTACTACTTAATTTTCTGGAATCAGTACTTTATTTTCTTATGAAGGCTATGTTTAATCTTCTGAATACTTGAATAGCGATGGAAAGACAATGGCCAAGAGTGGTATTTGAAATGGACTCTAAGAATCTCATGCGCTTTATCAAAACATCGGCGGAGGCTCCTTGGTATATATCTCAAATGATTGCAGAAATCAAACAAAGAATGCGCCAAATACCTTCCTGCCACATTCAACACAATTATAGAGAAGGCAACCAAGCAGCTGATGGTATAGCAAACTTCGCGGCAGATAAGAGCGAAGAAGGAAACTACTCGACAACGATATGGGATCAAGAAAACCCACCTTTTCTTTCTCAGATTCTCTTAAGTGACTCTATGGGAATTAAATTCCCCCGTGTAATCTCTATTTAGTTCCTTTTTAATATTTACATGCTTCAAAAAAAAAAAAATGTTACACCTTACTACTTCACTCTCTGGAATTACTTCTTTTTTGAGATGTTTGAAAATACTTCTCAATTGAGGAGAGGGTTTTGTTGCTTAGATACATCTATCTGATATATAGATTATCTATGAAGATGCCAAACAATGGACGATCCCGCTTTTGATTGGAATATCAATCTTGTGGTGGATAAAAGTATGCAGGCACTTGAGGTTATTGAGTTTGATCTGAAACCGCAGCTTGTTTATGAGATTGATGTAAATGTTTTGAGATGTGTGCGTGATCAGAATGGGAATCATGTGATACAGAAATGTATCGACTGTGTTTCAACAGAGGAAATTAGATTTAATTATTGCATTGCGTATTCAAGGTGCAGCACCATCTACATATCCTTATGGTTGCTGTGTCATTCAGGTAAAAACGAAATACTTTTGTGCGTCATTCCTATTTTCATTTTACTTTTGAACAGTAATTGTTAAGTTTTTCATTCTTTGTTATACATGTTTATTTCTTCTATCCTCATGAATCTACTTCACGTCTCTTGTTTCGGACATCAAGTTCTGGAGTACTCTACAGCTTAGTCAGATTATAGTGGAGGAAATTTTGGAATTTAAACTTCAAGCTCTTCCAAGTGAACTTCAGGTTCACTAGTAACTTAGGTTTTTCTTTTTAGTATGATTGGTTTTTGTAGGATCTTACTCTCTGTTGTTGCTACTTTTATTGTGTTAGCATTTCTTTACAACTATGATCAAATGATTTATAGTTATTGAAACCATTTTGTCTTGAAGAGAGATCTGGAGTTCGAGACTGCAACTGAAAAGAGCAATATGAAGCCTCATGCATGAGTTGCTGGACAAAGATGTTGTTTCACAAAAGCTTGAATAATAAGTATATAAAAGGCTTGAGTTCATTGATGAACTTTCAGCAGGGATCACGGGCAGCTTCCATTCTTGCGGTCAGTTTTCTAACTTCCATGTTATTGGTAGCCTTAGAAAGTTCCTCAGTTACTTAAATAGTTCAACCCGAAGTCAAGTTTTGTTGACTTTCTATATAGTTTTTTTTTTAGCTTTAGAAACAAGCAGAACTATCTGGGCCAATCAAAAATATTGTATAGATTTTTGCATATTTACCGTTACTCATTTGCTCCTGTTTCTGGTTTTGCCAAGTCTTATAGAAACATTTTATCATTTTATCATACAGCGTGAAACTAAGACATTGATGTATTCTCATATCTCAAATATATAAACCATAAAGACACTTGTGCGTTTTTAGCTAGATATAGCTAGCTCAGAGTTGCTCATTTATGGTTCGTGACATGTTGACTTTATAATGATTTCCAGAGACTTAATTTTACTCCAGTAATGCACTGGAAGGCGAAAAACCATTTCCAGACTTTTGCTCGTGTGGTCTTTGTAAATCCTCTTACTTCTTGACAAGCCTATTGTGCATGCTCTTTATAGAGAACCTGATCAGGCTGTTAGTTCACATTGTGGTTTGTCAATATGCTACCCAATTTAGGTCGGCAACGTATTACGTTACCAGCAATGAGACTTTCAACAGTTCAATCGGTGTATCAATGAGATTGACTGAGTGCATATTCACACTCCAGGTTTGTGTCATTTCAACTTTTGTTGTTATTACCTTTCTTTCTTTTTTACTTGTTTAATATCATCCTGAAAATCACCAGACAACATATATCTAACCCAATGGTAATTTCTTACTTAAGACTTGAATATGAGGATTCTATAAATGTTATATGTTGTTTACCTTGTTCTTATCAGCACTTCTTTGTCCAATTGAAAACTAAGTCATTGATCGAAAAACTACAAAATTGGAATATGTATGAGTTAATTTAAGTTTCAAGCCTTATTACCAAAACTAGAATCATAAATGGGTTATTCAAAATTGTCTATGAGCTTACAGGTATCAGTTCCACCAAGAATATGTATGTCTCTTAAATTGTAATGTGGTTTCGCTTATTTTTTGGAGATATGAAGTATAAAGATGACATTTTTGATAGTTTTAGAGAGATAGAGTGATTCAACTAAATTCTATAGTGAGGTGTTTGGGAAAAGGTACGAGTTGTGTATTAATAATTTTAAGTCTTTAATTTTCTTGTTTACTGCTAACTTTTTCTTCTGGCATGTTATTCGTTATTCTATTAATAAAAGAGCTTGTGTGTTGTTGCTTTAGAAATGTAATTATGGATGATTATTTTGTGTTCATTTTGCAGAGGAAATCAGAGTGCTATGAAGAAGACACATGGGTAATAAACCACGTTCAAGAGTTGGTGACATGATTATGTTGGTCCAAATTTCGGTTCAAGCATTGGTGAAGCAGGTGTGTTAGTCAAGATTTGGGTATTAAAAACAAGAGAGTAGATTTTGATCAACTTTACGAAAAATGGATATGGTTTCTGATTTCGTTGATATTTTCGTTTAGTCAGTACTAAGAATACTGTTCTATCAAGTAATTGAATTATGTAAATTATACCATACATTAACTTCTATTCAAATTATGTAGTTCGGATATCTATAATTTTGATATTATTCATCTCATTGAGCATTTCCAGAACTGTAACATGAACTCACAACAAACGGGGGTCTACAATGACATTTTAACAAATGATGTGTCGCCTAACATGATTTGCAGTAGCAGTTTGTTAACTACGATGACAGTTTCATGAAGAAACTGTTACCTTACTACAAAAAAATTAAGCTTCCGATGACGATGTCACCTTAACTTGCCAACAATGGCAGTTTTATGTAAAAACTGTTACCTTAGTGCAAGATTTTGGGTTTTAGATGACAGTTTAACAAATTAAATGTTATAGTAAGTCTTCAATAGTGACAGGTATAGAAAGAAACGTTACAATCATGAATCTGTAACAGTTTCTTAAAGACCTTTTGTAACAGGGCTTTGGTGATAGTCCAATTTTTTTCGAGAACTGTCGTATAATTATTATGGTGACAGTTTTTAACTGTCACCTAAGCCCATTTTTGTACTAGTGCCACTGAAGTCTCGTAGTCTGGTATCGAAACGTCTGATTGCTGGGGGATGCATAGTCGATGAATGGTATTTTGAGAAATTAGGTTCAAAGAAGCTCCGGTATCTACGAAAGCTCTATTCAGGGTATTTTCTCCCACTGATACCGTAATATAAAGGGGACGTAAATGCCCGATTTCAACCATTCTATCTCCTTCCGAAAAGGTTATTTGCTTTGGGAAGTGTTTTTCAATATACTTGTGTGGGTCTTCCCCAGAGAAAATGTTTAGCATGTGCATACAAGTCATTTCTTGTTGATGTTTGGTGAAGTGGATTTCCCGAAAGAACTTAGAGAAGATCTTCCTATATTCCTCACGTACAGCTCTATCTTCCGGGTCTCCCCCTTCTTCGACTCTAAATGGGGACCCTATTTCGGTTTCTACTTCGGTGTGCATAGGGTCTGATTCTTGCTCTTTTCGTTGGTGTTCTAGAAAAGCTATTTGATTCGATCCAGTGACTAGGTGGTTAATTAATAGGTGCGTCTTGGTTTCGGATGCACGATTGTGTGATGCACCCGATGTCATGGTTCTATATTTTGTAGTGGTATTGAGGATTAGTCCCCAGTGAAGTCGCCAAAACACCCTAATATTATTATAAGGTTATGAGGAGACTAATCCCAATACACAATACAATTTTCTGAAAAAGCTCTGCCTCTCTCTGGAGGGTTGCTCTGCTTTTATAGGCAAAGCCTGATATGGAAATACCGTACACGTGTACCCTAATACCTTTTCTAGTAAGTCTTCTATCATTGGCCGTGCACGTGTACTATTACAGTTGGGGTTATTTAGGCAATCACTAATCATCTCTTGGGGGCAGCCCGTCCGTGCCATGTCATCGTTGCTGGCGACCTCGGCTCGACACGTGATCATTTGCTGAGGCCTCTGCTTGTCGTGCTATCGTCAATGGTGGCTTTGGTTAGTCATCATCCGAAGCCCCCATTCCGGTGCTTTCGGCTTTAGCCAAATCCATGTGCTTACAGGTATTTATCTGCATTTGTCTTTTCTTTTTTCTTTTTAATGCATGAAATGCAACAACCTTAGTGTTATGCAAAATTAAATTGGCATTTATATTGTACCAGTACATCTGATATGACTTGGATGACGCAACAAAGAAAGCGGAAGTCGAACGCCTCTTTAGCAAATGAAATAATCATAAAATTTCCGTCATACTAGTAAACAAGTCTTTATTGCTGGTTGCATTTGACAGCACACTCCAGTATACAACGAAATACAAAATCTAAATCAGTCTTTATATAAGTTTTGGGCATACGAAGCCATGCACATAATATGTGAAAAAAATCTTGAAGAGCTAACTTTTGGATAACTCATGAATGAACTATATCGATTGCGTTTCATTATCTTAACTAATTTTATGTTTAAATCATGCAATAATTAATAGCAATTTACATCTTGTTATTTGCGTTTCATTGTATATTTTACGATTTCAGCTAAGTAGTTGACTCTCCCCCATTTTTCTTTCCATGTTCTTCTTCTCAACTCCGACTCTGCCAACAAAAAGCTTCCATATTATTGGTAGACTAAACTACTGGGCTTGGTAGACTAAGATGCTGGGCTTGATGGACTAAGGGCAAAACTAAAAATTGTCTTTTGATTTTGGCTAAGGGCAGCCTAAAAATTGTTTGGGGGGCGGGGGAATGTGGTTTAGTCGATCTGTGCTTCCGCCACTAACAGTATTAACACCTCTCACCAGCCCATTGCCAGTGTCTCGTCTCCTCACTTGAACAAAACCTACAAACTAGAATTTTTTTTTGACAACTACTATTAATGGCTTTTCCGAAAACCCACCTCTTCAAGAAATTGAATATTTTTATCGATAACGATGGATGCCCAAACAACAACATATACATTGCTTCAAAAATAGAAGAAAAAAATGACATATAGACTAACATACAAATATTGATCTTGATGTTGAAATCCAATTAGCAAACAAATTGAACCTCTGAATTTTGTAATCGATACGTCAGTTTGTATTTATACTTGTATTGTTCTTCTGCATCTACCAGAATCGTTGTTGATCTAAATTAGAAATGCAAATGCAAATGAAATACGCCAAAGCTTGTCCAACCTCCAAAGTGTTAAACTTAGTTTGAAAATGTAAAAACAAGTTCAATGCGTAGGTGTGTCATGTGTGAGCTACATTGACTATGGTGTAAATTATTATCATTATTATTATTGTTTATATATTTCTTTACTAGGCACATATGATTTACCATCCGATAACAATTCGAAAATACTAGAATATCGTTGCCACGGTGGGGAGGGCCGACCGAAAAAAAAAAAAAAAAAACACTCTTGATTGCATAGCGCGTTATATATCATTTTTTTGCCGGAATGTTATTTTTGAGGCATAAGTGAAAATATCATTTTTCTTGAAACGGAGTGAGTACATCGTTTTATTAGTTGCAACGGAAAATTAGTTGATGCATAAACCAAAATATGGCTACATAAAGTATTATGTATCCTTTGTGGTGGTTTGTATAATGGATATACATTTAATTTTCTAAAATTGTGTCTAAAATGATAAACACCTACGAATTTTTTCGTAAAAACTCTAAATTTGATATTGTTGTTTGTACTCATTGCGTAGCTTTTTTTATTACCTTTCCAACGAGATAAAATTTGTAAAATTCCAAGGAACGAATTTTTAGATATGTTATATTAAAGTTTGTTTTCCAATTATACCCTAAAGAAATAGGATACATAAGGAGTTATAGTAATTAGACTAAAAGGGAGGGATATTTTGGTATTATAAGTTCACACTACCAAAATCTTTTTATCAATGCAAATTTACGTGAGATTTCATTTTATAAAAAAATAGTCATAAAAGGGACTCCCTCCCTTCGGACCCTTCGGGCTCTCCGGGCGGCCCAACAATAATTTAGTAATGCACAAAAAAAAAAAAAAATATAAACAAATGATAAATTAACATTTTTGTTTTTTATGGGTAGGCGGCATTGCCACTGTTGCTTAGCAACATATTCCATTTGGTTTTAACACATCGAGCCATGAGTCAGTTTCTATGGTTAGAAGCAAAAAGAATTTTATCATCATTCAGTTTATTTTATCTGCATTATTTTCCTAATGCCAAACATGTCAAGTAATGAGAAACGGAGTACTCGACTAATTCTACAACTGCGTACTATACACTATATTCTCCCCCAAAATTCCACTACAGTATTGTCTCGTTTCTTCACTTGCACAGAACCTACAAATTTTAGAAAAGAAAGCTTTAGAGTTTTCAAATGGCTTCTTCAAAAACCCACCTCTTCAAGAAATTGGTTATATTTTTGGACTTTGAATATTTTTTTATTTTTTATTTTTTTTAATTTATTTGTGGTTTTGAATTTTTAATATGGATATCTTTATACAGCAATAGCAGCCGGAAGAACCCCAAAAATGTGTTGCTTTTTTTTTTTTTAATAGGAAAGAAATTTCATTTGATGATAAAGCTAATACATATTGTTCTTATCCTACTGGATTAAAACTGAAACCCAGTCAGGTACATTATTAAACCAATGAAAACAAAAAGGATGAGTTCTTGCAAACTTTGCTAATACATATTGTTGCTTCAATGCATTGAATTTTCCACTTGGAATTAGAATGCATGCCAATTAGGCAGTTAGCTATCAGAAGTTAAGTTTTTGTAAACATACTCTAGCTAGATGAGTGTTGATAGAAAATTCAATGCAAAACGTAAGGGCCAAGGTGGTGTTGATTGCGTTACAATTGGGTCGAGGATCAAGGAGATCAATTCGATCAAGTATAATCACATATGCTTCAACAGCCAACTGAAGGATGTACTCCATTCGAAAACAACTTCCACTTTGCTGATAAATACAGTAATGAATTTGGACTTACTAAAATACCTTACTGAATCTGTCGCTAGTCAGTCAACTGGTGGTCCAAATCCTGAGTCTCAAATTCTTAAGAGCAAACATTATGGACTCAGGAACAACGGCCAATGTTTCAAAGACTAGCATTCAGAGTGGTGGATGGATCCATCATATAAAATTGCTTAATTAAAAACGTAGACGTCCATAATTAAGTTCAGACATTCCAAACAAAAAATACAAGGAAGAAAAAAAAGTAGAACAAGAATGATATGCTTAATGGCAAAGTCTGTCAATGCTGCATCCCTCTGGCCCTTTCAGTTGTTGCTTGTGTGTCGGTGTTTATTGGTGCCAGTAGTGCGAGACATACTGATAGCTCTGATAAGGCTCCTGCAGAAGCACCTTGGGTAGATCCGTTTCCAGCAGAACGTAGTATTACAGGACCATATGGAGAGTTTGTGGGAAACCAACTTTATTGTATCAAAGGCCTTGCCAAGCAAAAAGGATGTTCTATGTTGCCAGGAAATTGAACAACCTACTAAGTATTTCTGGGAAAAGATACTACTACATTGAGTAAATTATGAACCACAAATTAAACCATCATCTTCATAAGGTTAAAGATTTGATCAAGAACCATAAACTATAAATGCAAAATGTGCAGCCACAATGGGAACACATAAAAAAAACGCCACATTCTGTTGAACTTTCAGTATAACATTTTCTAAAGACATAAAACTCAATAAAACATAACTCCTTCATCTTTGGCAATCTTTGGCAATTTCTTATTCTCTTGTTCAATTTCTTTTTCAGCCTTTTACATCCAGATTACATAGTATTTACATGGATGGAAAATCAAAAATCAAAACAAAAAGAAATAAAACCCACAGAAATTATCTGATCTCATAATTTCTTTACTTATTTGGTAATTGGTTCACATACATCAACTTCCTAATGATCACAAACCTAAGAAGGCCAAAGCTGGACAGAAAGAGATCTGCTGGGTGTATCCCTGGCCGGTAATTATGATGATTATAGATTTACATTTTGAGAGGAGAAATCATTGTGCTAATAGCTTGTTGATTCTGATGCTGATGCTATTGAACCACCACTTGCTTTTGCTATGATTTTGTTGTTGCTACTACGGTTGATGATCACCATAATCGTAGATAGATGAGAGAACTGAACTGTGGTGGTTTGTGTTTAGGGTTTCTTTGTTTCCTACTCAGAAGAGTGATGGAGGCACAAATGGGAAACACTAGTAGGAAACTAAACTACTTATAGGGTTAAAGATCTGCCCTTAGTTTAGGGTTACGTTATTGTCGTTGATTTTTGTTTTCGTTCTATTATCCGATCCAACGACTGTAGCGTACTCTATGTCTGACAGCACTAGCTGAACCACTATGTATGGCTGTGATAGACGTGGAGAACTACTTTAAAGGGTGAGATTTTATGTAAGGTACTGTATCACACATTCCAAAAGATAGCATAAACGGTGTTTAACCAAATCTCTTTTAATCTCCTCTAAAGAGACAGTATGACCAAGGCCATAATCATTTGAATTATCATTGAAAGTTGAGGCCATTCAATCCAAAAGTGAATGGACTGCCTTATTACCTACGTGCAAAGAAGTGTAAGACTCCTGTACACTTCAGAACTCCTTCCCAGACCTCTTTCCCTTGTGGTTTGGTGTTTGTACTTGGAATCATGACATTTGGGCAGCAACAATCTTCCCCCAAAAAGCTTGTTTCTGAGACCCAAACCTCCACAGCCATTTTACTTGAAGCGCTTTGTTCGTTTTCTGAGACCCGACCACCCACGTTCTTCGGTCACAAATTTTGATCAAGAAACCCAACACTTTTTTGTTTCTCCAAAAAAAACTTCATCATAGTTTTTCTCACCTTCTTTTCGATGTAAGCAGGGAGAGGGAATAAGGAGCCTCAACTTCTGAACAAAACTCTTGATCTCCTTGAGAACTAACTAATTTATGTTGCTTGACAGTGACCGACTGGCTATCTGGTAGGACTCCCCTGTGGACAGACCCAAACTCACCTTCCGCTAATAAAAAATTTGCTTGGGAAAATCCACCTGCTGCTAGTTCCAGCTCAGAGTAGCTGAACTACCTGTCCCTTATGTTGGAATATTGAACAAAAATGTGGTGGACCAAGAGGTGCAACCTTGCTAGAGAAAATGCTTCTCTTTCATTTCCATTGTAGTCAATATCTGGCCTATAGCTCATCGCTTCTATTCCAGCCTCACGGTCAAGTTTGGAGAATTTCTCCTGCAAGGCTTTGGATGTGAAAGTTTGAGTTTTATCATGGAGTCTGTGAATTTTCTTCCAGTTGCTTTGATGTTTGACGATCTAAACTGAACATTTCTGTCATCCATGGTTGGAATCCAAAGCTGGTCGATGAAGGCTTAAACTTTCACATCACTCTCTGAGCTGCACTTCACCATGTCGTGTTCTTGTGAGAATGACGACTCCTTTCTCATCAGGTCACCATTAACTTCCAAATTGGAAAATGGAGAAGTTCCTGGATCTGAACTTGATACTGAAGGTGTTCCAGCTTCATTTACAGTGAATGGTGTCCCAAGTTTAGGACTACTAGACGGTGGCAGAGCTGGACCTCGAATGGTATTAAATTTATTGCCCTTGTTTTCTAGATGTCCTTCAGGTGAATCCTCTAGCTCAACAGGCACTAAGCTAGATCCTTCCTAGGAGATCCAACCAAATTTAAGCGAAGTACTTTTGGAATTGAACGTTTCATGGCCACAATATTACATTGCAGCTCTTCAATTCAAACGTTTCTCCTCGGGTTTAAGCTGTCGGCACAGAAAAAGCTACGTAAGAAAAAGTAAAACAGGAACAAGAGAAAAGTGGACGAGGAATGCTTCACCAAGAAACAAGAAAAAAAAATGTTGCAGTTATAAGCTCATGAGCCGACATGATACACACCAACACTTGCGTTAAAGCCAAAAGCTAGGTCAAGGTGAACCATTGTTACCTATCCAGTATGACCCAGTTAGCTTCTGCAGCCACCGCTCCACATGGTGATCCAGCAACAATCTCTATCTTGACATTGATCAATAACACAGAGTCAACGCAAGGTCAATATTGAGATACTGAAGCAAGGGCCTGGAGAATATGAAGCACTGTGCAGAAATACAGATAAAGAATGGCATATGCCAACCTTGTTTGGAACATATACATCATGCAGCTGGAGCATCATCTGGGAGCATGTATCTGAAATATCACACTTGTGCTCCATACTGGTCCCTGCTGAAGATTTTCAATGTCCACTAGCACAGTCACCAGCAAATCTTGAGAAGCCCCATTTTCTACCTAAACATGAAAAGATGAATTCATCATTAGTCACCATCATTGGCCACCAAAGCACAACCAAAGTCGAAACAAAATATGAAAATAATCAAAGAGGAAAATTGAAAGCCCCTACGATATTGCATTTTAAGCAAATGAGAGAAAACAAAGTAAGAAACAGAAGATGGATAAATGGATACCTGAAGTATGAGCAGTAAGAACAACCAAAAAGATTTATATAATCCCAAGGTTGAACAAAATGAGTTAAAGCACGCCAAACAAGTCCAGTTCTTGGTCTTTCTTTAGATTCCTTAACTGCAACTACTACAACTTTGACAGTTCTTGGTCTTTGTTTCCCTCTGTTAATTCAATCCATGTTGAACATTTGTTCATGGAGAAGGTTGCTAAAACCACTACTGCTTAGTAGTTATGGCATAACGGAGGATAAATTTGATTTGAAAAATGTTTGTTCAATCCTACTCCTCTACAGAAGTAATTTCAAGCATTGGCTAGAGTATTAACATCGCTTCTTTGCGTTTGGCACGCATAATGTATACATATGAGCATCTATATTCTGCCTCAAACTTATGATACTCCATTTCTCTGATAACCCCATGACAGTAGAAGACTATGATGAAATGGAAAACTAAGCAACCAAACACAAAGTTGTATTTGAACTGTGGTTCTCAGTTTAAACAAAAGACATACGAATCTTTTCATTAATGAAAAAAATTAAACCATCCACAATGGAATCATACACAACTTCTCCAGTTCATGATTTCATTTATGTGTTGCAGTTTCTTTTTCTCTTCTTCAATTTCTTTTTCATCCTTTTACATCCATATGAATGAAAAATGAAAAACAAAAGCAAAAAGAAATAAGCTGACAGAAATCATCCAATTTCATAATTTCTTTACTTGTTTGGCAATCGGTTCACATACACATGAAGTTTCCAAAGGATCCAGATAAACAGAGTCAAGAAAGCGCTGAACAGATCTTAGCAGCCGACAGAGAGATCTGCTACGATGTTTATTCAAAGTAGATTTACATTTTGAGAGAAGAAACCATTATGCTGCTTGTTGTTGTTAGTGACGATGCTACTGAACCATCATTAGCTTCTGACATAATTTCGTTGCTGCCGTTGATGATAACCAGAAAAATATAGTAGATAGACGAGTGAGGGGGAAGTTTTTAGGGTTCTTGTTTTCCTTTTCTGCTCAAATTAGAAGCTCTCAAACTGCTTATATAAGGGCCCGTCAAAATTAGGGTTGAGCTACAATCGTTGGTTTCATTGATCTAACGACTCTAAAATACTCTGTCTGATCCTACTTTGCCGAATCACATGCGGGTTATGGAAGGCTGTGAATATTTATATTTTCATCTAATTTAGAAATGCAAATGCCGTGTAGACTGGGGGTCTGTTTGGCCAAGAGTATATCGGTGGACAAAGTGGTTTTTGAAGGAGATACAGCAATCTTAGGGGATTCCCGTGATATTCCTTAGGGTATAAGTTCTGTCATTTTGGAGATAAAACAAAAAAGTATCTTCTTTTGCGGATGCAAAACTTCAGCATGTTGGTGGAATGCTAATTCTCCACCATTTTATATTTCTTCAAACCTCAATTCAATGAGGTAGTTAAATAATTTTAGGGAGATTTTGTGTTTACCCCTCAAAATAAATAGTTATTTTGCATTACCCCTATTTAAATCCATAATCAGTGAATCAGTCGTGACTTCAGTTAGTACCAGTTAATTGTGCACGTACAACGCACATATGTCCAATTAATAAATAATTAGTGCATCTCTCTACAATCCCTTCTGCACAAACAAAACAGAAGCACTCCACCCCCGATACCTTCGTCCTCCCCAACACCGGCTATTTTCAGTTCACTGTAATCTATTGAAATTAAATCAACACCAATTCCTCTTTGATTCGCCATCCACTCATTTAGTCGCTTCTCACACAATAAGAAGAAAAACACCATTCATCATCTCAGAACCTAATTTTCATTTCACATTAACCCTGATTTCAAAATTGATTGTAAATTTCTTGCGGATCTATGAAATTAAGTCTACGAATTTAAGTAAATTGTTGTTTTAGATGAAGGGTCCGAAACAAAAAGAAGAATCATACAAAAGGCTTATTTAATTTGGAGTTTCAAAATTGATTGAAAATGATCCATTCATTCAGGGGAGTTTTTTTTGGAAAGTATATTCTTTGTTTTACTCGATCTATGATATTTGGTTGGAGAATTACTTATGTATTGTAATTGATTCGGGTAATTCGGGTTGTCTTTTCTTTTTTGATTGTGATAATTAAGGTAATTCATAGAAAGTGGGGATCTGTGGGTAGAGGGAGGGAAGGTGTATGAGAGGTGATGGATGATTTATAATTGCTGCGAGGTATGGATATATATAGATAGACATTTATTTGATTGAGTATGTTCAGATTTGAGTTTCTAGTGACTGATTTGTATTGTTAAATTGTTTGTGATGATCAATAGAAGAGTTTTGAGAAACCATGGTGTCAGTATCTCCGTCGCCGTCGCCATCACCATCAACTGAGTACATCAGTTTCTTCTATACGACCCGCTTCTCCCCCGAACGCTTCATTTAAAGTTTAATTGAATTTGAGCTGCAATTTGAAGCATGCCTGGTTTTAATGGCGGATGGATTTTTTTTCTCGTGTGATCTTTTGAGAGATGGGCATAATGTTGAGATTAAAATTAGGTTAGAAAGGGTATTTAGGATCCGGACCATCAGATTAGAGGTAAAAAGAATAAGAGGCTAAGATTATAGCGGTATTTATATTTTAACGTGATTTTATTACACACATCTGTGCTGCACGTACGCTATTAACTGGGTAGTGACAGCAGTTATAACGGAAATGGGGATTTACCGATTATGGATTTAAAAAGGGATAATGCAAAATAATTATTTATTTGAGGCGGAAACGTAAAATCCCCTAATTTTAGTTCGAAATTGTAAAAGCAAGTTCAATGTATAGGGTGCGTAAGCAACATTGTGCATGATGTAATTTTATTGTTATTATTATTTATTTATTTATTATTATAAATTTTTACGACAAAGTTGATGTGATTTCCTAACATTTCGAAAAGGGGGATTTTACGTTTCCCCCTGAAAAAAGATAGCTAATTTGCAATACCCCTAGAGATTGATAATAGGCAAAACCCCCTTTAACTTGGATGTGCCTTAACCGAAGTTTAGTACAGCACGTGCAGTTCACATGCGTGTCAGAAAAAAAAATCTGAAAATTAAAACCCAAAATTACCCTTAAGAAAATCAACGGTTTATACTAGATTTGGGCTTAGATTTGTTACACGTACCCTAATCTCACCTAACTGATTAGATAAGAGGCGGGAGAAAAACCATTCCATTCTCTTCCATTTCACAGACATTTCGAGAGACAGAGACAAAAATACTTTTCTCTTCGATTCCACCCTTCTTTCTGCAAATCTTAATCAGAGAAAGAGATAGAGAAGAAGATCAAGGAAAGAACAGTGGGTTTTGAAGAAGGGTTTGGACATGCAATTCCCTAAGAAGTTGTAAGTTTTTTTTCTTTCGATTCTGTGTTAGGGTTTAGTCGATTATGTGTTAGGGTTTGTTTGATTTTGGGTTTTTGTTCTTTGGGTTGTTAATAATGGTTATGATTATGATATATCTCAGTTTGATTATAAAAAATGTAAGTTTTTTTCTTCCGATTATATTTTAGGGTTTTATCGATTTTGGTTAGGGTTTGTTTGATTTTGGGTTTTTTGTTACTTGGGTAGTTAATAATGGTTATTATCATGATAGATTCGAAGTTATTTTCAACTTTTGTTGTTACTATGTTTTCTAAAAAATTAGGGTTTCAAATATATTTTTTTAACTGTTGATTATGTGCTTCTATTATGATTAGTATACTTTCGATTGATGTGTAGTTAGTTGTTGGAAATATAAAGTCATTCTTTTTGATGTTATTGTTTTGATAATGAAACTGAAATTTTCATTTTGTGTTTGTGTATGTTTGTAGTGCTAGTAAAGATTATGGTTTGAAAGATCCGGTGATTCATTATGGTGGACGTTGGCCACCTGACCAACCAATTGGGGGTTTGCACTTCTTCGACTATATGAATGGCCGTGAATTTCGTTATAAGAATTTTGATGGTAACTGTTTGAGTTTGATAGATCTTATTGCTGGTATGGGAGACAGGTTGAATGGTCTGGGAGGGGTGATTACTTTTCAATATTTGAATGGTGGTTTTTTATTGGACATAGATGATGAACCAGACTTGCTGAGGTTTTGGACTGATTCAGATCAAGAAGAAGGCATTCCTGAAGTACATTTGTTTATGATTCATGCTGATCCTATAAGTCAAGATGTGGGGGTGGGTGTTCAGCCGTATGTTCCGCGAGTGGTGTCTGAAGTTGATGTTGTTGGTCCCTCAACACAGTCTCAGAGTGAAGGACCATTAATTGTTGATATGGATGACTATGATGATGTGGTAGTCCCTGAGCAGCCACATGAGCAGACGAGTCAGCAGCCACATGAGCAGACAAGTCAGCAGCCACATGAGCAGGTGAGTCAGCAGCCACCAGATACACCTAGAAGGAACTTGTTTGGTTCAAAAAAGTGTCTTCTAAGAAACTTACACCACAGAAAAGAGCTACTGTGGATGATAACAGTACAGCTGAACCTGTAAGTAAGAAGAAGACATCAAATGGTGATGAGTTGGATGAATTAAATGATGAAGGGTTTAATGAAGAAGAATTGGATGTACTTCCTGAGTGCACTAATCTGGATTATCATGACATTCATGATTTACCAGTTGAAGATGATTACCACAGTAGTCAGTCACTTAGTTCAGATAGTGAACCAGATGAAGAATCTGACTGTGAAACTGACTCAGATGAAGAAGAAGAGACAGCTGAGCCATATAGATATGGAGAATATAGGAAGGTTGCAGACAAGTATGATGATATGTATGTAGATAAAGAAAGTGAAGACCATATGCCATGGACATGTGAGACAGATGAACTAGCAATTGGTATGACTTGGCCAACTATGAAAGAGTACAAGGCATTTGTGACAAGGTTTTGTATAGCCAATACCATGGAAATTACAAAGACAAAGGATGACAAGGACAGATTAAGGTGCAGGTGCAAAGACCCCAAATGTTCATTCAGACTTAATGGGAATCTGTAAGTGAACTTATACATGTGTTATTGTCTTATTTCATACATGCATAGTATTTGTGTTTCTAATATATGTTGTTAATGTGTGCAGGAAAAAAGATGGAAGCACAATCAAGGTCACTAAGTATGTGCATACACACACTTGTGTAAACAGGGATATGTCTAAGAAGAACAAATTGGCCAATTCAACTTGGATTGCTTCAGTAATAGAACAGGATGTAAGAAATGATGGTTATAGTTTGAAGCCAAGGAAGATAAAGGAAAAGATTATGGACTTGCATGGAGTGCCTGTGAAGTATTGGGTGTGTTGGAAGGCTCTTGGCAAGGCACTAATCAATGTGTATGGTTCATATGAAGATGGTTATAAGTTCTCACCTGAAGTGTGCAAACAGATTGTGTCCAAGAATCCAAACAGTATTGGAGAGGTTACTGTTGATGCTGATAATGACTTTAAATCATGTTTCCTTGCATTTGATTCATACCTGACAGGCTTCAAAGATGGATGCAGACCTTTTGTTGGTTTTGATGGGTCCCATCTTAAAGGAAAGTGTGGTGGTGTCATGCTCTCAGCAGTTGCACTTGATGGTAATAATGGTATGTACCCCTTAGCTATTTACATTTGTGATGTAGAGAATAAGGTCAATTGGATTACATTTCTGGAAATCATTGCAGCAAGATTGAATGCACATCCTATGCAATTGACTTTCATTTCAGACAGACAAAAAGGTCTTATACCAGCAATACAACAAGTTTTTCCCACAGTTAGACATAGGTTTTGCTTTAGACACATCTTTGATAACTTTAAGATAACACACAAAGGAAAACACATGAAAAGACTAGCTTGGGGAGCATCAAAATCTTATAGAGTTGTTGACCACAAGAAAGCAATGGATCAAATGGAAAAGGATAATAAGATGGCACATGACTGGTTTAACGATGTGCCGACACATACTTGGGCTAGGTCAACATTTGATTTGACTTCCAAATGTGAGCATGTAAAAAATAACTTCACTGAAGCATTTAACAGTTGGATGCTAGATGTTAGGTGTCAGCCTTTGCACAGATTGTTGGAAGGCTTCAATTTAAAGGTCATGGGATTGATGTTTGAGAGGAAGATGAAATGTTTGGAGTAGGAGAGAGAGGGCAAGATATTGGTGCCAAGGGCAGAGAGAATTATGAATAATAGAATTTCCAAGAAGAATAGATACAAATTATTTGGACAAAGTGAGTTTGAATGGTGTGTCCAAAGCCGCATGAGTGGAAGTAGGTGGGATGTTAGTTTAACTAAAAAATCATGCAGTTGTTGTGTTTGGGACATTACTGGCATTCCATGTGTCCATGCAGTTGCAGTAGGAATACATTTGAGGGCTAATCTGAATAGGTAATATTCTACCATTATGATTTCATGTGTCTCTTTTATTTGTTTCAAGTGCCCACAATGTCAGAAGATGCCCTACAAAGAATGTACCATCTACAAGTGCTAGAGGAAGGAGCAGAGGAAGAGGTATGGGCCAAGGAAGAGGCAGAGGTGATACTGAACCTGCTGGCAGGTATATTTTGCTTCTCTATTTATACTTGTCATTCTTAAAAACTTCTTGTTAGATTATTGATGTTGTTATTGGATCTTTAGGGGCAGTGGAGCAGGATCTTCACAAGGAATGGAAAGAGGCACACCACCTGCTCAACAAAATGGAAAAGGTGCAGCTAGAGGAAGAGGTGCAGCTGCAGCAAGACCTGTCCCTCCTCCTTATACAGGTATTGGTGGAGCTGGAAGAGCAGCAACATCAGCAAATTTCCACAACCAGAATGGATTTAGAGCAGATGGAATGAGGGCTGCTTTTAGACCCCCATCGCAGACCTTCAAACCAGCTTGGAGGCGTTAAGTGCATATACATGTTTGTGTGTGTGTTCTTTTTTTTGATGTGCATGCATGCAATATTTTGTACAGGGATTATACTCTGATCTAGCTTAGCATTGTGCAGAGCAGTTGTTATTTTTTTGTACAGAGATGTTACTCTGTGAAGGCTGTGTGTAGGGAAAACTATTTTAATACTCTCTGTTATGTGTTATGGCCATATATGGTCTTTCTTAGGCTCAGTTAGCCACTTTACTTTCTTGTTTGGACATGATGCTACTTTAGTTCCAGAAATTGGTTTATTACATTTCAGTTCTACTTGCTTGTGATAAATCAGCTGACTTGTTTATGTGGAGGCTTGGTGAAATCATAGAATGGATTTCAACCAACTGACTTGTTTGAGCAGCTGACTTGTGATAAATCAGCTGACTTGATAAATCAGCTGACTTGTTTGAGCAGAGATAACAGGGGGGGAGATGTCCGTTGAACGGTCAAATTTTTTGGGGGCTAAGAATACACCACGTGTCCAGAGGCAAGTATGTCTTTTGACAATTTCAAATATTTTTTCTGACACGCATGTGAACTGCACGTGCTGTACTAAACTGCTCAGTTACGGCACATCCAAGTTAAAGGGGGTTTTGCCTATTATCAATCTCTAGGGGGGTATTGCAAATTAGATATCTTTTTTCAGGGGGAAACGCAAAATCCCCCTTTCGAAAAATATATAGTTTAGTAATGCATAAGAAAATAAACATGTAAGCAAATGATAAATTAGCATTTTGTTTTGTATAAATAGACTGCATTGCGACGGTTGCTTAGCAACCTATTCCGTTTGGCTTTAACTTATTCATATTATGCTAAGTCTTATGGGGTGCTAATCTAGCAGCTAGATTGATAATCCATGTCATCTAGGACAACCACCTAAGTCTTATGGGAGTGCTAATCTAGCAGCTAGATTAGCAGTCCATGTCAGCTGGGACCACTGCCCTGAACGGTTCAGCGCTTTAAATCTCAGTCGTCAGATCAAAAATAAATCTCCCAGCGCTGAACCATTCCGCGAAAAGGTGGTTTTTCCAGCGCTGAATGATTCAGCGTAACTATCTAGCTGCTAGTTCACTAGTGTTAACAAATACACAACACTTTTTTTTTAATTGCAACACATTTCTGCTAATCTAGCCCATGAGACTTAGCCTAATCATTACAGCGTGTTCGGTTCAGGCTTTTGGGAGCCCAGAAATTGGATTCCGGGGGAATATACCTAATTCTCTCAACCGAACAGACACAAATCTTTCGGAATTGGATTCCCTTAAAACTCTCCTTTTCCATTACATCCGCTGACCGGAGGAATAGGATTACCCCATAATTGAATTCCTGGGATTTGAAAACTCTGAAACGAACGCGCTATTAGTTTTTTGGGGAAGAAATATACCAGAAAATCTTAGCGAACATTTTGGATATATAGAGTTTGGAAGCCTTTTTGGAACCATAAGTCTGATATTGGAAGGAGTCAATTCCTATGGTTAGAAGCAAAAAGAATTTGATCTGACACAAAGTTTTTTTTTTTTTTATTTACTATAGAAGTCATTTGCAAATTTTATTCACACCTAATTTTTAATGTGTATCCAAATATCTTGTTACTCTTGCCCAAACTTTGTTAGATTTTTTTTTTTTTTTTTTTTTTTTTTTTTTTATAAAAAAAAAACATTTTTTTTAATGGGATTTCAAGGTTACAATGAGTTTAAGATCGAAAATAAGAGAATACAAAGTAACAAGAACATACCGTAAGAGTACAATACCGAGAAATCCGACAAGAGAAAGAGAAGGATTACCGGAGTAAGACAAATACAAGTATGAATAAGATCCGATTAAATCGGAAGAAGGATGGGTTTTCTCGGAATTAAATTCCAACCATTTAGTTTGTTTTTCTTCTTTAGAAAGAAATGCTCCAAAAGTAGGAGTGATTTGCTCAAATCTCTTATAACTAGTGATGAAGCTTCCGTCGTCAAAAAGACCACCTATGGAGATTCCGTCGCCGAATAAGTTGATGATGAAGATTTCGATGAAGATTCCGTCGCCGGAGACAACCAAGATGAAGATTTCGTCGTTAGAGAGCATGAAGAGCATCACTATTGATCTTAAATCTCAACCCAATAACCAAGAATCGTCATTAAAGTGAAGATAAACCTCAAAAGAGTAGATAAAACCACCAAAATGGTGTAGATAAGTAAAAAACATAATAAAAGACCAAACTAATCTACTAACTAACCTAGAAAGCAAGGAAAAATGAAGAAATCTGCTAAGCAAAGAATGGTTGTTTTTGATGGTTTTGTTGGAGAAGAAGAAGGAGTGAGACAGAGGAGAGAGAAATTCCCAATAATTTTATTTTTATTTTTTTTTAGATTACTCATAAGTCATTTTAGGTGGTTAGTAGACGGCGACATTACCTACGTCAATATATGACCTACATTTTCTAGTGACATTTTTTTTTATAAATGACAATCTTTAGCCTATTTGCAGCAAAATAATCCGCGACCACAAAAGTGCATTTAGGTGGGCACAATTCCAATGGGCGTCGATCTTAGCAGCGCTATTTTCCTAAGGCTAACGTGTCAAGTGATGAGAAACGGAGTAACTCAGAATAATTTTACAATTACATACACAGAGACGACCACAACGTTGTCTCGTTTCTTCCCTTGCACAGAACCTACAAAATAGAAAAAAACTTTAGAGATTTTTAATGACTTCTTCAAAAATCCACCTCTTCAAGAACTTCAAGAAATTGGTTATATCCTTAGACTTTGAAATGGCTTCTTCTCTCTTTCTTTTTGTTTATTTGTGGTTTTGAATTTTTAGTATGGATACTTTTATGCAGCTGGAAGAACCCCTGAAAAATATGTGCAGCTTCAATGCATTGAATTTTCCACTTGGATTTAGAATGCTTGTCAATTAGCTAGCTAGCTATCAGAAGTTAAGCTTTTGTGAACACACTAGCTAGATAAGTGTTGATAGAAAATTCAATGCAAATCGTAAGGGCCGAGGTGGTGTTGGGCCGGGGATCAAGAAGATGACCGATTTCATGTACGTTTACAAACGAGGGTATGAATGAGATATTCCGAAAAACACAGATCAGAAGGAAAAAAGAAATGTAATTATTCAAGACAAGAATTGAAACTTTCCTGTTACATGTATCCCCTCTACCTGCAGATTCAAGCAACTTAAGTTTACTTACGTTACTACAGAGACAACACTGGTCATATGAATGAAGATTGGGATTTGGATGGTCAAGTCACATCTTTTCACACCTGGTGTCAACCTCGAGCATCTCCTAGTTTGATCATCTGGTGAATTCACTTTTCTATGAGCCAAACACAGACTAGGCTTATCCTTGAACTGATGAAGGACAAACAAACTGAAGATTGGATACATTGTAGCCACCTTGTTCCACCTGAAACCCGCTAATGTAGCCGATACTTTTTGACAAGCTCTAAGAGCGTGGAAACTAGGTTTGGAGCTTGGACCGATCAAAAACAGTCCATAATCCTACAACCCAATAAAAGGAATCTAAAAAGAATTGCTTGCAGAATATGGGGTTAAGCACATGATCTCATGAATAACAACGCAAATTAAATCAGAAAACAGAAATCACTACACTATAACCAAATTAACGAACAGAGATAAGTTGTTTGCAAAACCACACCATCGATTGCATTCGAAGAGATGCATTTCTTCACCATCAAAGAAGTACATTAGAATCATTTGTGTGTGCCAGTTTCTTTTTCTCTTCTTCAATTTCTTTTTCAGCCTTTTACGTCCAGATTACTTGTTTGGTAACTGGCTCACATACATCAACATTAGATGTTTGCAAGACCCACAGATCCGCTAGGAAGCTATGTCTCAAGAGCTAGAAAACCAGTTACCGTTTGATGGAGTAAACCTAGATTTACATTTTGAGAGGAGATATCATAATGCTCTTGTTGTTGGTGATGCAGATGCTGATGAACCACCACCACTAGCTTCCGACATGATTTTGTTGTTGTTGTTGTTGCCGTTGATGATGGCCTGAAACATAGAGAGATGAGGGAGAGGGAGCTGTTTTTAGGGTTCCTTTGTTTACTTCTCTGCTCAGCTCTCCAAGAAAACTGTTTTCTACTTATAACTTATAAGGGTTGGAGATCTATCCATCAAGTTTAGGGTCGAGTTTCTATTATTTGATCCAACGACCGTAACGTATTTGTGCCAGACAATACTTGCCGAATCATACGTGTGTTATGGAGCAAAAACCGTTGTTGCCTAAACTCTTTTGGTGCTAGCATTTCAAGAGCAAAAACCGACTCTCAAATGCCTCCATGGTACTTAAAGTAGCCAAGAAGCGTAATTACAAGGCATACTCCTAGAATGTTGAGTTTTTGGATGTGAATCATGTGACTGAAAATTAACTCAACAGAACATTCAGGAAACATGGTGAACTATGAACTGTACAAGATTACAAACATGATACATCTTGACAACAAAATTGCTTCCTGTTGAGAACATAAAAACCTAATTAAAAGTCTACTGGTTCATCCCTTGTTTTTAGTTTCTTAACTAATCTTCCCATTTCTGTCTAATCTAGTAATGGCTCATGAACTACGGAACGAAGAACACCTTGCTGAGATGCCCAACTGCTATATCAGTGTGGGAATTGACTTACTCCATGAACCCGTATCAAAACTTAACGATATGCTAGCTAAACTGTTTTTACTTGCACAAAATTTACCACAATGGAGAAGAGAGGACCTGTCTGCGAAGGAGACACAAACTAAACTGTTCTTGTTGATTCGTGATTTAGCTTCATCTTCTTCTACACTGTGGTTGTCATAACCTTTGACTTTCTAATTCCTCTATCGATATCTGGCTCAACATTTTGGCC
This sequence comes from Papaver atlanticum, assembly GCA_023531105.1. Taxonomy (NCBI): domain Eukaryota; kingdom Viridiplantae; phylum Streptophyta; class Magnoliopsida; order Ranunculales; family Papaveraceae; genus Papaver; species Papaver atlanticum. The sequence continues at coordinate 3,500,081 of JAJJMB010002292.1, read as the reverse complement.
GTCACTGAAATTATTCGCGGGTGATCCTGGATCTGGAAATGTGGAGTCATTTAAAGTAATGAAGTTCTCTGTTGTGGTGGACTCATCTGTGGATGACTGTGCAAACCCTGACAGAATACGTTTTAGCTGAGCCCTGTGGCATATCACACGGCCTTTGTTCCACCCAGGAAAACAGAACAATGTTGAGACACTATCATTCAGAAACGAATATACTGCTTTTGCAATGGGGAATTCCTTTGTTATAGAGCTCTTCTCCATCTCTCCTCGCCTGATAAAAAATAATTGAATTAGCTTAAACCATTCAAGCCTGGTACAACCACCAAGTATCTGACCAAATCAACTGTTGGACACATAACATTTCTAGTAGATTGTTTCAAACTATGATCAAATGTTCCTAATTTCTAATCTCTAAGCCACAGTAAGATTTTAACATTTAAACCAAAAACTTAAATATTCAGTAAGAAAGGGAGAGGCTTACACTACTACAACAGATGCCAGATGAGGGAGATCCTCCTTATTTTTGAACATGCCAAGCACATCAATGAGCCAGATTGAAGTGGCGGTAAGAGCACCACCTACTGACATCCTAACAATCCCAACAAAAGATTCAAAACGGTAAGAAACACTTAAAATGAACAAAATTAAGGGAAAGAATTAATTCAAAAAATCAAGTACCTATGGACATCGGCTGACCACACGAGATTGCTCTTACGGTACAACTCCGGGAACAGACCTCGTGTTGTAGCTTCATGGAGAACTCTAGCAGCTCGTTTTTTTTGGCCCAACCACCACAATGCTTCTAAAAGTGAATTGTAAAATCTTAACCCCAAACCACAACCTTCGGATGTAAATTTATCGAACACATACTCTACCATCTGCCAGTTAGAGTCATCATCGTACTCCCCTTTTATCATCCGCCCTATTACTTGATGAGCATTGGAAACACGATTAGTAATCATCTCTTCCAGCAACTCATGGACGTCATCCCACCTGATATTACATGAGACACGAGTGAGTCGGTATAGATAAAATATAAGTGAACAAAGGGAAGAAAATCGGACAAAGATCTGATCACATGGATTGTACGCAGCCAGACATATCAGTGCATTACTAGGATGCTCTATCAAACAATATATTTAGATATAACAAAGGGATCTTGCTTTATAAGCGAAATTATTCGAAAGAAATTGGGCAATATTTGACCATCTAGAGTCTTTACAAACAAGAAAATCAAGAATAAGGAAATCTTCAAAAACTCCATTGTAACAAATTCAGCACAAGAATGATGCATAGGTAAAGGTTCCAAAAGATTATTAAACAAGAGTACATTGAACTATATCTATGCATCAAGTTGCTAAGAAATCACTAGCAGGCACGAGTTTGGGCGGGTCCATGGACAGAATCGAAAGCTAAGTGAGAAACTTGAGTAACCATCAACTCTGCCTAATTTTAGTTTGCAAGCGAGTGAAAACACATAAGACAGAATCATGTGCAGCTGCTATTGTCTGAAGTACAAAGAGTCGAAGTACATTATGCTAGGAGAGAAAAACTAGAGACACATGTACAGTTGTGAAAGATTTCTACCGGCGGCTGGATAAGGGTTAGAGACTTAAAATCCATAATTTCTCTGCTCTATAGACAATCAATGTCTATATCTTTTCCACCTTTCATTTTTTTCATCGATTGCAGAAAAGATTTTATTGCATGCTTTAACAAGGAGTTTCAATTTTTCTTGATTTACAGGCTCGTGAGCAGATTGGAAGAAGCATAGAAACTCTAATAAATACTACGTAGATTATTCTTATGACGATTAAGGACATACACAGTTATCAGCAGATACTTTAACTCTGTATACTGACCAGTAATGAATAAGAGAATATTGAATACACACCTGTCACCTTTTGCGTATACAGACAGCAACATACAGTAGCACATGACGCTTGGCACAATCCCTGAAGATACAATTTCCTGAAATTGCTCCTTGCTCTCATCAACAAGACCAGCAGAGCAATAAACACTTAAAACTGCCTCAAGGGTCCATTCATTTGGAACGCATCTTGCCTTTTCCATCTCTACATAAGCCTTCAGCGCATCCTCAAACTGACCTCCTTGTCTAAAAGCCTCAATCAATCCATTATACGTGTAAGTATTCTTAGCGACACCAGTCTCACCCATCCTATAGAGTAACGCTTCACATTCCTTGTATAGCCCACCCCTACCAAATGTATGTATCAGCGAATTGTATGTTTCAACAGTTGCCCTGCTCCCAACTTCATGCATCGTATTGAATGCTACGAGAGCCTCCTCATACAATGCAGCCTGCCCATAAGCTTCAATAACTCCTGTATAAGCTTTAGAACTTGGCACAACTCCTTTCTCAGTCATGTGCAAGAGAATTCGTTTAGTATCTTCATGAAGCCCACCTTTCCCACAAGCAAATATCAAACCCTCATAAGTTTCCATATCTGGTTCAACATTTTCTTCCACCATATCATGAAACAAAGTAACCACCTCCTTAAAATAACCCCCTTTACCAAAAACCTGTATAAGAATGTTATAAGTTGTGGCATCTGGTTCTGTATTACTCACTTTCATCTCCAGAAAAAGGTCACGTACATCATCATACTGCCCGTTTCTCCCATATAAATTTAACAAAATACTATAAGTTACAGCATTCGGCGTACACCCTGCCGATTGCATCTGTCGAAATACACCCATGGCTTCATTTATAGACCCAGCATCAGCATAAGCCTCTAATAACACATTATAGGAGGTGATCTCGGGCAAATTCCCTTCTGACTCCATCTCCTTTAAAAGCTCAGAAACCTTCTCAAGTTTCTCTAATTTCCCAAATGTTTCGACAAGATAAGCATGTGTAGTAATATCTGGAACAATTCCAGCTTCATTCATACCCCTAAAAACCATTTCTGCCTCATCACCCAATGCTTTACTAGCACAAGCACCAAGTAAGGTATTATAAGTCACAAGATCAGGTTGAATTCCATCATGTCTCATTTGTGCAAACAATCCTAATAATCCTTCCCAATCTAATCCACCTCTAACACAAGCATGAATTATAGTATTATAAGTTAAAATACTAGGCGAAATCCTTTCTGATTTCATTCTATCAAGAAGCTCAAGTGAAACCTTATACTGACCGTTTCGCCCATAAGCGTTAATCAGAGCAGTGAATGAAAATACACTCCTTGAAATTCCATGAGCTGGCATTTCATCAAATACCTCTGCACATTTATCTAATAATCCTTCTCTACCAAGTAGACCAATCATAATTGTATAAATATGTTCATTAGGCTTGCACCAAATTTGTCTTTGCATATATTTGAATAACCTAAGTGATCTTTGCCAATCTCCTCTCTGAGCAAATTCTTTAAAAACCAATACAAAATCATTCAAAGAAAGTTTGTTTTTGAAAACATCTAAACAACGAGCAATACTACCTCTTGGTGGTAAACTACTAAGTTTATTGATAAGTGTTTCTACATCATAACTGTACTTACCTTTCTCTACTGTAACTGATGGATTTCCTAAGATTAATTCTTTGGGTTTTGCTCTGGGGGGTTTGATTGAATTTGAAATTAGCCTTCTTTGAGTGATACGAAGAAAAGATGGTCTTTTTAATTGAAAGAAAGAGAAATATGGGTTTTCTCCATTAGAGGGTCTGAGGAATGTTGAAGTTATGGCTGGGTTAGAGATGGAAGGAGAAAATGTTAAGGTCATTTGAAAAATATTTGGATGAGCATCAGCTTTTTTCTTTTTCTCTCTGACTGTTCCCTTCTCTCTCTAATTCAGTGCTGTTGATGATTGTTTTGAGAATTTGAAGTTGAAGCTGGAGCAGGAACGAGATTGATTTGCTAATGGAGATGAAGAGGGGGAAACCTTCTGAGTTTGAAGATGAAGAGTTGAGGAAGGATGGGTTTTTGACACGTGGTTAGAAGGGGCTGTGGATAAAGTCTGGTCTGAAGGAAGACTTGGAGAGACTGAGAAATAGTCGGTTTTAAATTAAGGATTATATACACGTATAGGCTCTTCGGGTTGCACCTCCAGTGAATGTGAACTTTTTGAGGTTTCCCGCTGAAGGTCGCAACATGTCCCTGAAGGCTATCCTAATTTCGGCCTCTCCCTCAAAGCGGGGCTGTCAATTTCTCGGTCAATTCGGTCTATTTCTCCTCATACGAGATGAGATAATGACGTCCAAATTACCCATATACCCTTTATACACGTGTAAGGCTATAGGGTTTGATCTAACACTAGTGTAAATCTCGGAAACAATCAACGGTTTAGATTAGACGCCTCAGATTTAATCCTTATTCAATCTCTATGAATATAAACGCCTCGGATTCAATCTCCCCACATCAGTCTTAGATGACACGTGTATTTATCTTGTCCGCATATCTCTTTAGAGCAAATTTCTATGAAAACCAACGTTTGATAGTTTATTTGTCCTACCTCGTTATTATCGATTGAAACCCAAATCTGATTTATGAGGTTCTTCCCCCTTTCTCCTTCCCCGTTCTCTGCTGCTGTTGAGGGATGAATCTAATGGAATTTGGAAATGGTGGAGATTAAAGCTGGTGGTTCTGTTTCGATTAGGAGAATGTAGTGATAGTTGTAGTGGGGATCTGAAGTCAAATTTCAAGGAAGAAGATCTCGGTTCTGCATGAAGAAATTAGGGTTTAGTGGATCCTGAAATTGAACAAGAAATTGGGTTTCTGTTGCTGGTAACTGACCAATGAATGGATGGCTTTCTTTATATTTCGAATTGGAAGATGGTGGTTTCTCGAGAAATTGATAGATATGGTTTGAGCTATTGTTCCGATGCTCTAGTTAAGATTGATGATTTGAAGCTGTTGGTTAAATTAAGGTTTGGTTCTATCAATAAGAAGTTTTATGACGTTATATTGGATTCACTCAATTGGGATTAGCTTTAATCATTTCTTATGTGATGTTGATTGTGAATCTGTATAGGAGTATGAATGATGGGTTTTGTTTTGGGTATCAAAACAAGGAAGAAATTGGTTTTGCTGCAACCATGGCTTGATGGATGAGTGTCTCCGAGAAATCATCAGTAAGAAGAAGCAAATTTCAAACCATGAAATAAGTTGAACAAAGTTGATTGTCTACAGTTGACAACCAATTACAGTGGTAGCATCTGGGAGGAAGATACCTTGCTGATTTTTCCCAATCAGGTACGGTGGTTATCTCTGGTTACATTACTCAATTACATGGAACAATAATAATAATAATTTTACAAATCTAAATTACAGGCCAAGTGAAATTCAGGTACCTATAATATATGCTAGTGTATAGGTACTAAACTTGTGTTGTGCTTACTAGGTTAATTTATTTACATTTTTGCAATTTTAGAACAATCTTGTGTCTGTTGTGGCTTATATGAAATGGGATTTTTTTCAGATGCAAAATTGAAATTACCTTTTGATAGAACTTGATATCATAGTTATACTTCAACCAACCCGGTCGATGTATTCTGAAAATTGTCCCTCCTGGACCTGATGCCTATTAGTTTCTTGTCGGGAATGAATAGGGATGGTAGCAGGTGTTGTTGTTAGGGAGTTGATGGTGCAAGTTGTATGTTACCAGTGAGTGGTGCTTCTGCGTGCATGCTGGTGGTGGTTGGTGAGTGATTCAGGTTGTAGCTGTTGTTTTTGGTGAGTGAGTAGTTTGTTGGTGACTTAGTGGTGCTATTGAGCTAGGATTTTATTTACATGTAAGTGGATTCATTAAATTTAAAAGGTTTGTGGTATTAGGTGGTAGTGCTGATGCTGGTCTTGGTTTGGTACGTAGTGAGATTCAGAGTTAGGTTTATCAGGCTTAAGTTTTGAGCTTGAGTTGGTCATGTAAGTATTTTGTGACTTGGACTTGATTTGGTGCTATCATAAACTTTGTGAAGAGAAAATGAGAACCCAATTTTTTTAGTGGGCATTGCATATATGCAAATTTTGCTGAGAAGTTCTTCTGCTCTTGTGTCCCTTTTCACATAAGTTTTATTTTCGCTTTTCATCTAATAAAAGATCTTGTGTTGTTCTTTTGGAAAAATAGTTAATGTTAATTATTTCGGATTATTTTTGCATAGGAAGTCGTCTAGAGTACGATGGAGAGATCTTGGAAATACGAAGAGAATGGACAAATGACGTGCAACCGTTGGTGATATGATATAACAGGAGTGTTGGTCACGGAAATGGGAAATGAAACATTATCAGCATACTAAGGATCAACTTAAAGAGAAAAAAAAACGTATACAGTTTCCAAGTCTATTGAATTTTGGCCAGTAGTACTAAGGATACTTCTATACCAAGTCTATTGAATTTTGTTGAATTATGGCGAACATTAATCTGTTTAACTTATTTGGTTCGAATGTTGTAGTTCTGTAATACTGTACTTGTTAAATCAATTTAAACACTAATTTGTTTCTCCCATAATTAATGTTATTTGGGGTATTATTGTTGCCATCGGTGGAGGTGGTTAGGTGGTCAGAAAGTAAGTTGGCACTGTGGCCGGAAGAGAAGGGTAGTGGAAGGTCAGAATATGGAAACGGAGACTGGAATTTGTATTATTATTGGACTGAGTATCATCAGATTTTGGGATCAGCAGCAGCACAATCCACATGGCATGATTTCCACGTAAGCAGTGCCATGTGTTAAAAAACAGTGACGTGTACAAAGTCCAGATGGCTAGTCCATGCTGACTTACCGGAGTCAGATCGGTATAACAGACTTAAATCAGCGATTCAAGGGACTATTCTGTCATTTTAAGTCCACTTAACTAGGCTAACTTTCCATGAAAAAAAACGGTCAAAACCAGCCTAGTTTTGCAATGCGGAAAAAAAAAGGGGCCTAGAATTGTAACCCTAAAAAAAAAAAGGTCTAGTTCTGTTTTTCACCCTTAAATTAACCTGGCTTGATTGGGGTATACCCAGATTAATTGGGTATACATATATTTAAATGGACATAGTGCCTTTACTAAGGGGAGGCCAAAACAGGGTGAAGTTACTTTAGTACCCCTGCACTAATTAACCTAAAAACTAAATCCTAAACTTAAAATCTAAAAACCGTTTAATCTTCTTCTAATCTATCTTCTCTAATCCCTCTGCTCTTCTCCTTCCTTCATCTTATTCCAAATCCAAAGTCTTTTCCAGTAGCAAGTACCGGGTCGACTGGAGAATATCTCCCAAAAATATAACATAGTTTTTACGCCGGCCTGTCAGAGCCTTGCACAACTTGCGCCAGGGCAAGCAACCTAAAATCAACCTAAAATCAACCAAAAAAAATTAATTTTGATTTGCTACAAAAATGGTTGATTCTAAACGATCAAGTAGCAATAGAGATTCAACAGGTAACATCAAAAGATCCAAATCAGGGGGAAAAGGTAAGGGAAAAGTTGGAATGAGTAAACCCGAAAATGCAATCCCTGAGAATGTTGAGAAGAACCCTCCACCGGCGAAAAGAAGACTGTAAGTGATTTCTAAACTCAAACCCATTATTGTTTTGTGTGTTTTGATTGTTATATTAGATTAGAAATCGAAAATGATTATTTTCAGGGTCTTTAGTCGGCAGGGTTTTTTGAAAAATAGGATGCCGGCCTTAGGATGTAAGTATTAGTCGGCAGGGTCGTAACATGAATATCATGTCGTCTTTTCATAACAGCCATGGCGACTGTAAAACATTAACTAGGGTCGGCATGGTAATCAATAACCAACCCTGCCGACTTTCCTCTAGTCGGCATATTCTTAAAATTGTACCATTCCGACTTTATGTCACAGAAACCTGATTTTCCTGAGTTAACAGTCGGCATCTTTCTTGAATAGGACCCTACTGACTGTGTGTTAGTCGGCGTGGTAGATGATTACAACCATGCCGACTAAGTATTAGTCGGCAATGTTTAGATTCTCGACCTTGCCGACTAGGTGACTAGAACCATGTTTCAATGTGTATAATTTTCATATCTTTTATTTGTGTATTGTTTAGGTTCCCAGAGGGAAAAATAGAAGATATCCCTTGTCTTGTTAGCAATGCAGCAGAGCTATTAGAATTTATTGACAAGATTTATCCTTCTTTAGAAGATCCGAAAGATGAAACTGAAGAGAATTGCCCTGTAAGAAAGTTACTTCTGATGGGTAAGAAAGATCCTGAAGAATTTCTAAGGTTTATGGAGAGTCCTAGCAATCCCCTCAACTATGAAGAATGCACATCATCATAGGAGGAAGAAGATGAGGTTGATCCAAGAACTTTTTTCAAGGCATCTGACTTTTCTGGAGTGAACCCTTATTACAATGAGGCTGGTGACTACATAGGTCCAGTGAAGGGAAAAGCAAAAGCTGATGCTGGTGAAAAAGCTAGTGATGGCGAAAAAGATAGTGATGTGGAGGAAGATAACAACAATGAGAAGGATCCATGAAATTCTTAAACTTTATTATGTTTCACTTGGTTTAGAATCTTAGATTGTGGTTTGAACTCTTACATTATGTTTTGAACTCTTAGATTGTGGTTTTAGACTTGTTAACAATTCTTCTATACTTGAGCTGCTCCACACAAACTGCTTGTTTAGGTGCAAATGCTACACTTAGTCCTTTACTAAAAAAATGTACTACGCATGACCACGTATCCGCGAATAGATGGCCACACTCCGGCATTCTCAACCAATGCTCCCATTTGATCGGTGCATTTCCCTCCGGGATTTTAACACTAGTAAGCAATTCTTTAAAAGTCACTTCTTTGTCCTCCATCAAACCTTCTAGCATCATTGAGATATAAAACTCCTTGTATTCTTCTAGTCGGGCGGCCATCTTCTTTCTTATGTATTGACATTGAGTGAGATTCTCCTCATGTCCGGATGGATCGCATTTTGTACTCAAATACTCTTTAATTTGTTTCCTTTCTTCCCCCCTTGTCTTTGTAGGTGGTCTACCCATTGGATCTTGTTTCCACGGTTCTTGAAGTTCTTCCATAAAAGGGTAAACAATCGGCATCAACTTGTGCTTCATAGTTTGTTTGTCCAACCTTTCTAAGATTGCATTGTATATGCCACGTGCAAAGCAAATTGTGTGCATTGGGAAAAACTATCCTCATGGCGTTCATTATTGCTTGCTCATTGTCAGTCACTACAACCCCGGGAGTCTCGTCTTCGTGGTAGAGAAGCTTCGAAGTTTCCAATGCCCAAATATAGTTATCATCCTTCTCATGATCCAAAAAATACCATGCCACCGTGAACGATTGCTTATCCGAGGTTTGTCCTACAATGTTCAACAAAGGAATGTTGTACATATTCGTCTTATAAGTACAATCCATGAACACAACTTAGTAAAAGCACCGGTCCAATTGAATCATATCGGGATGCGCAAGAAAAATACGATCCACCTTCCCCTCCGATGACTCATGGTGTCTCACCTTGTAGTTGTATTTGTGTGCCAACCATTGTGATTCTTCCATTACCTTTCTTCCATCCCATTCAATTCTTTTGATAGTTGCCTTGGCTGCATAAATTGTAGACAATGAAGAAAGGTTATTCTTGTCATCCCTCTTGAACTTACTAAGGAGCTTGCTTGGTTTAATTCCCCAACTTGTTCTTACTTGTTCGAACTCGTGCGGTTTAAACTTGGCAACTTGGGAGTGCCCAACAAGACTTTCCGGATCTCTATGGTTATGCCAACTAACATCAATCTACTCATTTTCCGCATGTTATCGGTGTCTTTGTTCCTCCAAAAAATAATATTGAATGGGCATCCACACTTTTTTGACTTCGTCTTGTACACCCTAGTCGTCTTCTTATCATACACATAACCCTTTCTCTTGTGACTTGCATCCGGCGACCCACTATAATCGCATACCATTTCAAACCGCGAATCTTTTTGTTGGGTGTTTTTAACTAGAACGCACATTTTCTCTTTTGCTTTCTCAATAACCCACTTGACCGCGTCGTCTTTTTCCTCCCATTCCAAATCATTAGCATAATGTGTGTAGGTATCAGGACCCCTAACACTTTGAGATTGAGGCTGATCCGTCATCGGTACCAATGCAATCTACAAAACATCACAAGTTAGTTGATATGTACTACAATAGTTGGCAGGGTCTATATATAAAACACGGCCGACCAAAGAACATCCGGCATGGTCTAAGAATATCACAGTGCCGACCAAAAAATAGTCGGCAGGTTCGACGTATCCAAAACAATGCCGACTTAAGAATGTTTCACAACTCGTCTCCTGTATTGCAAAAAATCTTATAGTCGGCAGCGTTCAAATTTTAGACCTAACCGACTAAACACTTCTCATGAAAAGTCGGCGCATTTGGCAATATATACCATGTCGACGCTTACAGTCGGCAGGGTAGCAAAAGTGAAAAAAAAAATCGATCATTTGCATGGAAAAATCACAATCTTCACCACGTAAGTTGTGTACCTGATTACTTGCAGCTCCCTTCTCTTTTTCTGGGTCATTGGATTCTACGTTTGGCTCAAGGCATTCATCACTTCCATATCCATCTTGAGTTTGAGGAAAATAAAAGTGAGGATCATGCATATAATCCATTTTATCATGATTTTGTAGATCATCATACAAGTACTCATCTGTAGGAGAAAAATTAGAAGACTCCCCCACTTCAAAATCAGGATTGAAATCACTCATATCACAAATTTCTCAAAAACCCTCACTTTCCCCCCCCCCCCCCCCCCCAAAACTTCCTCTATTACTTCATTCTCTTTCCTACTCTCAATTATTTCCAAATCCACGCATATAAATCAACTACTATTCAAACTAATTTAACTAATCTAATCATTTCAATTAAATTAGTGTTAATCATTGTAGGGGCAATTTAGCCATTTAGAAAAAAAACATGGTTTAGGGGTGGCTTCTTTTACTTCAAAATGACATAGCTTTTGTCTCATTAGGTATACCCCAATTAATCTGGGTATACCCCAATCAAGCCAGGTAAATTAATCCTGTCTACATTTGAGTCCAAATAATTGAGATCTTGTTTAATCAGTGTTAATATATGAGAGCAACTTTGTGCACCCGCGGGTGCACATTCCTCCCCTCCTCATTAGTTGAGGATAACGGAGAATTCTTCTCTGTTTATAAATTCACTTACTTCCCTAATTATATGTGCAAAAAAGGGAAACAGAAGTCTCCAATCAATATTTTCTCTTTCTTTTAAGTTTTTTTGTTCTTCCATCTTCTATGCTTTTCTCTCCCCATAAAATTTCTTTTTTGACAATGGAGATCATGACGACACAGCGCGATCACAATGGAAGTCCATATACATTTTTCTTTTCCCACTCTATATCTTCTGTATTTTTTTCTTTTCAACCTCCCTGTCTTTACCTGCCATTAACAATGGCAGTCGACGAGAATCACATGTCTATGCAAACTAATATCAAACAACTACTATGCAAACTAATGTCAAACAACTAAAGCGCATAACCCACGGAATCACATGAGATCCCATCCAAGTTTAGTAATCTATGAATGAAGTTAATGGTTAACAATCACTTAATTCAGTTCTTTTTTTTCTTTTCTTTTTTGAAACCAAACTACTATTTAATTCAAGCTTTCGTTTGAAACATAAGAGAGAGTATAATTATAAGGTGGGAGATCAAAATCAAGCTTTCGTTTATATATAGACACAACTTCAAGGGGTTTTCTTTCTCAATAAAAGCTCTAATCAGTAATCATGGTGTTCTAAATGAAAGAATATTGATTAAAAAGATAAGTAAAAATATAATCAGCACAATCAAGATCAGTAAATCACCATAATTTTATTGATTTAACAAACCCATGATCAGTAATCATGATTTAACAAGCTGCAGAAATCAACGAGAGGGGAAAACAAAAGGCATAGCACATTAGGACAGAGAAAATGTGTATAATGTTGATGGAGCTCTTGAGATTTGTCATTTCCAATGTATTTTATTTTTCCTAAAACAATTAAAAGTAATTTATTTTCAGAAAATTAGATAACAAATGGTTGAAAAAGATTCGACAAATATAGAGTGGAGGAATGTGCACCCCGGTTAAAGCCAGGGTGCACAAAGTCGGACTCTTAATATATTAAATTAGTTGTTAAATTACATTTTGTTAGATTAATTAAATTATAGGTTGTTAAATTACTTTTATTAGATTAATTAAATTATAGATTAGAGTTAATGATGAAACTTCAAAGAAATGGAAACCAAAAATGCAAACCAAATTTTTTAAATTTTTCTGCGTTAAAGATTAATCAGGAGATACGAAAGTTATATATAGTCGATTGTTCTTGATATTCTTCATTTTCTTTAGGCGTTAAAGCGTAATTGGCAGAAGCAATGAATAACACATACTACTTCTGATATGGACCTCAAAGATTTATATACCGAGGGGCGGCAGGTTTAGAAGCATTTTATCTGCCGATAGTTTATAACCGGTGGATAAATTGATATTTTTTTTTCAATTATGGAAGCTCGATATACCCATACCCGTCGCGTGTATCCTTAAAACATCTACATGGGTTCTTTGCGCAAAAATAATAATAAAAAAAAGGTTAAATTTCAAAAGAATTGCTTCTAAAAGGAATTTGGTTTAATATTCTTTCTCTTCCTATTTAGGAGAAATGGGAATGATTTTTGTTAAAGGGAGAGCAATTACTTCTCCCATGATAGCTCTCATTTCTTTCACCGCCTTAGCATTCATGAATTTTGATAACAAGTGCTTTAGCTGAATTCAAAATACCTGATGATCCCAGTCAAGATCCTAATGTGCCAAACCATCAAAATAATCATGCAAGACCATTAAGTTTCCTTCAATACTTCATGGCCTTTTTTCAAACACCTTATTGAGTTGAATCCAGTTTGCAAATTTGAAAACAAAGACTTTTGGATCAATCTCAAAAACTTCCAGATCTTCCTCTACAATGAAGTTCCAAGTGAACCCAATATTGTTCAATACAGCTTCTGACAAAAAAATTCCTTGCTTGATAGCTTTCCCCACCAAACAGATGTCCCATTGTTTTGGTTATTCATCTCCTTTTGTTCCTACCAGTTCAGATTTAGCATTTCCTTCATTATTAGTACCAAGAGATGTTTCCTTCATCATATCTGTAATAACATAAACTTCTTTGATTCTTCCTTGTGGAACATAGTTGGGATCAGATTCCATATTTGCACACAGATTTGAGATTGTAAGAGATTTAAGATATGGTAAAGAAACGTTGGGGTATATAATCACCAAGATTAGGGTTTTGAAGATTATTCTGAATAACTTTCTCGAGATTTCTCGGCAAAATTAGCTGGATGTGAACTCCTTGACTAAGTTTGGAAACAAAAAAATATACTGTAGATATAGTCAAAATCTACAAGAGAGGGAGGATTTTTTTTAAATTTATAACTGAATAAAGGAAACAGCAACGTGTCACCTAGTATGAGGCGTGATCGATGGAAATTTTTGAAATTTCCTGGTGAGTCGTGTTTGTGACCCAGTTTGATTCCATCATGACTCTAACAATCTCGTTGATGATCAAGATACCTCCTGCTTCCAAAAGCATAACAACAACTACTGCAAACGCCATTAGGAACACTGGATATAAGGCAAACGCCATTTGATATGGAGAAAACTATGGAAATTCAAGAGAGAAACAAGAAGAAGTTAGAAAGCCATTAAGTTTCAACTTAATATAGAGATTTAAAAAGCATATAGATCAAAATAATGGATTTATAATTGAAAAACTTTCTACCCTAATAAACTATGATATTAGTTGAGATACTGAAAACATGAAATCATGAAAAAGTAAGATTCATAGAAGATTTTTTTCCAAAACTCACTCAAACTTTCATATTTTACCTATTGACTTGCTAATTTTTTTTTAAAAAAGTTTGGATTTTCTAGCTTCCAACTCGAATGGGTTGAACTTGGGCTCAAAGGCAAACAAAAATTTGAGTAGTGTTACAATTTTAATTCAATGCAACAAGTTATTTGGTCAAGCATACTATGATGTCCTCTCTTCCGCAAAAGTTGAGGACATTTAAATATGATTTAAGGAAAAGTCACCACGCATATATTGGTTATTATGTGATTATAGCATTCACTGGTGGAAACTTTTTGTCGAGAACAAAAGCAAACTTGGTGTTAAGGAAAAATATGACATACGTGCAACAAATAAAAAGAAGAGAACCATAAATCACACATGTGGTCGTGAATCGTGATTCATATGCAAATAAAGTCTACAAGCGTGTAAGTACTTCATATTGCATTATGTCACTAGTTCATTTATTAATTTTTTATACTTATGCATATATTGTATGTACATATTCAAAAGGAAGGATGGATAGCTGAGGCTGGCGAGGGCTTGCTGGGATGCATAGACATGCTGGAAAAGATGAAAAAGTAAATCCTTTAGCTATTGAGAGATATGTGGGTATACTTGGTCAGTTTGGATCAATCTTGTGGTATACCTATTTACTACTGAAATTAACACTTTTTATTCAGTGTATATTAAAGGAGGAAGTAAAGGCCGCTAGATCAAATAGAAAGGGCCTAATAGACGTAGGATTGGTATTTTCTTTGGACTTTAAGAATGATGAAATTGCCAAAGACTTTGGCCCTGCATTTAAGTTTATTGGGTTATGTCTCATACATCTTGAAAAAACAAGCCTTAAATGCAAGTATTGCCACCACATTCATGGATGCAAAGAGAAACCCAACTAATAATGCACCAAGAAATGACCTTATGGACGAGGCTCTACTGCAAAAATATCGGAATGTGAGCTTTATTTGAATAGTTTTGTTTTCATTTATATCTTATGCACATGCACATAAAATATTAACCAACTAGCATGAATACTGCGATTTCATGAATACTTGTTGTAGCATGTTCATTTTATTTAATGTAATAACTAATTGCGATTTTAGGTGTATATTGTTGTTAGTATGTTGTTAGCAGATTCATTTTGGGACAACGCAAAGTTAATTATCATATGGCAAGTTGAATTATGGGACTAGGTATAATGAGTTATGTAATCCAAGGCTTCTTGGACCCTGTCTTATTATTTGCATTGTACTCAAATATTTAGTTTTGCTCGAGACTGTTTGTACGAGGAAATCGAATAATATAATGCCAAAATATTATTTTTCTCAATTGTTATAAGGTTTTGCTCAATGTCTAATATGTAAAGTAATCAATTGTTTTTCTCTTTCTTACAGGTTGTGCTGCAAGTTATGTGGGCACAACAACAAAACCAAAATCATGCCAACAAAAATCTAGTCCCAGATATTGAGAGGCCTAATCACAGCTCAAACTCAGATCTTGCTAGTGTCGAAAATTGCCATGATGGAATTCAAGTTGTACATATTTACAATAGAAAGAGGAAAACTGTTGGTACAGGTTATGTTGTGTGCGACAAAAAAGAAGAATATTGTCATGGACTCATGGAGTTCAAGTCTATGCAAATGAGAGGAAGATATGCCTTGAATCCATTGAGGATGGTGACTGTATTTACCCGTTTTAAGAAGATATCAGAATTTGCTTAAAGAAATTGTTTTTCAACAAGGCATGTACCATAACTTGTTTCCAATAATTTCTAGTTGTAGCTATCTTGATAATCCTAGATCATAATCATGTTAAAATAGTGAAACAACATGACAAAATTGTACACTTGGAGCACCAACTACACATACTCTTGGAGAAAATAAAATGAAGAAAGAGAAGGGTTTTTTTTTGGTAAAATTTATGATTATAGATAGTGATCAATTGATAAATGATTTTCATACAATCGTTTTTATAATAAATTTTCACTAATATTTTTTTTTAAATAATTGATTATCTTAAAAAAATGCTTTCAAAGAGGAAAGAACAACGATCTAGGATTTTATTTTAATCCACCATTATTTTTTGTCTCTTTTTTAATAGTGAAAATAAGAGGAAACAATTCAATTCAATTTTGTTTTAAAAAATAATTGATTATGATAATTTTTAAAAACATTTTTTTTTAATGAAAATAATGAGTTTTTTTAATTATGATTAAAATAATTAGTTATTACAAATTTTAACAAACACCCATATACTAGATTATGGTTGGCATAATTGATTATGAGCTCATAATCAATTACGATAATGGTTTCCAAACAGTCCCAAGGGGAACTATAAGATCAACCTAGAACCAAATTAAATATGGTACGAGATTGCATGTAGCACAGTGTAAGAATAATGGAACATGCAACACTAACGACCATCTTGTAAAGTTTCTCAGCGCATCAGGGAACTTCCACCTGCGGTACACGGGAAAGTTCAAAACAAAGTGTAAAACACATATCAAGAGAGACAAAAGAAATCAACAGAGAATGAGAGATATAAGAAAATATCAGCAGCAATCCAATAACAGCAGCGTTACACAGTTGCTTTAATTGGAAACCGAGAATAGAGATCAATCATTAACAACTGAAAAGACAAGAATTCTTGCTGATGCACATTATTATTTTACAACTTATCACTTGAAGTTTTCATGAAGTCATGCATTAGAGAAAGGATAATACACAGCAAGAGTTAAAGCAAAAAAGGAAAAAAATCATATAAACAATTGGTATGTCTATACTACAATGGAATGTATCCAAATAAATTAAGACGTAAATAGAGACAGAATTCTTAGCATACGTACAAACTATGAACTCCATGGAAAATACCAAATATAACCATCACATTTTTCTATAATACTGCGACTATTCATTCACTATTAAATTAATACAGTTAATATTGTGTTTTGTGATAGTAAGCGTTAAAAATGCAGGGGTACCGAGTACACCACCAATTTTTTTGTTTTGATAGGAGTATGAACTTGTATAGTACTTTTAACAATTAAAAGGTGCGGAAAAGTAAAAAACGTGCACACACACCGGCGAATTTTGTTAATGAGGAAGCCATAACTGCAGAAAATCCCCGGGACCTCATCCAGATTTGAATACCAAATTGTATTAAGTCGTTACAGACACTAGCCTACTATCAGACTTCGGACTGGAATGTAGTTGAGACTGAGTCCACCCTCCAAGCGATTCAGTTATAGTCGCGCTCCTTACGTCTCTTGGACCTCGCAAGGTTCTACGCAATTGATTCCCTTGGCTGACATCCTTTACAACCTAAGAGTTGTTTCAACCGAAGTAAATACTTTTGATACCAATCTTCCTCTAACAAATAAGCCTATTTGATTTCCATTTAGGTCAAAGAGATCAAAGTGAGGAAATCTATTTGCAATAGGAAACACTAGCAAACCTCACAAATCCGGAACTTACGACTCCCAAAGAGCATCCTAGATCCTTAACCACCTCTCAAGAATAATCTTCAAAAGATCAATTAAGATCAGTTTTCAGATACCTATTTTGAGGAATCACAAAGTCTAAGACAAAGAGAACTATGTGTTTACTATGTATCTTGCCTGAAAGAGATTATGAAAACCTCGATAACAGAAAAGCAAGATTAGATATACGAACTATCAAGGTAAAGATAGTCGAACCTGGCTTCACGAATTTCCAAAGAGAAGTCTTTTAGTCGTAGACCTAATTACGTTTCTCAGAGGAAACCTTGGTCTATAGAGGACGACTCTAGAATCAACTATGGCATAAAGTGTCAGGGATTGAATTTCCCAGTTGAAAGAGCATCTCTATATATAGTTTTCAAAGACCAGGGGTTGCTTAGAATTCAATCTTAGATAACTTGGGAATCGAGCAAACACTATTAGGTCTTGAAAATATAATAGAAGAATATATACTAGGAACTATTCTGGAACCGTGTATAATCATTGTTAGGTTTGGAAAGTATGACAAAGAACTAAAGCAATTTGATGTTCATTTAAACACCTAAGAATTTAATCATGATGCATACACATAAGTGTTTTAGTGATCAATGAAGTCTTAGAAGTGTTTGAGAGAGTTATAACAATGTTAACCATATTTAAAAAAATAAGTCTTTGAGCATATGCTAAAATCTACTGGGAAAGTTGGTACAATGGTTCGTGAACCGTTAGGATTGTTCACGAGTTAGGGTACAACGGTTCGTGAACCGGATTCACCAACCCTACAAGACTATCGAACTCAGTTAACTACGGTTTGTAAACCGGGTTCGCCAACTGCTAGCTTATAATACCAACTTTAATAATTCAGTTCACAACGGTTCGTGAATTGTTCCCAATTGAACTCACAGTTTGCGAACTGGTTCGCCAACTCTCCTGTATTTCTGAAACTCAGATATCTATGGTTTACGAACTAGTTCGCCAACCTACCCTAAGCAGAAATATCAGATAGTTCAATATGTTTAAAATATTCCCAAGTGATAAAATCATTTGCATGGGCAATTTCCAATTGATCCACAAATTAATTCAAGCAGTACTTTGCTTATAACTAATATTGTTAAGGATCATTGAACATATTTGCTAAAATCATATTTCAAGATTTTTAACAAGGCAAGCTTGACTCGAAATTTATTTTTCGTAAATCTACTAGAAGTCATACGACACCATCTCAAAAAGATAGAATTGTAAGATAGTGAGTAAATGGTTCAGTCTTCACATACATGATCCAGAAGTTCTTCAAATTTCTTCGTCGATCTTCAGTCTTCAAAGGTGATGTATGATACTCAACTACCAAATTATAACCTAATCTGATACTTGACTTAGTAGACTGGAAATAAAGATATAGTTTTGATCATCTAACTTTGACAACAAGCTTAAGATAACAAAACTTGTTGGTTCAACAGAGCATTGCTCTAACAATCTCCCCATTTTTCAATTTTAGTGACAAACCTATGGATTCAAAATAAATAAACTTTTCAGCTCAATCCACCATGCTTGATTTCCTTGGTTGTTCAACAAACGTCTTGAATTCTTCGCACTTCAAGTTCTTCTATGGTTTTGCATATGTTCGTTTAGCACCTTTGTTGTTGAAGATCCATAGCGATAACAACTTATGAGAATACTACAAAAAAGAGTGTTTTAAAATGAGGTAATCACACTCTACTCATCAGTCGTTATACAGAAACATAGTATTGTTACCTTCCTCAAAGTTTAATTGCACCATAACTTCGAAATAAATACTATGGTGATATGTTGTCCCCCTTAGTCAATACATACTACTTTTGCAAAATAGGTAAAACCTATTGAAAAGACGAGGGTACCCAAATACACCATAATCTTTCGAATATCAATCAATAAGTCATATACCTTGTGTGATCGTCTATGGACGAGGTCGAGAGAATACGACAACAAGATACTCACTTGATAATAGTTATGGTCCGAAACTGATTTACTATAAGATCAATATCAAGTGATTAGGATTAACGCAGAAGTGTATTTACTTTATTATAATATAAAACAATTATAATGCGGAAGTAAAGTAAATAACACGACACAAGATTTTGTTAACGAGGAAACCGCAAATGCAGAAAAACTCCGGGACCTAGTCTAGTTTTGAATACTCTCATAATTAAGCCTCTATACAAAAGCTAATGCAAACTTCGTATTGTTGAGACCAAGTAGACTACCCCTAGCTACGTAGTTTCCTCAGTATCCCTGCGCCTTCGACTTCTAGAGTCACGCACGTGAATCACTACTCCTTTTGATCGTATTTCAAACAGCAAAGGAATGAATCTGTTTGGTAACCAAACTATACCATGGAGATTCATAAACTTTATACCATTGAAAAGCATTTTAAAACACATATGTAAGAATATAAACATGGCTATCAAAGTATACATATTTCATATACTAACAATAATCAATTAAAAGGGTAATTTTAGAATTATCCCCTTATTTAATGATGTAGGTCAACTATTAGTGGGACAAAAAATAAAAATAAAAATAAATATGTCAACTATTACTGGGACTGAGGGAGTATATGATTTGGCCAGTGCATAGGAACGGGCCTGAGCGTTTTCTAATACGACCAACCTTAATTTGAGTAGCTTTATGAGTTACAGTATGCTTTTTCATAGATAATTTGGAAATACCAAAATGGACAATACATGTTAGAGCATTGATCGGTTGAACCCACCAAGCGTTGGAATGTCAAGTTTAGTTGTCATATTTTAGCTCCAAAACTCAAGGCTGTTTGATTAGATTACTAGAGTCAACTTCGTTAGGTTAGACTAGGAAGTTTAGAATTGTTGAGACACCTCGTTTTACTATGAAGAACCTGAAGACATATCGAAATCAACAGGCATATCATCCTTATTTTCGAGGTTAGTAATACAGACTTGAATTGTATCCATTTCTATCTATGTTGCTTTCAAGTCATTTATATTGAAAACATAAAATACGAAGTTATGTATACATGCATCTCTATTAGGGATGAATTGATCATTATAGTATGACCAAAGTGGAAAGGAAGAATATACAAGTTGTGTTACAACTTTGGTATATTCGAATACGAAGTATAACTCTTATCTACTGTAACTCGTTACTAGATAGTGTATTGATCTTTGGGTTGATTCCATGCCCAAAACACTATGTTTAGCTACATGAGTTTAATAATGTATACTTGCAAAACTTGTTTCATAGTTGAAAGGAATCCCCGAGATCTTTTGCTGGACCGATCCTTATTGGGAATCTATAACAGGACCGATCCCTATTTGGGGATTTATAGAAGGACCGATCCTACATTGGGGATCTCTTGCAGGACCGGTATCTAATAGTAAGTGTATTTCCGATTTTTCTATATACATTAATGTACTTCCAAGTGTACATGTTGTTGTTGTAAACTTCCTGACAGTGCTTGTGTGTATTAAATTACACAAGGTGTGGTTTATATAGGTTGATATCGAGAAGATTGTGGTGTATTTTGTACCCTTGTCACTTCAACCTGAATGTCCCCTATGTTATGATCATTTTGAAACTGAACTTCACCTCTTTTTCCAATGTCCCGTGTTTCAACTTATTTGGACTACTCTTGATTGCATGTAGAATTTTAAATTTCAATTACAACCTACTAGTCCGTCCTAGCTTATACAAAATTATGTTCTACTAAATTATCTTTCAACGGATTACAGGGAGTAAATTTAATTCTACTTTATCTGTGGCATATTTGGCTTGCCCGTAATAAACTTGTTTTTAAATTAACTCCTTTTAGGGGTCTTTTTGTGTTTGGAAATGCTTACAGTGCTTTTAAAGAATATCAATTCAGTATGCCATATCGTGAATTCTCCTCTCATAAACAAGAAATTTTAATATCTTGGACACCACCCGTAACTTCTTATATTAAACTAAATTCCGATGATGTTGCTTCTTCTCATGTTGGAGTTGGAGTTGGAGGAATTTTGCGAGATTCCGGAGGCTAGTTCTTAGCCTGTTTTGCGAGCCATATATATACACACGTAATGATAATACAACTGCAGAAATTTGGGCAATTCCGCAAGGTCATCTTTTGGTTATTCAACTTGGTACTCTTTTATGAAGGTTGAAAGTGTCTCCACTTAATGCGATTCAACTCTGTCATAAGTTAGTTCCCAGTCCATGGTACCTCAAATATTTGGTTGAGGATATCTATATTTAATTTGGGGCAGTTTTTTGGAAATATTTTGTTACACATATGTATGTCCATATTTCCTGTTTCGCGTCTAGGGGTGAGCATTTTATCCGTAATCCGCGGATTTAACCGGGACCAACCGTATTTTTGCGGATGGATGCTCGGACCGTTTGCTGATGGGTTGGATGCGGATGAGATTTTGAAATCCAACGGATTACGGATTGGGCCCGGATACAACCTTGAAAATTCGTTGGACATCCATATCCGTTAGATTAAGGGCATTTATATAGTTTCTAGAAAATATATTGATAGTTTTGAAATTTTAAGGTGTTTACTTGGAGTGTTGTCCATGGCACTTCTATATTTATATACATATATAAAATGTGTAGGTTTTATAAGAAGTCATCTATATTGGTTTTATTTTTTCATTATAAATTTCAACTAACTCAAATCCATTGGATTATCCGCTCCCAATCCGTTCATCCGTGCATCCATTGGATGCAAATCCGTTGGATGTTGGATTGGATGCGGATGTAAAATTTAAAATTTTTAGTAGATTGGATTGGATGCGGATGAAGTAAAAACCGGTCCATATCGGCCCATGCTCACCCCTATTTGTGTCTATGTATCTTTTTTCCTAATTTGTGTTCTATGTTGTAGGGCCTTGAACCCATGTATGTGCGGCCCATATAGATGTAACCAGGGTTTACCTCATAACCTATATATAGAGGCTTAAACCTATGTAACATATAACTTATCTCTAATGAATAAGAGTTCTCCTTCTTCAGTTGTTCCATATTTCTATTTCCACTTCAACACGTTATCAACACGACTCTACTAACGTGATTTTTTTTTCTTCATTCAAGATTGGTCATGGATTATTTCTTCAAGTATTTCTTTTGAAAAAAGAAATTTCGTTTTCATAGTATATATTAGGATTCCACGAATGTATGACTATCAAACATAGATATTTAACCGATAGATTTTCATGAAATTTTAGTATGTGCAACCGAATTAGGTATTAAAGATTATATAAAAATTTCAATCAAATCGGACAATGATGCAATCTCCAAAACCTAATTCTCATGAAGCTGTCTACGTTCATAAAAAATCCTAGTTTATAACAGTGTAATAAAACTTAACTTTTAAAACTTACAACCGTTGGATTATGCTTTATTTTTGTTAAATATTATGTATTGTTCTTATTGATCTACTGTATAAATTTAATAAAGATCCAACCATGGTAAGTACTCAAATACGTGATATTTCCAGATGTGTCCACAGAAACGTGAATTGGAACATTCATACGGCGTCATGTATTTTTTTTTTTTATATAGCCGTTGGATTACCTTGAAATTTTGTTATGTTTATCCAAACATTTATTTGAATCTTCTGTAAATATTTCATCATCATCGGATATGTTTAAAATTGGATTCGGATCACCACAGTTGGATGATGAAATTTCCAATTTTAGGGTTAACAATAAATTTGAGCCTATATGCTAATAGTTTCAAGTTTATTATCAATGGGCCTGAGTACTACATATATAATGGACCATATATGTGGACTTTTGTTAACCATGACATAGTCAACCCAATTGAATGGGCCTTGAGCAATCCGTTGACCGGGTTTTGATTAAACCAACTCGATTAAAATTTGACCTTTTGGACTCATAAGTACTTGAGCGCCATTAAAGAGACTTTGATATAGAAGTCAATTGTGTCTACAAGGGGTTTACTTCCATCATGAAAACCTTCAACCAATGACGATGCATTTTTCAAAAGATGAAGGCATAACCTTCTACGTTTTAAGGCGACATATTGATTGCAGACGATGAAATGCTCTGAATGAAGTTTTTGAAACATTCATGAAATTTTCCCCCCGAAAATTTGAATGTTCATAGGAATTTAATACACTTGTAATATTGGCTCAAGTAGTAATAATACAAAGTAAATGTATATACTAAGCATGAGACAGAGATGTAATTCTGACTCATTTGAATAAGAGATGGACACTTGGTATAAAAATTTACTGCGTATGGTACGAGCGATGGAATGCAGGTATCATATAGTAGCAGCCAACTACAAGATATATAGAGAGTAAATGACAACAAACTCACTATATGTTAAAAGAAGGTTACCTCCGCTTGTCAACTTCAGTGGCAATAAGAAATTTGCCCAGTTAATAAGAATTAAATTCATTGTCTGCACTTATGGAATGAAAAATATATCATTTCCATGAGATTGAAATACTCTAAAGAACTTGAGACATACTTAAAAGTACTTGAGTTATAAGGATCATTCGTATATTATGATGAAAAATATATCATCTTCATGAACGGTAACACTCTAAAGTAAATGAGATAGATTTTCTTTTGTTACGTAATATGGCCACACCACTTATTACACGAAACTCTTAAGAAAATATATTAAACTGGTTGTTGAATTGTTTCCTTATATAATACCATGCGATGATTGGATCATTACAGGTAATAAACGAGCGAAGAAATACTCAATCTTTGTTGCCTAATTGGTATAAAGATTAAAAGTTACATGAGCTATGTAAGAACCAAGAGCTAATCACACTTTGTTAAGTTTCTACGAAGTCTGTGCAAACGGTTATTGTACGAAAACTAATTGTGGGAAAGGGAATGCATCTACAAATTACTAATGTGAAAGGAATCACATTTTAGAGAAAATAATGAGCTAATTATTTTAGTGAACTGTAAATCACTAATACTTGGATAATTGAATCCATATCGTCACCGACAATGTAATGTTGGGAATTGACTCATTCAGGTTTTAACATAACCATAAAGACACTCTGGTTGTGATATGATGTTCTGTTTTGAAAGAACTCAAATGGACATCCTTTTATTTGAGTGAACAAGAAAATGAGAATTACAAAGATTGAAAGAATGCAAAGTGATGGCATCTCTCATAATCAACTCTTTCTAAAGTACCGGAAACACCACCTCCCCTCTCATTATGCTTTTTAAGTAATAAAACATGTAACTCATTTTACAAAGTCATTCTTTAGTAAAAAGGATTGAGACCATCCTAAGATGCAAATGGTAAACAACCCATTCTTTGAAAAGAAACAAGGTGATATTTGTGAACATATCCATGCAGAATGCGGACTATTCAAGTGATTTATGGCTTTGGTGGATGATTCGAAGTGTTTAATTTGTTATTAATCACAAGAAATTATGCGTTTTTTTGAAACAATTCTAGCACATATTATACAATTTAGGGTCTCACCAACCTTGTTAATGCTATATATTTTATATCAAAAGGACTTGATGGATATTGCATGTTTAATAGGATCATTGTAGAGCATCCTACACCCCATGGTTTCACAGAGGCTACCATCAAAGGTTATAGATGGTGTCTAAGGATATGTTATGCGTATCAACCCTCCTATAAATGCTCGGGGGATATGCAATATTACACGCATATTCACTTATTCATTTTAGAATCCCACAATTAGTCAACCATTTCTGTGTACCAGTTGGTAACTGGATATAAGCCTGACATTTGTATTCTTACGCATTTTTTGTTGTGCTTTATATGTGCCACTACGACTCCACATCGTACTATAGTTGGTCATCAAAACGATTAAGAACTTATGTTGGATATGCATTCCCAACAATTATCCACATTTTAAAACCTTTGGCAGGCGATCTCTTAACCGCTATATTTGCGGATTGTCACTTTGATGAGACAGTCTTCCTATTGCTAGGGGAGATACCAAAAAGGATTTTCTAAGGGAACGATAGGAATTGTCGTGGTGTGTTCCCACTCTGTCTCATATTGATTCTTGTACTCCACAAATGTAAATGTGAAGTGAAAAGAATAATTGATTTTCAGAAAGTGCACTGATATCGGTAACGTGATAAGATCATACATACCAGCTGCAAATGTGCCTGCAAGGTTAGAAATCCTCAGTATGAGGTACACCATAGACTAAGGTGTTGCAACTATACTTGGTGGAAGTGTAGTTAAGGCCGTGGCTCCACAAAGGAAGATGGAGAGACTACCAGGTTCGATCGATACTCACCTAGAAAGGAAGTAGATGAGTAATGCACAACCTAATTTGTATCATTAATGAAATAATCTCATTCGATTGTCTCTGACTATGTCCATGAATCAATACTGGAGGACGCTCCGAAGTTTAATGATTCCAGAGAACAATGAAATCCTAAAGGATTATGAGAACACACACGAGTCAATGAAAATGCGGGCATATTAATGAATATTATTTTCATATACAATTGCTCAAGGAAATTGAGCATGATAAGGTCGAACCATGCTTCTTATTGTTTGAATATTAACAAAGAACATATTTGTCCTACACAATCCAGGTAAAATTTGATTATTTTTTTTCAAATATAGAGGTATTTGGTGTGGACATACATGATTATTTGTCACAAAGCGCAGTGAGAATAATGAAGTTGTAAAGTATAAAGACTCGTCTTGTGTCGCGAGGTTTCTCACAATGCCCTGGAATTATTTACTCTCTTGTAATGAACATTATAGCGTTCTGCTACTTAGTTAGCTTGGTAGTTTCAAAAGGACTTGAAACACAACATTTTTATGTGGTTATTACTTATCCCTGTAAGGATTAAGAGATAAGCATATTTACAAAAGTGTTTAATAGAATTTTTTCGCCCAAATCAAATGACTCTAGACCACGGAGTACGTTTTCAATTCGATTTGAATGTTCACTTATGAATTGAAACAATCATGCAAATTTGGTATACTCGTCTAAGTGACTACTTGATTGGGGAGGGATAAACATGTAAGGTATTGTGCCCTGCGTACTCACAAAAAAAAAGTTCATGAATTGGAATTTTAGCTATCTATGTCGATGGTATGGACATGGTATATACATACTCTTAATGCAATAAGAGATTATACAAGCTACTTGAAATTCGAATTTGAGATGAAAATATGGGAAAAGATCGGTCGGACCGAGCTTGTGGTATATTATTCCACCAATTTACATATGTCCAAAGTTGTCAGGAAATTTAACAAGGACTTACATCCTGCTAGCACTCCCATGATTAGTTGAGGTACAAATGTAAGTAAATGACCATCTCGTCTAAAGGAAGATGACGAAGATGTGTCGGGAGATGAAATTCCCGTATCTAAGTGCAATAGATGCATTATTGTACTTAGCATAATGTGCTCGACCAAAAATTTCATCCTCAGTGAACTTGTTAGCTATATATAGCTTAGCGCCGAATGGTATAATGAATGTAACCATATACTTAAAAGGAACTATTGACATGAGTTTGTTTTATCCATACAAATACATAAAGAGGACTGCTAATAGAATTACAATCCAAAAGTTGTTGATTATAAATGAATAATAATCTCTTCTCCCATGAAAGTAATCAGGGGGAGACCTGACTGACTTATTTACTAAGTCATTTCCTATATTCACTTTTGGAAAGTATATGACTAAAGAAACAGTCTGGAAACTCCTCTGAATGGAATCAGGGGGAGGATCCAAGGATATGATGTCGACATATTTGACTCCGAAATGTGAAGCTGTGTTGTACTCTTTTTCCCTTTGATCGAGATTAGTTTTTCCCACAGGGTTTTTGTTACTCGGCAAGGTTTTTAGTGAGGCAACCATAACTACACCAACTACATGATAAATGATGAAGACCCGCGGATTGTATTAATATAATTGTTGAACAATATCAAAATCAAAGAAATGAAGCTCGATAGTTTGTCAAGTGAAACTATAATACCCGGTATTTTTAGTTACTGTTTCGGGTCGGCTAATACCCGAATTAGTTAACCTTGTGGCATAGTTTGTTATTCTTTGGCCTTAGCCTAGGTGGGTTGACTGAACTAGAAAGGCTACAAGCTAGGGTGAAAATAGAATAGCTAATAAATAGTAAAATAAGTATTTTGATTAATAGAAAATGAAAAGACAAATAAAAAGAAATAAAGAAAATAATAAATATGATATATTATTATTAATAGGAGTAGTATTAATATGGGAATTAGTGTGTGATTTATAAAAGAAAGAGGGAGAAAAGAAATAGGGGTTACAAACATAGATTAGACAAAAATCTAGGAGAGGAAGATGGAGTTATAGATTTTTGGAGAAGAAAATCCGTGGAGGCTTAACGAAACTAAGGTAGAATGCTAGATCCTTTCTCTTTTGATGTTTTTCTTAATGTATTTTTTTGTATGATTTTTTATTGTTAGGTTTCAGAAATTTATTCGCATAATTATGTATATTAGATTGATGATCAGATTGAATCTTGTGGTAGATAACATGATTGGGATGTACTGGTTAAATTTTATAATAATCCACCGTAAATTCACCGTTGAATGTTTCTTGTAATTTGGTTAATAGTTTCTAAAATTATGGACAATTTTGTTTTGCTGTGGTTTTGATGTTCTTAGGAAGTCTTCATGATGTTAAAATGATTTTAGGTCTAACAAAAGCTGGAGATAAATGTCTTATCTTTTATTGTGATTTAGATTTGCTTAATTTGAGACTAATATGAATTTATGGTGAATATTTTGGTAAAATGATGTTATCTACCTAGATTTCGTGATGCGTTTGTAAAATCAATATGTTTTGATAGAGCCGTTAGTTTCATGTGAAATTCGGATATGTTATACATGATGGTGTCAGGAATGTTCATCAAAAATTTGAAGACGATCAGAATAAGTTATCATTATGAAACCTATAAAATAAAATTCTGCAGTTAGTGTGTTTGCTTAAATGGTTGAAAGAATTACATTGTTAGTTGGGTTGTGAACTTATGACTTGTTGATAAATTGGTTTGGAATATCAAAATGTATATTGTATGATATGCTTGTTTGGATGGCGGTACCCGTACCGAGGATATACGGATAGGTGGGGCACGACCCAAGGATACTCGTGCAACGGTAGTGTGAATTTATAAATGAATGAATTTATTTGTTTGAATGGCGGTGCCCATACCGAGGATACACGGATAGGTGGGGCACGACCCAAGGATACTCTTGCAAGTGAGGTTGGCGGTCCCGTGCCGAGGATACACGGATAGGCGGGGCATGAACCGAGGATACTCGTGCATTTAAAAGAATTTGATAGATTGTGAGTTTAGTTGATGAATATACATATATTTAGATCCTTGAAGTTGTACCGTATACTCTTGTTGTACATATCCTCTTTGATTGATTGGCATGTTTTCATATATTTTGAGAAAGGGAATGCATTCTATTGAGCTGTCATCTAACCCCAATTGACATTCCTTGCAGATTTATGGAAGTTGGAAATGAAAGCTAGAAATGAGTAGCTTAGTGATTGCATTGTTTTCTTGTATTGCTTGAAGTGTAAAATGAATTACAAAAATGTTTAGTTGAAAATGTTTTGAACGATGTTTAATGTATTCATATGCTTCAATTCATGTATAAAAGTTTCAATTATGTTCGGTATAAAAGTAAATTAGCAAGATTAAATATACGCATAAGTCTCGTCCCGAGCCGTAATGCTTTGAGTTCGGATCTCCATATGGGTTTGACCCTGATCCGGAACTCGGGGTGTTACAGAAACCACAGCCAGAATTAGCATAACAAAGCAAGGATTGCATCGCAATAGTTTTCAGCACAAGTCAACTAGTAGTATTGATAATACTATTGCGTATCAATACTAGGTGTTCATCAATCATCTATAAACATAGATAAGATATTATGTATGGGTATTCAGCAAAGGAATATTTTCGGACTTATCACGGTGTACTCTTTTTCCTTCTTCAAGGTTTTATCCCACTGGTTTTTCCCTTGTCAAGGTTTTAACGAGGCGACATATGCGAGTTCAACTCTGTTCTAAGTTTTCTTAATGTACTTTTTTTCCTTAGTTCAGGTTTTGTCCCTCTGGGTTTTCCTGGCGAGGTTTTGAAGAGGTAATAGACTTAGATACGGTGGTCATCAAGGAGAGAACTACATTTGAAGAACTACATCTGAAAGACTATATGTGAAGCACTACATATGAAGCACTAATACTGGACCGCACAAGGGGGAGTGTTGTAGGGCCTTGAACCCATGTATGTGCGGCCCATATAGATGTAACCAGGGTTTACCTCATAACCTATATATAGAGGCTTAAACCTATGTAACATATAACTTATCTCTAATGAATAAGAGTTCTCCTTCTTATGTTGTTCCATATTTCTATTTCCACTTCAACATTCTAGTAATAATAATAAATAAATATTTTTTTCTCTAGTGTTTCCTTTTTATAGAAAATTTTAAATTATGTTAATTTTGTAATCTACTCCCTCCGTTTCTAAAGAAAATGAAAAAGCGGGGGTCTAACAACCACACCTAATATTTCGCTTAGTAATCTGTATGGACTAACTCCAATATACTTTTAAGAGAATCAACTAGACAGTCAGGCTCAATCTTAAGAAAAGTATATCAAAGAGTTAAATCTCAATTTCTCAATTCAATCCGCAATCAAACAAATAGGAATTTGCGAGCCTGATTGAATATAAGAAATAACTTGGACGATATCAAAAACCAATATCCAAGTGTCAATCAATTTAATCAACAACCAAAGGTTGGATTCCCAATTGATTGAACTTACGCACAACCTGTGATATTTCAATTATATAAAAAAATATAATACGGAAAAGAAATAACACAGATACCCGAAATTTTGTTAACGAGGAAACCGCAAATGCATAAAAAACCCAGGGACCTAGTCCAGATTTGAACACCACACTATATTAAGCCGCTACAAATACTAGCCTACTCCAAGTTAACTTCGGACTGGAATGTAGTTGAGCCCTAACCAATCTCACACTGATCAAGGTACAGTCGTGTTCCTTACATCTCTGAATCCCAGCAGGACTCTACTCACTTGATTCCCTTAGCTGATCTCACCAACAACTAAGAGTTGCTACGACCCAAAGTTTAAGACTTGATAAACCAATCTGTCTCACACAGAAAAGTCTATTGAATAGATAAATCTGTCTCCCATAGAAATACCTAGAAGTTTTGTTCCGTCTTTTGATAAATCAAGGTGAACAGGAACCAATTGATATACCGGACTTATATTCCCGAAGAACAACCTAGAAATATCAATCACCTCACAATAATCTTAATCGTATGGTAGCGAAACAAGATATTGTGGAATCACAAACGATGATACGAAGATGTTTGTGACTACTTTTTATCTTGCCTATCGGAGAATAAATCTCGATCAAATATTAGAGAAGATAGTACTTAATACGATAGAAAACAGCAAGATCAGAACATGCAACTACAGAGAAAACAGTTGGGTCTAGCTTCACAATCCCAATGAAGTCTTCAAGTCGTTAACCTACAGGGTTTTGTGAAAAACCTAAGGCTAAAGGAGAATCGACTCTAGTCGCAACTAGTATCACACATGAGGTGTGGGGATTAGGTTTCCCAGTTGCTAGAGTTCTCCTTTATATAGTCTTTAAATCAGGGTTTGCAATCAATGTTACCTTTGTAACAAAGCATTCAATATTCACCGTTAGATGAAAATCTGATTAGACTCAAGCTAATATCTTTCAACCGTTAGATCAAACTTAGCTTGTCAATTAAGCTATCCATATGAGTCATAGCGGTTTCACATTGTTTTGTTATCAATATGTTCCCTTCCATGTACCAAAACACAAATAACTTACTCAACTAGGCCTGAAATAGGAGTATCATAATGGTATAGTGTTGTCTTTAAGAAAGGAAATTTCTGTTAACATTCATCCATTCACATAAGTACATAAATGTATAATAAATATAGATACAAAAGTAAATTCAGAAGTACATTATTAAGAGCTTAATCAGTGTTCAAAAATAAACATATAAATTAGCTAACTTCAATAATCAATTACTCCCACAGACCTAAGATTTTAGTCTTTTCTTAATAGGTCTTAAAAGGTAATTGTTCATTAAGTGCATTTGTGGATACAATTGTGCTTAACCGATAAATGAACAACTATTTATTCTGAATTGCTTGATTCACGCATATATACTCAAGGTTCATGTGTTTGTTCTTTTTGTATCATATCATGCTTTAATGTTGCGAAGCTAAGACGATAAACTTCAGCAATGTATAGACAAATCTTAAGTCTCTAAGTCTCGCAGCCATATATATTCAAACTTAATTGTGAGACTAGTATTAATGGGCTCTTTCTTTATAGAATCCACACATCTACAAAAAAAGTAAAGTCTGAAAACTCAGTCAACTATACTTGGGTTGGCTAATTAGTTATAAGATATAAATTAAGATTTACCTCAAAAGTTTGATAGCTTTCCCTTCATTTGTTCTTCGATTTAGGCATTTAGCTAACAAATAGTTATATATTTAATATCAAAATTAAGACATAATGAGGATTAAATTTATATTTTATATCCAACATGAAACAATTTTTTTAAAATATGTTATTCTCTCAAAATTCTTTGAATATTCAATATATGCTTTATATGAGAGCTTTAGTAATCCATACTATATGTACAATCACATGGTAAGCTTCAATGATATACTTTATTTCAAAAAAATATAGAGATATGCATAAAGTCAAGATCACTACTCGTGAGTAGTATGTCTTAACATACAAGACCAAGAGTATGAATTTCTCCCATTGATCTTGAGGTATATGCATGGATCTACAATAACTTTTGAAAAAACGGGGGTATAACAACCTCACCAGATATTTCGCTTAGCAATCTGTATGGACTAACTCCAATATACTTTCAAGAGAATCAACTAGACAGTTAGACCCAATCTTAATAAAAAGTATATAAAAGAGTTATATCTCGCTTTCTCGATTCAATCCGCAATCAAACAAATAGAAATTTGCAAGCCTGATTGAATACAAGAGAAATAACTTGAACGGTACCAAAGACCAATGTTCAAGGATCAATCAATTTCAATCAACAACCAAAGGTTGGATTTACCAATTGATCGATTCAACGCACAACCTGTGATATTTCAATTATATAACAAAATATAATGTGGAAAAGAAATAACACAGACACCAGAAGTTTTGTTAACGAGGAACCACAAATGCATAAAAAACCAGGGACCTAGTCCAGATTTGAACACCACACTGTATTAAGCCGCTACAGACACTAGCCTACTACAAAGTTAACTTCGGTTTGGACTGTAGTTGAACCCTAATCAATCTCACACTGATTCAAGGTATAGTTGAGTTCCTTACGTCTATGATCCCAGCAGGATACTACGCACCTGATTCCCTTAGCTGATCTCACCCACAACCAAGAGTTGATACGACCCAAAGTCGAAGACTTGATAAACCAATCTGTCTCACACAGAAAAGTCTATTGAATAGATAAATCTGTCTCCCATGGAAATACCTAGAAGTTTTGTTCCGTCTTTTGATAAATCAAGGTGAACAGGAACCAATCGATAACCCGGACTTATATTCCCGAAGAACAGCCTAGAATTATCAATCACCTCACAATAATCTTAATCGATTAACGAAACAAGATATTGTGGAATCACAAACGATGAGACGAAGGTGTTTGTGACCACTTTTCTATCTTTCCTATCGGAGATATAAATCTCAATCCAATCTTACGATTGTACTCAATCACGATAGAAACAGCAAGATCAGATCACGCAACTACATAGAAAATAGTTGGGTCTGGCTTCACAATCCCAATGAAGTCATTAAGTCGTTAACCTACAGGGTTTCGTGAAAAACCTAAGGTTAAAGGAGAATCGACTCTAGCTTATACAACTAGTATCACACAGGAGGTGTGGGGATTAGGTTTCCCAGTTGCTAGAGTTCTCCTTTATATAGTCTCCAAATCAGGGTTTGCATTCTAAGTTACCTTGGTAACAAAGCATTCAATATTCACCGTTAGATGAAAACCTGATTAGATTCAAGCTAATATCTTTCAACCGTTAGATCGAACTTAGCTTGTTATACACAAATGAAATGTAACTTCATTTAGGTTTGAGTAACCGTACCTAAACGTGCGCACCTTTGTTGGCTTAACAATAGTTAACCGGAGTTAGCCATATGAACAATTTCATATCAACCTTATTCATCTTAACCATAACTAGTTCAAATGACTCAAATGAAACTAGTTCTAGAGTTGTTCAATTGTTTATATTCTCGTAGAAGTGTACAAGACACAATTGAAGCAAAATCGATTTTGATTCACTCGAATCGATTCATGAACATTATAGCCACAATTTTCAAAAGATTGCATTCCTTATTATATAAATGTATTAGTTCATGAACAAACCGATTTTAGAACATAACCCACTCAAGTATGCAAACGGGTACGCATACCTAAGTGGCCAGACTAAGTTTGGATTCGCCAGTACGCGAACTGGTACGCATACCACCAAACTCAGTAAAGTCTTAGAACTTGAACCTCACGCCAGTACGCGTATCGGTATGCGTATTTGGTTTCCGGACCTTAACTAAACCAATCAGTACGCATACGGGTATGCATACCATGGTTCCCGGACTTGGATTACACATATGCAAGTACGCATACTGTGCTTATATCCAATTGTTCTAAACTCCCATTTCAATTATTGAAACATTCTTGGAAGACGACAATAGCTGTCTCACACAAACTATTAGCTTCAAAGCAATTTTCAAGTGATCGAATAATCAATACGAAACATTCCGAGTCTACATCAAATGACTGTCTCACACAAATCATGTAAAATGTTACTAGGCGATTTTCACATGATCATCTTTTGACTTTCTTCAAGAATATAAGATGAACTTGGTTAAAGCGAAAGCTTACCAACACATATTTCGAGAAATATGTAAGCGAGTTAAACTCAGCTCGAAATATCAAATGTGTATAATTGAAGTCTATATAGCTATACGACTTTTGTCCAAAATAGGAGGTAGAGTAGATAGACTTTTGAGTGATAGATGAGTTCAAGTCTCCATATACCTTTTGTTGATGAAGTTCCACAAGCTCCCCTTAGTAGTTCTTCGTCTTTGATCGATGAATGCCGTGAAGTCTAATGCTCAACTACACTTTCTATCCTAATCCGAGACTTAGCTATAAGTAGACTAGAAATCAAGACTTATAGTTTTGGCAACTAAACTTGACAACAAGCTTGAGATAGCAACGCTTGCGAGTTCGACCGAGCAGTGCACTAACAGAACAGACCGCTAAAAAATTAGGCTGATTTGCATAAATGGAAAATCAAATGTTACGAGTTTACAAATCTACCCATGGACAGGGGCCGAGCCAACCCATTGCAAGGGTGTGCACTTGCACCCCCTGCCCAGCTGGCTCCAAAGCCTAATTTAAGGCCCAATTGAAATTTTTTGGCTATCTACAAGCCTAATTTTGCTTCTTTGCACCCGTAAATTTTTTTTTTTGCAACCCTAAAGTCATTCTTACACCCCATTTTAGAGATCTTGGCTCCACCCTTGCCATGAAAAGACCAATTCTCCTCTTTCTATTAATATAAATAAGGGACCATTTCCCTTTTTTTTTTCTTCTAATATCAAACGAACGGTAAGAAGGACAAATTAGAAAAAAAATATAAAAAAGTGGCTACCGTAATTATTTTCTTAATCTTTGCGCAACACCAAACAAACATTATTTTTTATTTATTTTTTGGAAACGGAGTAAATATATAAATTAACGCCACGAGGAGCTAAAAATAAATAAATAACCCAGTTAAACATTCTTCTTGCAGCTGAAGGGTACTGCACTGCTTATAGAAAACTTCCACACTCCGCCGGCCCGTAAACATAGATCTTTTTCTTAAAAAAAGATTGGTAGGGGTTCAGTGCAGTTGACGGTAGATAAGGTGGAGGTTATGGAGAAGAAATTTTCGTCCCTATCTTAGCTAGCATCGATCTCGGATTCATAGGTAATCTCTGATTTCTCAGTTGTTGTATTTGATTTTGGTTTTGATCGTTTCATTGTACTTCTGTAGTTGTTAGCTAATCTATTTTATTTATTAAGCCATCGATTTGTATCAACATCCGTCTACACCCTAAATTAAAATTTTATTTCCTGTTTTGTGTCTATGTATTGTTTTTCCTAATTTGTGTTTCCTTTTTATAGAAATTTCTAAACTATGTTAATTTTGAAATCTATATAAATGCCACAGGGTGCTGCACTGCTTAGATAGATAAGGTGGAGGGTTTGGAGAAGAAATTTTGATCCCAGTTATAATTTTGGGGGCAAGTTTCCATATGTCTTAGCCAGCATAGGTAATCTCTGATTTCTCAGTTGTTGTTGTCTTTGATTTTGGTTCCTTGTACTTCTGGAGCTGTTAGCTAAATTATTTTATTTATTAAGCCCTCGAGTTGTATCAACATCAAACCAATTGTTGTTACACTCACTTTAAGAAGTAGTAGCATCACCAATTGTTGAAACTAGGTATGACGATGAGCAGAGAATTCCAATTTGGTAGTCACAAATTGATGCCTTTACCTCTGACTGATATGGCAGTGAAGAAGAAAAGAGTGTATACAAGGAAAACCCTCAGTGATAAAAAAATCATGTCTGTATCTTCCACAAATGCAAAGAAGAAAAGAGTATATAGAAAAAAGAAGGACCTTCCTCATGATTTAATCATAGAGATACTAAGAAACCTACCAACTCGGGCACTGCTGAATTGCGGTGCCGTCTCTAAACTCTGGTATAATTCTATTCATAATGATAAACACTTTATTTATTCTCACTTTCTTCAATCACAAATGAAAGTACCCAATTTCATCTTTAATCTCCTTAATGTCAAGGATGTTAGTAATCCCTCCATGAATAGATTTGGGAGTCACTTTTTCAGATTCGATACTGGACCTGACGTCCGTCCCCATGTTCTGGTATTCAAGAAGATTAACTTGAACTTTTTTCATCTTGCTAAGGAGGAACTGGTTGGTTACTCTAATGGTTTGCCTTGTATTTCACATGAGGATAGTCACAGAGGTCATTACACTATTTATCAGCCAAACAGGGCTGAATCTTTCCGTATAATCCGTCCGACCATTTGTGGGGAGCCTGTCTTCACCACCATCTGTCATGGATTCGGATTCGATTCCTTAGCAAATGAATACAAGTTGGTATATATTTTTCGTACCGCTGACAAGCAGTTTGACTCCATGGTATTTACACTGGGAACTAAATCATGGAGATCTATCACTACTACAATAGCAGATCTTCATCCTATTATTCGGATCAGGGAAGCCAAGGGTAGACACAAATCTGCCATCTTTTGTGGTGGTATTGGTACTAGTGGATGTTTGTTTTGGAAGATAATGACAACTACTAGAAGAGCAAGAGCTTATGGTAACGAACATGAGATGGAGATGTTACTATCTTTTGATCTCCACAATGAGAAATTTCAGTTCATTCAACTCCCACCCTTGCCAACTAAAAGTTCAACTCACGAGCAGCAACATTACCCTCATCTTCTAGAGTTCAAAGGATCTCCTTGTATTGCACGCATAGAGAAAAGTAAAAGAAACGAAAGTGTTAACCATCGTCGCCGTCATCACTGTAATACTACTAGCTGCTGTTGTTGTTGCTGTTGTGAAGTTCATCTGTACGTACTGAAGGATGAAATCAAGCAAGTATGGGTTAAGGAGGAGAGTTTCAATATACGTGTTACTTCTACTCCCATTGTGTCGTACATGGCACCAGATCCCTGCTGTTTTTGCGTTGCCAATACCACTATGCCTTCTACGCGTATCTGCAGTTTTTCTGATCAGATTTTTCTCTACTGGTTCAATGGGAAATGTCTCCAGTTCTACAACCTGCGTACCAAAATACTTAAGGTTGTAAATTCTGGCATTAGTTTTCCTCTTGAGCGTTGTCTTTTTGAAAGAAAGTTGAAAAATTGGTCCAACATGGATTTCAGTTGCAATGTCAAGGTGAGAACTTTCTTTCTCTGCAAACCTTCGTACCAAAAGGAGTAAGGAGAGTTGACGCCGAACTTTTGAAGCGCACCACATATAAAGCACTGGTGGTTGTGTTCAGGGGTAGAGGTTCACTAGATTATTATCCTTTTACCTGATAATTGTAGTAGTCAAGTTTATGCTCCTTATTAGTGCATTTCTTGGTCACAATTGTTTTGAGGTTGATTGTTAGTGAAATGCATTCATTTATATATTTTTTATATTCTTTTTGTTCCTCGGTGATTTCTTGTTGAAGTTGTTTGGTTGATTTACTTCCTAATGCAAGCCAATATTGATGAAGATTTAGATAAGAAAAACAAATCTAAGGACTTAAAGGCCTAGACAGGTAATGCTTCTACGTTTAACGGTGAGGAAACCCTCACTTCTTATTGGACGAAGCAAGGCTTTTTTGAGTTTTGTGAAACAAGATTTTTGATGAGGACGCTTGGCAACGTATGATTGGTTAAAAAAATTATGGAAAATAAAATAAAAAGGAACATCGTGCCTTACCTAAAAACGTGGATTCCTAATCTCAAGTGATTCCTAACCTCAAATAATTCTTAAACGTAGAAATTAACGTTTAATCCCATATTTGTTGGGCTTAAGACACTCTAGTTCAGCGTCCTCAGGCCTAGTACTCCCTAGTCCAAAAAAAACCCGGATAAACAGTGTGGTCCAAATATTTAACGAGTTAGTCCAAACTCGTAACGATTCAAACTAATCCGGTACCAAAATTACCCTTCCGTATGAGGATGCCGGAATATGAATGAGTTTTCAATTTTTAGATCTCAGATTCAAATCAGGAGAGAGACAAAGAGATATTTTGAGGCGATTTATTGGTTTCAATCGTTTCTTCATCAGATTTCGATCTCAGGTTAGAGACCTCATATTTCAATCTCATCTTTTATTCGAACTTGTTTGTTTCTTCAATTATGTGTTTTTGATTATTTATTTTTTTGAATACATGAGACGAAATCGATTTTGTCTTTCATCTTGCTTTCGATCTTTCGATTTCTGTTTTTGGTTTTGATTTTGTTATTTGTTAGGTTTTGATTCTCATGAAACTCTTTTGATTTATGTTTTTCATTTTGATCTTTCTTTTGATTTGTTTTTGGATGTATGATATGAAATCGATTCGATTTTTGATTTTTTTAATTTTCCATTTCTTCATTTGTGTGTTTTATTAATGGTTATTCATGGTTTACATTGATAGAGTAATTGATTTCTTTTATTTTTTGACTATGCAGAACGTGTGCTTTCTTGTACACTGTATATGTTTCAATTTACTATGATTTAAGGTTGATTCGAAAAATTAATTCTCTGATAAATTTAAATATGATTCAGATCTTTAGATGTTACATCTTTGTGTTAATGGATTCAATTGAGATCTTTTAGATGCGACCCAATTTTTTTTATTAGTTATTTGATTTATCATTTGTGTGTTGATTGAACCTAATAATGCTATTTTTTGAGATATTTTGTATGTGGTTTAGAGCTTTGATGTCCTCATTTATGTGTTTTTGATTATTTTTTTTGTTGTAATATGCAGGTTATTAACCATGTCTGGGAAGATTGTGTATGCTATCTTGAATCATGGTGAGCATTCGACCCTATTTGGTAGATGTGTACATATTTGTACAGTGAAATTCTCTATGATGAATACTTGGGTTGTATTGTTTGAATCAATGCTCTATTTTGTTATTTTTTATGTAAATATTTACATACTTGTACACTAGTATGCTCTGTGATGAATGCATGACCTGTTTTGTTGGTATATATGCTAGATTTTGGTATTATTCTGTAGATGTGTACTTGTTTGTACACTGAACTGCTATGTGTTGAATATATGGCCTGTCATGTGGGTATGGATGCTAGATTTTGTTAGGTTTTTATAGAGGTGTACATGTTTTGCACACTGGGATGCTCTTTGATGAATGCATGTCATGTCATGTGGGTATGATGCTAAAATTTGTTAGTTTTCTGTAGAGGTGTAAATGTTTATACACTAGTATATGTTTTACTTTATATAGCATGTGCATGCACTTTAATGTACACGGTATATGTTATTAATATTAATATTTTATATTTTTTTTTGTAATATACAGTATAGGGTACCAACCATGTCTGAGAAGGTTGTGTATGTTATTTTCGAATTGTGGTGATCATTTTGTCCTATATTGGTACATGCGTACATATTTGTACACTAAAACTTTCTCTCAGATAAATGCATGGGTTATTTTGTTTGAACCAATGCTCCATTTCTATTGTTTTCTACAGATGTGTACATACTTATACGCTAGTATGGTCACTCATGATTTTATGTCCTGTCTCGCGGGTATGGATGTTGGATTAGTTGGATTTTTGAAGATGTGTACATAATTGTACACCATTGTGTTGTCTAAATATTATATGGCATGCTTTTATTAGATGTGGATTTTTGTATATGTGTACATAATTGTACATCATTGTGCTTTCTCATGATTTTATGGTCTGTTTTGTGAGTATGGATGTTTGATTAGTTAGATTTTTGTAGAGTTATACATGTTTGTATACTAGTATGCTCTGTGATGAATGAATTGTCTGTCATGTGAGTATGGAAGCTAGAATTTGTTACGTTTCTATAGAGGTGTACATATTTGTACACTTGTACTATGCTCTGTAATGATTATTTTGAAGTTTATTTTTGATTTTAAGATTGTCGGGATCATGTTGTTGTGTGCACATAGTTGTACACGTGTTAATGTTAATGTGTACATAGTTGTACACATACTGATTATAATGATATAGAACTTATTAACCTTATCCACCTTTGACATTTTTTTTTTGTAACAGGTGCATGAATCATTTGGTCGCAGTTAATGAAGATTGTTGGACATGGATATGATGCAGAGATGATTACCTCTTGATTATTCTATTTATAAATGGTGGATGTCACTAGGGTAAGTTCCTTTACCTTTGCAATTGAACTTGAAACCTTATCTTGAGCATAGTTCACCCTAGTAACGATGCAGATGATATTCGGATTGATGATATGTCACACTTCAAACTCATTAGGTATTATTTTATTTCATATGTTATAAATTTAAGGACTCATAAGCTCAAAATGATTTTATTCAATATGGGTAGTGATATTGTTGCTTAGTACACGATTCAAGTTGCATGTGTGTATAAAATGGTTCACGTTGTGCTCTCTCGTTTATATATGACATTTTATGGGTACGAATGTGCACAAGTTGATTAATTTGAAGATGTGGATAGTTCTGCAATTTAGTGTACATAACTGTACACATGCTTTTTCTTAATGTGTACATATTTATACACATGTTTATTGTTTTTGAATCTGCGCATAGTTCCACAAATTTATGTAGTTTTGTTTTTTCCAGAACATTTCATTGGTGTTTTATGTTTTATTTTCCAGGTTGAAGATTATCATATTGATGTCTAAGAGACAGGTAAAAGCTCTTATGGATGGGATCATTAGTCCCATATCCAGGATTCCATTTGGAAGAAGAAGAACTAAACGCAATAAAATTGTTGGGGAGAAGTAAAAAATACCTATGATGTGCACTGAGTGCTTTACTTACCCCTCCCTTGATGATTTACTACCCTTCTTGCTTACGTACGACTTGTAATTTTTGTTTTCATGTAGCTTGTTAAAATGGATGATACTATCTTATTTATTTTAAGAATCTAGTTTGGTTTTTACTTCAATACATGTGTCTTTATTTCTGCAGGTATGAATAATTTTCTAGCATGTCAGTACATGTTCAACATCATGTACACTTAAATTTTCTAACATGTCAGTAAATGTGCACCATCATGTACACCATTATGTACAAATGATTTTTTTTTACCTATAATATACCCTGTAAATCTGACACAAATGTACATTCAAAACATATACATTCAAAAAATCATTCCCACTAATAATAAGATTAATTCAAGGTTTACTAGTAATATACTTGTTTAAGAAAGCTAAGAAACATAGTTTTCAAAAGTTTAAGAAAGTTACAAACAATTTAAGCAAGTTTTAAACAAAAATCAAGTTGTTCCTCTCCTACTCGCATGCTAATCTTGGTATTCTTTATCTTCTGCGATATTCTTCACTTTGGCAGGACCACAGACAGGTTTCTGCAGGTTCTGATGCTACCATCTCCAATAAGTATGTACACACCTATAAAAATCAGACAAATCCAACTTCAAAAATTATGAAACATGCCATATATCCATGAGATAGCTTACTAGTGTACTAGTATGTACAACCAACAAAACAGAGATATCTTACTAGTGTACTAGTATGTACATCCAACTTCAAAAATTATAGGAACCCACGACATCCGTACTCACAAAACAGATCATATATCCATGACATGACATAACATACTAGTGTACAAGTATGTACACACCTACAAAAATCTTACAAATCCAATCTTCATGCTCACACAAGAAAGGTCATATGACCATGACATGATACAACAGTGATTAAGTATGTACACCTAAAAAAATGGCACAACCTAACATTCAAAACTACAAAATAGGTCATATTCTCATGAGATGATATATCGGTGTACAAGTATGTACACAACTACAAAAATTTAACAAATCCAACATACATGCTCACACAAAACATGACATATGTCCATGACATGATACAACAATGTACAAGTATGTACACACCTGCAAAAATAGCAAAACTACAACATTCAAAACCACAAAACAGGTCATATTGCCCATGACATGATACAACGTCGTACAAGTATGTACACTCCTGAAGAAAT
The DNA here is from genome assembly GCA_023531105.1 of Papaver atlanticum. NCBI lineage: Eukaryota > Viridiplantae > Streptophyta > Magnoliopsida > Ranunculales > Papaveraceae > Papaver > Papaver atlanticum. The sequence continues at coordinate 3,457,900 of JAJJMB010002292.1, read as the reverse complement.
CTAACAAAAACAACATCATGCCCACGAAATAAGCCATACATCCTTGAGCTATCATACATGTGTACAAATATGTAGACAACCACAACTAATTTAAGTAAAATAGAATTCATACTCACATTACATTCCATATACCCCTGAAATAGCATGTTGTTGTACAAATCTGTGCACAACTACAACATTCATACCAACATGACAGTCCATAGACCCCTGAAATAACATTACAATGTATAAATCTGTACACTACCAACATTCATTCCCACGAAACAATCCATACATCCCTGAAACAACACTGGGGTGTACAGAACTTTATACTATCACAAAAATTCTAACAAAAACGACAATCATACACACAGAACAATCCATACATCCCTGAAACAGCACTGCGGTGTACAAATCTATACACTATCACAAAAAATCAAACAAAAACAACATTCACACACATAACAAGCCATACATCCCTGAAACAACATTCCGGTGTACAGATCTGTACACTATCATAACAAATCTAACAAAAATAGCATTCATACACATATAACAGGCCATACATCCCTGAAACAGCACGTCGGTGTACAGATCTGTATACTATCACAACAAATCTAACAAAATAACACTCGTACACACATAACAGTCCAATATATGAAAGTAGCAGATGATCTTACCTTTTGTTATTTGAATACAAATATTGAATCTTCTTTTGTTGTTGTTTTTTCTTCTTTGAAGGTCTTGATTTCTCTTCAATTGCCGATTTCCTTTTTTGGATCTTTTGCTACCTGATTAGATGTTGAATCTAATGCTTGTTGTCGTTTTGTTCTTTTTGAAGCTCTTGATTTATTTTAATTCATTGATTTCGATTTAGATGATGATTGTGGACTGTTCTGTTGTTGTATCTTCTTCACCATGATGTTACTGCTGCTCTGATGTTCATCCATAGCTAGGGTTTTGATTTGAATCTTCACTAATTTCTATTTCTTTTTCTCTCAGTTAAATAATTTTTTTGATTTTTTTTTCTTTCCCAATTTTTGTTCATATATTGAGAAAGAATAACGTTTTTAATTCGCAGCACGAGCAGATTACGAAAAACATGCGAAGGATATTAATGTCTTTGAATCTTTTTTGGACTAATCTGTACCTAGTTGACTCGGGCTGGACTAAACAGTACTTTTGGACTGGTTTTTGGACGAAACCGTATTTTTCCCTTCTTAAACCTTGTATACTCTATAATTTAAACAGGGCTAACATCTCCGGTAGGAAACTTGGAAAATCAAAGTTAACTTAAACCATCACTAAAATAAAGCTATGTCATATCAAACGAGTGATTCCAAACAACGGTGAAAAAGGAGATGGGGAGGAGTCAACTTGGTAAATCATTATATATATATATGTGATTACAATATGCTCAACTTTAGATTAGTGATGTTGGAAGATGCCTTAGATCTTATTGATGATTTAGATTAGCGATATTGGTAACTTTAGATCTTATAGATAATTTGTGAATTACTTGCAGCATGTTTTCTGTGAGACATGAACATATACCATCTGTGACGTTGGAAGATGCATAATAGTTTGCTTTACATAGGTTGCCGTTAAATTGGCTTACCGGATTGATGGTGTCACTTTGTTTGCTCTCTAGTGATTATGTTTGCTCACTGGTGATTACTCAGTAGTGAATTCCCTCGCAGCCAAGGTATATATGTCGAAATTTCAGATCATTTTTTTTCCCGGAAAAGAGGATAACCTCAGCAAATATATTAATATAGCCGATTTAGGAAATCGGAAACCTTACATGAATTTTTCAAGATTACAAAGTCATTCAACTTGTAGTATCTCCACCGATTCTTGCCTATCAATTCTATCCTTTCAGACCTAAAAACAGTTTCAGAGGACCTTCTTCTCTTTTGCAAAGGATAGGAACAAACAATTAGGGCCAAATGGATTTTGAAAACAATATCAGTATGTATCTGTTGATGGTGGTTTTTAGTTCAAGGCTAAGATTGTAAAACCCTGTATTTAATGTAACGTCATTCTGCAAAGAGACGGAGCCATTTGAAGTAATGAGTGCCCATCCTTTTTACTTACACATATATTGAGCAATTCAGTATATTTATATGAAATTTATCCAGAATGGTGCATGTAGCAACAATCCCAAATGTTCTGTAAATTTCAATATCCCGCCTGTATTATTCATTAATGCAAGGCTCATTGAATACTTTCATGTGCTATGTTCCCTGGATGAACCCTTAATATTGATGTGACATGACAATTAGTGTTCACTCGCAGATGAGTAGCATGAATTTCCCGAAGTATCAAGATTAAGGTATGCATGAAAGTACTCAGTCGGAAAGCATGCTGCTCTCTGACAATTAAATTTAAAGAACTCAATGTCAACACACAGAACTCACTGAATTTAATCAATTTTTTGATAATTCACAAGAATCAAATATTAACCTAATTAATTTGCAAAAATTAGGTTTTTTGCGCCTGTGCGTCGAAACTAAACCTTGGAAAGCTAGGCAATTGATCCGTCATGGACTAGTAGGAGCAAAGTCCTACCAAAAATCAGAAAACAATAAATAAAAGAGGAGCCGCGGAAAATAGGAGCAACAATAAAAGGAGGCGTGGCCGCGCCACATGGCCGACCAGTTCGCCCTAGCGGGCGCCACCTGCAGATGGCCACTCCCTCATGTTACTCTTGCCGGCCCTTTTTCCCATCGACCAATCAGGTCGCTCTAAATGCGCCACATGCATTTAGAATGAGGCCGGCCCCATGCTGCTTGCCGGCCCCCTTTCCATCGACCAATCAGGTCGCTCTAAATGCGCGACACACATTTAGAATGAGGCCGGCCCCATGATGCTTGCCGGACCCCTTTCTATCGACCAATCAGGTCGCTCTAAATGCGCCACACGCACTTAGAATGCCAAACCCTAATTTGGTTAAGACCACTATGCCGTCCCATGCAAAATAATGCCACCTAAGGCATTAAGTTTGATAAGGCAACTAGAGCCAATATTTTTGGGTCATATTTGGATCTAACACCAACATGCCGAGATATAGTGGCCGTGCCATCACGCCACTATGCCACTGGCAGGCGCTAACGAGATGTGGCCATAATGAACGACCACCCTCTTCCATGAATTACAATCTCGGCCGTCCAACTTCGACAGCCGAATTGACCGGCCTAGATTAAATCTTAGGAGACCAACCAAGACTAACGTAATAGCGTCACACATTATTTCTTACGGCAAGTCTCATGACTTAGCTCGCCATACATGATTACCCGTCACTTAGTTTACGCGCGATTGGTCATAATAACTAGGTCTTGCACACAAGACCCACTCAGCAATCTGCTGCATATTTTCCACGAAAATACTCGAGACATCAAACATGTCACAAAATGGGGGATGCTCACTGGGGTATTGGTCTGGCGGTTTACAGCATACGGCGTGCAACACGCCCATTACGAGAAAGTGTCAGGAAAGGGCGGATGGCTAATGAGTAGTAAATGAATAGTGGGTGTAAGGCTGACCAGTCTTCCCTCGTGATGGAAACATGATGGTCACCACTCTTTACACGACTCCACTTCTCCACTACTTAACTGTCTCCACTTCCTACGAGATCAGGTTTGCTCAATCATGACTTGTATAAATAGGTTTTCAACCTATTTCGACAAAAAAAGAGAGGAGGGACAAGTGTTATCAACATAAGTATCCAGAAAAACACCAAGAACTGATAGCTTACATTCCACAAGCCAGTTCCATATTATGATACAAGTCATAAAATAGCCACACCTTCAAAATTCAATATTTTGATCTCAATACCTTCTTCGCTTCCCTCCCTAAGATCAACCCTTTCTCCTTTACTTTGTGACCGAAGCAAGTCTGGAACGGCCATTTCTTAGTTTAGGCCAGAATATTATAGATTGATCTCTCGAATCTAAAGTACTCCCGTGCAGTGCATTTGTTTAGGGTTTAGATTCGTTTCTCGGCAGTACACCAAATTTTACCATTTCCAACAGAATCAGTTTTTACCCCAAAACAGTATCAATGCACTAGGCAATGACTGGATCAAATCCAACCCAATGTTCATCAGAATATGTAAATAACATGAACTGGAGTTTTTTAAAATTTGATTGCATGAGGCAATTAGGGTAGCAGTGACCCAACTAACAGTAAAGTTAGCTAAAAAGTAACCAAAGTTACAGTAGTATCCAAAATGTCTTGAGTAGCAGTGGAAATCCGAATTGGTCTTTAAGAATTTGAATCGGAACGAATCGGGCTGACTCGACATTAGAGATGTGGTAACAATTATGACTGATGAACTTGATGTTAATCTTGATAAAAAGTTTGTTGTTGTCTTGGTTTCCAATTCTTGGGTTGCTGTCATGCTTTTTGATGTTGGTGGAATAAGTTTTTGAAATAGATCTGAAATGATACTAAACTTGCTCCAAATCACCATAATGTCACCAGTGAGGATAACAAACATTAAAGCATAAACAAAGACCCACAGAATTACATTTAGAGGAAAAATCAAATAGTCTAACTAATAAACATTTCCATCCAGGAAGAACTCCCTAAATCTAGTACTGAAATTATGTTTAAAAGCATAAATAAGTCGAGATTTGAGAATCAATCGATTTGCTAAACACCCTAGCACATGAGAGAAAACTAAATCTAAAACCGATAAACCCATTATCATAACATCACCAAACTCAGAAAAAATATTAGATCCGCTTTGATTTGGAGAAGTTGGTGAAAGTACGAAGATGTTGGTGATGCTTGGTTTGGATCACAAATCTGTGTTATTGAAGATAATATGCTTCTGGTTTTTCTCCAATAAAACATACCTGATCCACAGATCAACAAAACCATTAAACAAACCAAAAAATAAATCAAAAACAAACCCTAAATAAAGACCTATCTCGGTAAAAAAAAAAAATAACATAGATTAAAGGTTACTGTAGATGGTGAAATTTGGATAAGGGGCAAAAGCGTCATTTAGAGACCATAGACAAAACTTAACTCTCAGGGGAGAGAATAAGCCCTTGGTCCTCAAGGCACCAATAGCCAAGATTTCTAGTATAGTCCCCGTGAGACACTGCTGATTGTGATGCCGTGACTCCTAGCGAACATCCTCGACGAGATACTGCTGGTCACGTAGGTTCGGTAGAGCGTAAAATGTCCTCAGTAGACTTATGAACCAGAACAACCAAAATTCCAGCATGTCTTCGCCAGACGCAGCTGATTGTGGTGCCATGATTCCTTGTATACATCCTCGACGAGATGCTGCTGGTCATGTAGGCTCTGTAGATGCGTAAATACGTCCCCGACGGACTTATGACCCAGAGTGGAGATATGCATATCTCCTGTAAGCATGACTCACCCTATTTGAGATCGGGGACTGATTTCTAGTACATCATCGCGATATACACTGGTCATGTCTACTCTAGGCTCTGACTCGACTTACTGAGGCTTCTGAATAACTCATAGGACATCCCTGCGAGATACGCTGATTATTCTGCCTCCGGGCCCTTTCGACAGACTCCTAGAAGATCCATTCGAGATACACTGGTTTTGTTGGCCCATCATATGGACACACAGTTGATTCCTAGCACATCTCTGTAAGATACGCTGGTCAAAGACAAGTGAACCAAAGTCTCGCAAAGATATTAATCGGGCGTACAAAGACTTTTATTTCTCTTAAGGAAGAGTCCCAGCCGACCACAGAGAGATTCTGATCCCTCAATAAAATCTCGGAGAGATTCAAATCTCTCTGAAAAATCTCGGAGAGATTAAAATCTCTCTGCAAAATCTCAGATAAGGCTAAATATTCCCCATGGTAGGCATGAGCCTCACGTAGGAATAAAGTCTCCTCTTCACACGAATTCTGAGGCATCCCATGCCTTTTCACGTGACTCATCCTAGTCATTCTTACAAATTGGAGAATATCTCTCTATCTCGGCCGACTCGGCTAAAGATAATATTTCTCTCTCTCAGCATGTCATCACGAAGGCTGACTCAGCTTTACACAAATGGGGGGATAACAATTAGGGTTTTGGTCTGGCGGTCTACGACACGTGTAAGAAATACCTGGCTTATTTCTCACCGCAGAAGAGAGTAAAGGTGATGGAATAATGAGATAAACTCAACCTTGCTTATCTTTATCTATTCCTGAAGAGATGGGAGAATTGCTCCGCGCGGCACGGAAAGCAATCCTTATCTTCACCGACCTGAGATTAGAGAATTCAGCTATAAATTAGTCCTCTATTTTTCCAAGCTACGATGATCTTTCTCATAACCTCTCAGAGTAATTCTTCTTCAAACCCTAGCATTCTCTGATCTCTCTCTTCATCTGCTTCCCTCCCTAAGACCAACCCTAAATCTCTTCCCTGTGACTGAAACAGCCTTTGAATGGCCACTGTGCGTGGTTTAGGCGAAGACTGTTCGTGCTCAACCTCCCGTAACCCACTTTCAGAAACCCTAGAATCCCACTTCTAACCTCTCTTAGATTTTAGGTAACTACAGTTACAAACTAGATTAAACAGGTGAAATGAAGGTTGGATGGTGATTGATCTTCTCAGATCGACTCCAAAGGAGCCGATCTGAGAAAAGAGTTTTCAGGATGGGGTGTTTTTTGTCTCTCTGGTTTTTGGAAAGAGAAAGCCTATTTTAGTGGAGTCAACATGTGTTGATTCAAAACTAGCCATCAACCTCTTCTCCATCAGATCTTTCTCCGATGTTGTTAATCTCAATTCTTTTTATTTAATCATTAATCATTAATCACTATTAACATCCACATACATTGTACCTTCATATCCCGTAAAACAACTGATTTAGTGTACCTTTTGAATTCATGTACTATATAGTCCAAAGAAGCTTTGTAACTTTGTGGTGTAGGAAAGATATTGGATGCGGAGGAAGCCTACCAAATGGAGCACCATGCCAACGAAAGACAACCTGAAAACCTAAGCCTACTTTTTTTTTTTTTTGAAAGAGCAAGAGCAAAAGCTCCCAATTTCATATAATGGTAAGAATATTTACAAGAATAAAATACATCATAATTGAAATACATGAACAAATACAAGATCTATGTATCCTAAAATATAACAAAAGTACAAAACTCATGTAGTTCGATGAGGAGATCGATGCTATTTGAGGGATGGTGTGAAGTTTCTGATTCCACCATTTGAATTGTTGTTCTTCATTGAGAACGGATTTATCTTCTTCTTTAAGATTTGATGCTCATATAAAAGAGGAGTAATATGCACGGTATATCGTAAACACGATCACACCGGTAGCCATGGATCTTCACATGAATGGAGATCTACGTCAAGCCATTGCAATTCGTCCTCGAAGATTCATTTGAAACGATTGCAACAATCGATAGAACTTCCTTGAAGGCTATATGAAATTGTTATACAAACATATAATAAGAAATCAAGATAGCATATAGAAAACCATCTGATAGATAAGAAAAATAAAAAGAACCCTAAAAATTGTTGGAACAACAATTTTTTTTATTGAATGTTATACAAACTAGAAAGACCAACCTTGATTTACCCGAAAGATCTGAGAAAATCAGACCAAATCCAGGCAGATCAAGATAAAAAATGAAGAAGATGTAAGTTTTTTTTCCTTTGCGGTTTCTGGAGGAGGAGAGAGAGGGAGAGAAAAATGGATCGAAGTGTTGTTCAGAACACTTGAAAACCTAAGCCTACTGACACCTGGTGAACCAAATGAGAAAGATAGGTAGGAATGCAAGCTCTGTGCCAAAGGCCAGTTACTAACCTTATATTTTACTTGCAAAAGATACTGTTAGAGCATAGCTCGGTTGAACCAACCAAGCGTTGGTATGTCAAGTTTGGTTGTCATATTTTAGTGAATCAAAACTCAATTTAAGAGTCGCTTGATTATGTACTAAAGACAACTCGTATAGGTTAGGCTAGAAAGATTAGGATAATGAGACATACAAGTATTACTTGAAGACTTGAAGAATGTGAAGAAGTAACAAGCTACATCTATGACATCATCCTTCCTCTTGAGGTTAGTAATATTTTGACTTGAACTGTTTCATTCCCAACGTATCTTTCAAGTCGTGCTATATTGAAAACATAACTGCGAAGCTGTGAATGATTATACTCTATTAGACATAGTGTTAAGGAATTAGAATACGAAGTATAACGCCTATCTTTTGAACTTCGTATATAAGACATCGACATAATCGTATGAATGCTATTGTGATTATATGTATGGGTATGGGTGAAAATTTCGTCCTAGGAAACAATGTTTACATTCTTTTAAAGGAAGTACATTCATGAACTTGTTTTATGAATCGAAAGGGAAATCGCTAGGCTTATTGGTATTGTTATTCATTGCATATCTTTGGATTACCAATATGTGTGAGTTAGTATAACCGATCATAACTTGTTATGTATCTTGGTAAACTAGTCACAATGCCTGACTTATGTATTGGTATGACTTTTATTAGTGTAACCGATCCTAAGTAATCACCTAAAATGGTAAGATCGATATTTGTAATTAGTGTGACCGATCCTAGTAATTGGTTAGGGCTGTCAGCAATACCTATCGAAACGGATATGGCCTCTAACATATCCGTTACCAACAAGATTACCGGCTATCCGATATCCGATAATATCTGACGGATATTCAAAAAGATTTTTCGTATCCGTTCCGATAACAATGCCGGATATCCGATAATATCTGATAGTAATTCATTATAATAAAAATAATTTAAATTCTTTTCTAGTCTTTCTGTACATTTGATAAATTGTAAATAAATCAAAGAAACTCTAAGGAAATTCAACTAAATAAAACCAATTACCTTGATCAAATGCAAAAAATTAACTTTAAAATTATTATATTAAATTATATTTAAACAAAACTCAAATCTTTAATCTTCTAATCAGAATTGAAAAATCCTTCGCTTTTCTCACAACCAACAAAACTAGTTGTGTTTTTTTTTCTTCCATAATATTTTTATTTCTAAGTCTTCATATACTACCAAGTTAACAACTAAATATATTACTCAAAAAAAATTAATTTTTTTTTGCATATGCATTCTTTAACGGATAGCTTATATTATCCTATAGGATAGTACCTTTTTCGTATCCGTTTCGTTAAAGTAAGAATATCCGCTAAGGTATCCGTATCCGTTATCCGAAATTTCGGATAATATCCTAACGATTCGAACGGACTCGGACGGATATCGAATATTCGGTTATCCATTGGCATCCCTATAATTGGTGTAACCGATCCTAGTAATTGGTGTGACCGATCACAAAAGAGTGTGTAATCGATCATTGTAATTGGTGTAACCGGTCCTGGTAATTGGTGTAACCGATCGTGGTAACTAGTGTGACCGATCACAAGTAATACCATGAGAATATGGTAACCGGTCCTGGTAATTGATGTAACCGATCCTGGTAACTGATGTAATCGGTCCCAGTAACCATATTAAGGTAGAACCGATCCTTGTGTTTGGTAGAACCGTAAACCCATGATTAGTGTTTGATATTTGATCAATCACATAGTTCTTGGAAATCAGATGAACCAGTTCTAAACTTCTTTGGAAGTGTGGTATAATCGGTTCCAAGATTGTAAATATGAAAAAGAATTTACAAAGAAATAAGATGGCGACATACTTTGAACATGTTCAGTAATTCTTATCTTTTATTGTTCAAAGATATTCCTTAATAACTAAAGGAGATCCTAGACCGAAATAAGTTGAGAATCTTTTAATTAAGGTTGTTAATTTTATATGCTTTTAATTACCAGCAATTAAAATGCATATCTCAGGAAAATAAAAATTGGTAATGTGCATTTTCTAATTGGAGATTTTCTAGTAGGATTTCGATTATTTTTGGATAGAGCATTTCTAGGAATTATGAAAACCGATTTGGAAATATATTGCATTTCTTAAGAATATTTCGGTTTTGGAAATTCCTTGGTGTCCAAACTTCCTTGGTCTACAAATACCCAAGTTTGCATTTCGAGCAAACTATCCTAAGAGCCAGCAAAACTACCTAGTTGTGTTGTTACTGGTGGAGCCGTCTATTCGGAGAGGAAAGTATCCTAATTAGGCGAAATCTCTTACGACCGCTCGTTTAAAGACTTCTGTGGGATCAAGAAGCTCTACGAGTACCGTTGGTGGGAAACTAAATAATTGCAGTATTATTAGTTTTCGATTTGATTTGATTGACTAACGGTTGTTGAACTTTGATTGCTCCTAGTTTGCTTATTCTTGAGAATCTTCTCTTCTGATATAAGATTCACTCAAACTAGATCGAAGTGTCGACGGGATCTTTAGAACTGTTTGTAGATCTAAAGACGTCTTGTGATAATCCATTGTTAACAGACTCCGTTCTGTGCGTGATTGATCACAAGAGATTCAAGTTGTGGTGTGCAGGTGTTTATTGATGATTTAAGAAGATTTGAAGACAAAAAAGATTTCTTATTTGGTTCATAATCTTTGGTGTGCACAAAACTTGATCGGCTGGGATCGACCTATAATCGGTTTATCTTTGATAGATTTGATTGATTAGTTGCGTAGGTCGGCATCAGTATTTAGTATCTTTATAGATCCTATTATTGATTACAAAATATAAAGTCGACTACTTTGATAGTTGTTGAATAGATAAATCTAAACCCGACAAAGGAGTTTATTGGATTAAACAAAAGTGCCTTAGTCTAACTCATATCACTGAGATTTAATAGAGTTGTAACCAAACATATTTGTTGTTCCTTTACTGTTTGGAATACGAACCAAACGAATTGTTCCAGTTCGTGCACTTATTGAATGTCGGAAGTGCAGGGATACTGAAGAAACTAGGTGAACTATAGGTTTAGTTGCTTGGTCTCAACTATACGAAGTTGGTGTGATTTTGTATAGCGGCTTAATTCTGAGAGTATTCAATTCTGGACTAGGTCCCGATATTTTTCTGCATTTGCGGTTTCCTCGTTAACAAAATCTTGCTGTGTCATTTACTTTTGTTTTCCGCAATTATAATTTTTGTTATTATAATTTAAAGTAAATTACACAAACGTTAACTCTGTATTACTTGATAGTGATCCTATAGAGTTTGGTTAAGTCTGAACCTATTATCAAGTAATCACACTTTGATTGTTGTATTGTCTCGATCTCGTATCCATAGATGATCATACAAAATGTGAATACCGATTCGTTGTATTGTCTCGACTCAGTCCATAAACAATCACTTTCGGTAAAAGGACTTATAGGTGGAAAAGTTTTATATTGAGGTATATTTGGGTACCCTCGTCTTTTCAGATACCTGATAGGGAGGGAGAGATCTTTGATGCCTGATTATTTCGGCGACTACATCTAGGCACAGTATTAACATATATATCAATATCTCATCCCAATGGGGGAAAACTCCCACGTTGAACGGTGAGGAAACCCTCGCTTCTTATTGGCCGAAATAATGTTTGGAATTTTATGGAAGTCCAAATTCAATTCGGAAGTCGAGTACCTAGCATTTTAGGACTCCTTTTTTTTTCTTCAAAAGTAATACATACAGGGGAAAAAACAAGAACACATATTTTCTGCAAAATAAAAGGAATAAATAAATAAAATTCACACATATTTCCAATCTTTTCTCCACCTATTTAATGTATTCTCCTCGCCACACCAAATCAAAAATGCATTGCCACGGGGCGGGGAGAAGCCCCATGCACAAAAAATCGAAAATGTATCGCCACAGGGCGGGGCGATGCCCCACTCACACCAAGTTAAACGAAAAAAAATATCCGGTACGTAATACAGGCACAAATCCGGTAATTTTAAGAACTCAGACAAAATTTTAATATGAATACCCCAAAGAAAAAGAAAAATAATCTTGCATTATCAGTAATAACGTTCATTATGTTGGCATGAAGGCCCACAGGCAAGCAAAGGTGTATCCAACAGTGACATTGAGTAGTGTTAACAGTATTTCAAGTGTCACAATGGCTCCAATGAACAAAAAAACAACATCAATAGTCTGAACATTAACTTATGAGGGTAATGAAAGTGAAGATGTTTGAATATTCACCCTTAAAGGGCTTGAAAAAAATAAGCTCCCAGGTTGAACAGTGATGAAACCCTCACTTCTTATTGGACGAAATATGCCTTTTCTAATATAAGCTATGGTGATGACACTTGGCATAGCTCTATTGGTCGGGATATTAAAAATTGGGTTAAACTTTGTATACATCAAGTATTTAACTGTCCATTTTTAACGCCGTCAACAAAAAGGAAGGTGGACAACACTTCTGTGAGAAGATCTTTTTGTGTGGCAATCATACCTTCCTGAGTCTTGGCAAGTGTTTCTTGTGTTTTCATGAGATAGACTATGGTAGAAGGATTGTTTCTGACTTCTTCAAGATTCCGACCGAAGAGAGGATTATTGGTAGTGCCAGTGTTTCCATCTACGGTGTTGACAGGAGTGATGACTGGAATCCTAGAAATGGGAGTACTGGAACTGGAAGGAGCAGTAGCGACGCCTGGTGTGATATTGCCGGTAGGAGGAGTGGTATTAGTGGCACTGCTGGAACTCTTGGGAAGAGTGGTATTAGCAGTACCACTAGAACTTGCAATGTTAGGATTAGGTGTTGAACCTCAAGGATTGGGATTGGTAGTTGAACCATATTTGAGACCGACAATCTTCGAGAAATTGAATTTGCCACCGAGAGATTAATCTCCCACCGTGGTCACAAATTTGTTTGCGGATAAAAACGACCTGCAGGATTTTTCGGTAAAAAGTGGTGGAATATCCAAGTGCTAGCTCACTGAAGCAAGTGCTTGAAGTTGCAAATCGTATGAACCTTTAAGCAAATGTTGTTAGAGCACTGCTCGGTCGAACTCGCAAGCGTTGCTATCTCAAGCTTGTTTCTCAATATTAGTGATCAAAACTATAAGTCTTGATTTCTACTTAAAGTAATGTCTCGGACTAGGATAGATTGTGTAGTTGAGCTTTAGACTTCACGACGTTCATCAATTGCAGACGAAGAACGACTAACGCGAGCTTGTGGAACTTAATCAACAAAAAGTTATGTGGAGACTGCAACTCATCTATCACTTGGAAAGTCTATTTCTACTCTATCTCCTATACTGATACAAAAGTCGTATTACGATAGTTTTCGATTATATACATTTGAGATTTCGAGCTGAGTTTAACTCACTTACATATTTCTTGAAATATGTGTTGGTAAGCTTTCGCTTCAACCAAGTTCATCTTATATTCTTGAGGAAAGTCAAAAGATGATCATGTGAAAATCGCCGCGTAACATCTTACATGGTTTGTGTGATACAATCATTTTATGTAGACTTGGAATGTTTCGTTATGATTATTTCAATAACTTGAAAATTGCTTTGATGCTAATATTGTGTGAAAACGGCTATTGTCATCCTCTAAGAAAGTTTCAATAATTGAAATAAGAGTTTAGAACAATTAACCAACGTTGGATTGTAAACATGTTGTGCACTCTTGCATATGTATGATCCATGTCCCGGAACCATAGTATGCATACCCGTATGCATACCTGTTGGTTTGAGAAGTCCGGGAACCTAACGCATACTGGCGTAGGTTTGTGACCGGAATTTTCTACTGGGTTTGGAGGTATGCGTACCCGTTCGCATACTGGCGAAAACCGGACTTGGTCTGGCTATTTCAAGTATGCGTACCCGTTTGCATACTTGAATGGTTAAAGTTCTAAAATCGGTTGTGACATGAACAAATACATTTATATAATAAGGAATGCATTCTTTGCAAACCATGGCTATAATGTTCATGAATTGATTCGAGTGAATCAAACTGATTTTGCTTTAATTGTGTTCTTGTATACTTCTATGAGAATATAGCAATTGAACAACTCTTTAACTAGTTTCATTTGAGTCATTTTAACTAGTTATGGTTAAGATGAATAAGGTTGATATGAGAGTGCTCATATAGATAACCTCGGTTAACTACTGTTGATCCAACATGGTGTACACGTTTAGGTACGGTTACATAAACCGAAATGAGGGTACATTTCATTTGTGTATAACAAGCTAAGTTCGATCTAACGGTTGAAATATATTATCTTGGCTTTAATCAGGTTTTCATCTAACGGTGAATATTGAATGCTTTTTTACCAAGGTAACTTAGATTGCAAACCCTGATTTGAAAACTATATAAAGGAGAACTCTAGCAACTGGGACACCTAATCCCCACACCTCCTGTGTGTTACTAGTTGCGACTAGAGTCGATTCTCCTTTAACCTTAGGTTTTTCACGAAACCCTATAGGTTAACGACTTGAAGACTTCATTGGGATTGTAAAGCTAGACCAACCTATTTTCTCTGTAGTTGCATGTTCTGATCTTTCCCTGTTCTATCGTTTTGAGTAATATCTGTTAGAGCATTGCTCGGTCGAACTCGCATGCGTTGCTATCTCAAGCATGTTTGTCAGTGTTAGCGATCAAAACTATAAGTCTTGATTTATATCCTATTTATAGATGTCTCGGACTAGGACATTGATAGTGTAGTTGAGCTTAGATTTCTCGGCGTTCATCATTTGAAGATGAAGAACTACTAAGGGGAGCTTGTTAAACTTCATCGACAAAAGGTATGTGGAGACTTAAACTCATCTATCACTTGGAAAGTCTATTTCTACTCTATCTCCTATAATTGAGACATAAGTCGTATTACGATATAGTTTTCTACTATACACATTTGAGATTTCAAGCTGAGTATATCTCGATTACATATTTCTCGAAATATGTGTTGGCAAGCTTTCGCTTTAGCCATGTTCATCTTTACTCGTGACGAAAGTCATGTTGACATTTCAATAACTTGAAATTGCTTTGATGCTAATAGTGTGTGAAAACGGCTATTGTCATTATAGAAGAATGTTTCAATGATTGGAATGTAGAGTTGATAATGTAACAATCTTTGGATATAAGCATATATAGTGTGTTCGCACATTCGTGTATAAATCCATAAACCGGGAGCCAAGTGTATGCATATGTGTATATACGAAATTGGTGAAGAAGACAAGATAAGTATGCGTACCCGTACGCATACTGGCGGAAGTTTTCGAATCGAAAATATCTGCTGGGTTTGGGAATTAAAAACTCCTAAACTAGTCACCTTAAGTATGCGTACCCGTACGCATACTGGCGGAAGTTTTCAAACCGAGAATTTCTGCTGAGTTTGGAAACTTAACAAACTAAAAATCCGGTTGCTTAAGTACGCATACCCGTATGCATACTTAAGTTGGTTATTTTTATCAAATCGGTCTGTTCATGAAATTAAACATTTTAATCTTAAGGAATGCAATCTTTGCAAACCGTGGCTATAATGTTCATGATTGATTCAAGT
Source organism: Papaver atlanticum (assembly GCA_023531105.1). Taxonomy (NCBI): domain Eukaryota; kingdom Viridiplantae; phylum Streptophyta; class Magnoliopsida; order Ranunculales; family Papaveraceae; genus Papaver; species Papaver atlanticum. The sequence continues at coordinate 3,442,531 of JAJJMB010002292.1, read as the reverse complement.
GAATCAAACCGATTTTTCTTCAATTGTGTTCTTGTATAATTCATGAGAATATAGCAATTGAACAACTCATTAACTAGTTTCATTTGAGTCATTTGAACTAGTTATGGTTAAGATGAATAAGGTTGATATGAGAGTAATCATATGGCTAACCTCGGTTAACTATTTATGAACCAACATGGTGTACACGTTTAGATACGGCTACATAAACCTAAGTGAGGGTACATTACATTTGAGTGTAACAAGCTAAGTTCGATCTAACGGTTGAAATATATTAGCTTGGTTGAATCAGGTTTTTCATCTAACAGTGATTATTGAATGCTTTGTTACCAAGGTAACTTGGATTGCAAACCCTTATTTGAAAACTGTATAAGGGAGAACTCTAGCAACTGGGAAACCTAATCCCCACACCTCTTATGTGTTGCTAGTTGCATAACTAGATTCGATTCTCCTTTAACCTGAGGTTTATTCTCGAGACCCTGTATGTTAACCACTTGAAGACTTCATTGGGATTGTGAAGCCAGACCCAACTATTCTCTTGTAGTTGCGTGATCTTATCTTGCTGTTTCTATCGTGTTGAGTACAATTGAAATAATTGACTCGAGATTTTATAAATACGATAGGCAAGATAAAAATAGTCATAAATATCTTCGTCTCATCATTTGTAATTCCACAATAACTTGTTTCGCTAGTCGATTAAGTTTATTGTGAGGTGATTGATAATACTAGGCTGTTCTACGGGAATATAAGTCCGGTTTATCAATTGGTTCCTGTTCACCTTGATTTATCAAAAGACGGAGCAAAACTCATAGGTATTTATGTGGGAGACAGATTTATCTATTCCTATAGACTTTTCTGTGTGAGACAGATTTGTTTATCAAGTCTTCGACTTTGGGTCGTAGCAATTCTTGGTTGTGGGTGAGATTAGTTAAGGGAATCAAGTGCGTAGTATCCTGCTGGGATCAGAGACGTAAGGAGCGCAACTGTACCTTGAATCAGTGTGAGATTGATAAGGGTTCAACTACAGTCCTGTCCGAAGTTAATTTGTAGTAGGCTAGTGTCTGTAGCGGATTAATACAGTGTGGTGTTCAAACTGGACTAGGTCCCAGGGTTTTTCTGCATTTGCGGTTTCCTCGTTAACAAAATTTTGGTGTCTGTGTTATTTCTTTTCCGCATTATGTTTTGTTATATAATTGAAATATCACAGGTTATGCGTTAAGATCAATCAATTAGAATATCCAACCTTTGGTTGTTGATTTACATTGATTGACACTTGAACATTGGTTTTTGGTACCGTTCAAGTAACTCCTCTTATATTCAATCAGGCTCGTAGATTTCGATTTGCTGATTGCGGATTGAATTAAGAGTTAGAGATATTAAACTTTTTGATATACTTTATTCTAGATTGAGTCTGACTATCTAGTTGATTCTCTAGAAAGTGTATTGGAGTAAGTCCTCTCAGATTGCCAAACGAATTGTTGGGTGTGGTTGTTAGACCCCCGCATTTTCACTATCTTCTCTAAGATTTGCTCGAGATTGATTCTCCGATAGGCAAGATAAAAAGTAGTCACAAACATGTTCGTCTCATCGTTTGTGATTCCACAATATCTTGTTTCGCTACCATACGATTAAGATTATTGTGAGGTGATTGATAATACTAGGCTGTTCTTCGGGAATATAAATCCGGGTTATCAATTGGTTCCTTTGCACCTTGATTTATCAAAAGACGGAACAAAAACTTGTAGGTATTTCTGTGGGAGACAGATTTATCTATTCCAATAGACTTTTCTGTGTGAGACAGATTTGTTTATCAAGTCTTCGACTTTGGGTCGTAGTACCTATTAGTTGTGGATGAGATCAGCTAAGGGAATCAAATGCGTAGTATCCTGCTGGGATCAGAGGAGTAAGGAGAACGACTGTACCTTGAATCAGTGTGAGATTGATTAGGTTTCAACTACAGTCCAGCCCGAAGTTAATTTGTAGTAGGATAGTGTCTGTAGCGGCTTAATACAGTGTGGTGTTCAAACTGGACTAGGTCACGGGGTTTTTCTGCATTTGCGGTTTCCTCGTTAACAAAATTTTGGTGTCTGTGTTATTTTTTTCCGCATTATATTTTGTTATATAATTGAAATATCACAGGTTGCGCGTTAAGATCAATCAATTAGAATATCTAACCTTTGGTTGTTGATTTACATTGATTGACACTTGAACATTGGTCTTTGGTATCGTTCAAGTAACTCCTCTTATATTCAATCAGGCTCGCAGATTTCGATTTGCTGATTGCGGATTGAATTAAGAGTAAGAGATATTAAACTTTTTGATATACTTTATTCTAGATTGAGTCTGACTGTCTAGTTGATTCTCTAGAAAGTGTATTGGAGTAAGTCCTCTTAAATTGCCAAACAAATTATTGGGTGTGGTTGTTAGACCCCCGCATTTTCACTATCTTCTCTAAGATTTGCTCGAGATTGATTCTCCGATAGGCAATATAAAAAGTAGTCACAAACATCTTCGTCTCATCATTTGTTATTCCACAATATCTTGTTTCGCTACCATACGATTAAGATTATTGTGAGGTGATTGATAATACAAAGTTGTTCTTCGGGAATATAAGTCCGGGTTATCCATTGGTTTCTGTGAACCTTGATTTATCAAAAGACGAAGAAAAAAACTCGTAGGTATTTCTGTGGGAGACAGATTAATCTATTCCAATAGACTTTTCTGTGTGAGACAAATTTGTCTATCAAGTCTTCGACTTTGGGTCGTAGTACCTCTTAGTTGTGGGTGAGATCAGCTAAGGGAATCAAGTGCGTAGTATCCTGCTGGGATCAGAGACGTAAGGAGCGTAATTGTACCTTGAATCAGTGTGAGATTGATAAGGGTTCAAATACAGTCAAGTTCGAAGTTAATTTGTAGTAGGCTAGTGTCTGTAGCGGATTAATACAGTGTGGTTTTCAAACTGGACTAGGTCCCGGGGTTTTTATGCATTTGCGGTTTCCTCGTTAACTAAATTTTGGTATCTGTGTTATTTCTTTTCCGCATTATATTTTGTTATATAATTAAAATATCACAGGTTATGCGTTAAGATCAATCAATTAGAATATCCAACCTTTGGTTATTGATTTACATTGATTGACACTTGAAATTGGTCTTTGGTACCGTTCAAGTAACTCCTCTTATATTCAATCAGGCTCGCAGATTTCAATTTGCTGATTGCGGATTGAATAAAGAGTTAGAGATATTAAACTTTTTAATATACTTTATTCTAGATTGAGTCTGACTATCTAGTTGATTCTCTAGAAAGTGTATTGGAGTAAGTCCTCTCAGATTGCCAAACGAATTGTTGGGTGTGGTTGTTAGACCCCCGCATTTTCACTATCTTCTCTAAGATTTGCTCGAGATTGATTCACCGATAGGCAAGATAAAAAGTAGTCACAAACATCTTCGTCTCATCGTTTGTGATTCCACAATATCTTGTTTCGCTACAATACGATTAAGATTATTGTGAGGTGATTGATAATACTAGGCTGTTCTTCGGTAATATAAGTCCGGGCTATCAATTGGTTCATGTGCACCTTGATTTATCAAAAGACGGAACAAAAACTCGTAGGTATTTTTGTGGGAGAGAGATTTATCTATTCCAATAGACTTTTCTGTGTGAGACAGATTTGTTTATCAAGTCTTCGACTTTGGGTCGTAGAAACTCTTAGTTGTGGGTGAGATCAGCTAAGGGAATCAAGTATGTAGTATCCTGCTGGGATCAGAGACGTAAGGAGCACGACTGTTCCTTGAATCAATGTGAAATTGATTAGGGTTCAACTACATTCCAGTCTGAAGTTCATTGGTAGTAAGCTAGCGTCTGTAACGGCTTAATACAGTGTGGTGTTCAAAAATTGACTAGGTTCCGGGGTTTTTCTGCATATGCAGTTTCCTCGTTAACAAAACTTATGGTGTCTGTGTTATTTCTTTTCCGCATTATATTTTGTTATATAATAGAAATATCACAGGTTGTGCGTTGAATCGATCAATTGGTAAATCCAACCTTTGGTTGTTGATTAAAATTGATTTATCTCTGAACATTGGTTTTTTGTACCGTTCAAGTTATTTCTCTTATATTCAATCGGGCTCGCAAATTCCTATTTGCTGATTGTAGATTTAATTGAGAAATAGAGATACAAAACTCTTTGATATACTTTTCTCTAGATTGAGTCTAAATGTGTAGTTAATTCTCTTTAAAGTATATTGGAGTTTCTCTATTCAGATTGCCGAACGAAATATTGGGTGTGGTTATTGTACCCCCGCTTTTTCAAATGTACTGCACGAGAGTACTTTGAGTTCGAGAGAATAATCTGTAGGACCCTAGCCTAAACCAAGGCAATGGACGTTCCAGGTTCAATTTGGTCACAAGAGGAGGAAAAGAGTCGGTCTATAGGGAGGAAAGTTGGGATTGTGTGGAGATCAATTGAGATTGATCTGTTGGTGATGTAATGTGTTGAACTATAGTGAAGATGATTCTCTGTGTTGACTAGAGAAATCTTCTAAAGGTGTTTGATAAGTGACAGTGATGAGTTTGACTCGTATATCGTGATTAAGTTGGGTTAATCGTCCTTATCAAACTATAGGTTCAAAAACCTATTTATAACAGCACATCGATCTCCTGTAAGTGGTGACAGTTGAAGGTAGTGGAAAAATGGGAAAGTAGGAGATCGTGTTGAAACCACTTCCACGTTGCATAGAAGACTTGGTTAATCAAACGTCCACTCTCCATTTTTTCCTTTAACTGCTAGCACGACTTACCAAAACTCTAATCGTGGATGTGCCTCACATCGCACATGTAGTAAGACGCCAGACCAAAACCCTAGTGATATCCCCTTATATGACGTGAATTGATGTCTTATGTGTGAGTCTAATTTGCAGATGTGTGCGGTCAATCTTTGACCTAAGACTATGAGTCTTATGAACTGAACAAAGTTCAATGGTTATGATGGATGAAGCATGGATTTTTTAAACAGCAAGATGCTCTGCAGAACATGAATGTTGAACTAACATGTCGGATCATTATGCTAGTTGAAGCAGTAATGATAATCGAATGATTTAGTGATGGTTTTTTAAGATTGTTGGATCGATCATAAACCATTATGTTGGTATACCGAGCACTTATGAAAATAATCATTGCTGAATAATCATAAAAGACCTTTCTTATCATGTGTCAGACGAATGGCAATGAAAGATTATAATATTAAAATAATGGTCGACTGACGAACCAAATGTTGATTGATGAACCAATAAAATATTGATAGCTGGATTAGTATGAAATTCTCAAATGTTGATAGATGAATCAACATGAGAAATACTGCGACTCAAATATTGATAGCCGAATCAATATGAGGAATATCGCTCTGAGCAATTAAATATTAATAGTCAAATCAATATTGCTAGAAGTGGCGGTTCCGAACCTTGTTGGCCGTGACCCATTGCTAGCTGAAGCAATTAGGGTATTGCCAGATGAAGTATTGATAATTAGAGCAAATATTACTAGTCAGAGTAAATATTGCTAGATACATGAATAATTGATAGCAAGACCAAATAAAATATTAATTAAAAATACTGGTAGCTGGACCAGATATTATTTAATTTAAAATATTGATTGCTGGATCAATATTAAAATATTGGTGTTTGAACCTATTTAGAATTATGCTAGATAGAGCATTCAGTTCAAAACCGTAATTATGATCAATGGATGATCAACTGAGAATCAACCAATTGATAGGAGAGGGACCGGCTACATGGGTGATAAACCGACCATGTAATGTCCGGATACTAGACTGAGCATTTACCAAACTCCTTTGCAGAGCAGTTGGTGAAAGGATGATTAATTGTTGTTTAATTATTATTAAAATTGTGTGTTGGCTAAGCACTAGGTAGTAAAACCTAATTATGGAAAGAGAGGGACTATCCAAGAGGTGTGGAACCGGCCCTTGGTGGTCGTGGGACCATTTGATGGTGAGTGGAAGACCATTCCCAGTTGCAAGAAGGAGTTTGAACAAAATATGGACTCTGGATGATTAATTAGGTCAAAATCATCAAAAGAGGTGGGATAGGATTCTACAAGCCAAAGGGCCGACCATGACCGGTCATGGAGGCATGCCCGTGTCACCAAGCTTTCCGCGGACCAATCCTGAGAATTTTGGTATTTTCCGATGGTCCATCGAGCATTATTTCATCATTTTATGAAGAATTTGAGTTTAACTGAAACTCTTAATAGTGGTGGAAGGACCACTATTAAAAATATTAAAATAATATTATTTAAGTATTTATCAAGGTGGCAGAAGCAAGGTTTTTAAAGCGTAAAGCGAAGCATAATTCGTTTTTTATTTTTAAGAAGGGAATCGTATGTTGAAGCGTGAAGCGACGATTCATGGTTGGTTATTGAAGCGTTATATTTTAATATGTACACCTATAAATATCATCGTAATATACGAGTATCGGTATAAACTTAAAATATGTTTACATTTCAAACATCAAAAACTGCTATGGAACACTGGTTAAGGGTTCTTCCTAGGAAGTAGGAGGTCCCAGGGTCGATCCTCACCATTCCCTTTATATTTCTCTTAACTTAAATTTAATATTTGCAGGTGGTTGATTTAGTCAACGCTTCCAAAAAAGGTCAAATAACCGAGTCATGATCGTTTCGCTTCAGAGACACGATTCGAAGCGAGTTGAATTTTTTTGGAGCGAGTCGAAGAGTGACTCGTACGAGTTTAAAAACCATGGACAGAAAGACAAGCCATGATGGTTGCGGGACCACTTGCTTTGCTAATCACATGGAGAAGTATGAAAGTTTCGGGAGTTTTCACATAAAGAGGAAGTCATTGAAAGAGAAAACTCTGATAATAATAAAATAATATATAAAAAAGGAAAAGGAGTGAGGACCGGCCAAACCGACACACGGCTAGCCGGCCAGCCGTGTGGGGCCCACCCCATGGTTTCCCTATTATTATTATTTTATTAATATTTTCTCTCTCTTCCTTTTCCTTATTTGATCAAACTTCCAATCATTTCCATGTTTCTGGATGCTCCTTTGATCATTATTATTAAAGGCATCCGCGCCTTTTGTTCGGGGCTTACTTGGGGGTGCCCAAAATGCCCGAAAGACAAATATTCATTACTATTCCATAGAATTCAGCTGGGAAAAGCTATGGATCAGTGTGACTACTATTTTTCCCATAGTCTACGTAATGTAAACAGCTCACAAAATCCGATACTAAGTAGTAAAGATGTCTCAGTTGAACTGACGTGGTTAAGTAATAAAAGGTACTCAAGATAAAGACAATAATAATGAACAATACTGAGGTAATGTAAAATGCTACTAAGTTATCAAGAGACACAAGAGATTACGTGGTTCGACTTTCGTCTACGTCAATGGGGTAATGAGTGATTGTTTGTATTAAGTAGATATGGTTACAAAGATCTTAAATGCTTCCCAAAGTAATAGAGAGAACTCAAGCTATAGTAAATACTTAAGTTCTAAACACTAAAGAGGTATAAGATTAAGGTTATATCTTCTCTCCTTAGGGTATTGAATGCCCTCATTTGTTGGTGGAGTTTGGTATTTATAGCCTCTTCTGTTCCAGATACATCTTCCCTGTCTTTGGGTCTATCGTACCCTGATGTATCTTCCGTACAAATGGTATCTTCGTTGGCCGCATGCTTTCTCCAGTCGAGCTCTGTACCTCAGCTACCCCACGTTCCCTCATGAACTCCCTAACCTTAGTATAGGTTATACCTTCGTTTACCACATGCCTTCACAAGTCAGACAATGCCACCTCACTTTTACTCCACACGCTTTTGACCAAATGTGTAGATAAAGCTCGTGGCAATAAATGCTGATTGGATGTGTTAGCTACCTTTGTCCCTTCGACTGCTACCACCTCCCTATGCTAGGATCTACTTTACCATCTAATTCGTCGAGGTATCCTTCCTCGAGATGGGGTAAAGTAGATCAAGAAGGGATCTGCTACTTCTCAGATACCCGTGTATCACCAGGGCTATTTTGTTAACTTGCATATGTTCGCCAGATATGTGACACGCGCCTGTGAGAATATTGGTATTCACAGTTTGCCCATTTTATTTCATATTCTACCAATTGGTAGGATTGGAAGAAAAAACCTTTCATAACGCCACCACTTTTGCACGCACGGATTGGATGGTCCCCATGTGTCCTTTCATGCAATAACTACCCCTTGAATTTCGGGACAACTAAAATTTTGGATTCTCCAGCCGCCTATAAGAAGGAATTTAAGGAAGGATATTCATTAACTTCCCCTTTCTTCTCCACCGTCGCTCTCCATCTCTGTCTCTTTTAGAGAACTTCTTTTTCTCCACTTTCAACTGATGGTCTTCCAACGACTCCCAAAAGCTCTCGTTCATCAGCGCTCGATCTGTTCACCCAAGTAAGTGAATTTTCATTCTTATTCGTTCTTTGGCGTGGTTGTTTCATGTTTTTGGTTTCGGCTTTTCATCTTTTTTTGATGTTGGAGATGATTGAATGCTTGCATGCATAGATTGTAACTTTCATGATCTTTTCCAAGTTGTTTAGGAAAATGGGTCTTGCTCCATTTATGTTTTTGCCATGATTTTCACCATAATTGTTTTCGTTCTTGAATTTGATCATGATCGTCAATCATATTCCATTGCTCCACTAGAACTTGTCATATTATTTTTTGATTGCTTCCCTTTGGTTGGTCAGATTTAACCCATGCCCAAAGTTCGCTTGTTATTGCCCCAATCAAGTTTTGGGTAATCTGCAAATTTCTCCTACCATTTTTGATGAACTGTTTCTTCTGCTGGTGTTAGTAGTTATGAGACTTCCGAAGAAACCTATGCGCAAAGATTCCAGGTCTAGATCTGCTACTGAAACAGCTCCGCGCATGGATCATCCTGATACTACAACTTCTCCGCCTCCTGAGGCTATAGGGGACGCTAAGATACCTGAGGTTGCTGAGGTACCTGAGGTAGAAGAGGTTGCTGCCAAAAATATTCCTCCACCTCCGCCTCACTATGAGTTACAAAGGTTTAAGCTCCATGATAAGGATAGCTATGCCAGCTGGTCCCTTACTGAGATTTACAAGTCTTTTCGCTTGAACAAGTTCGCGATTTCCTTTGTTGATGGTCCTGACGTTCTCACTGAGTCTCTGATCCGGAGCTTTCCTTATGATGAGAACAATTTGTTGATTAGTGTTGGTCAGTTAGCAGCAGGTATGCTTCTTCCTCTTTATAAAAGCTTGGATCCCTTCTATTATGACGTCTTGTCCGCTAGGGATGATCATGTGAACAAGACGCAGGTTTGAGGGATGATGTTGTTAGAGCACTGCTCAGTCGAACTCGCAAGCGTCGCTATCAAGCTTGTTGTCAAGTTTAGTGTCCAAAACTATAAGTCTTGATTTCTAGTCTACTTATAGCTAAGTCTCGGATTAGGATAGAAAGTGTAGTTAAGCATTAGACTTCATGACATTCATCGATTGAAGATGAAGAACTACTAAGGGGAGCTTGTGGAACTTCATCAACAAAAGGTATGTGGAGACTTAAACTCATCTATCACTCAAAATTCTATCTACTCTATTTCGAGCTGAGTTTAACTCGCTTACATATTTATCGAAATATGTGTTGGTAAGCTTTCGCTTTAACCAAGTTCATCTTATATTCTTGGAAAAAGTCAAAAGATGATCATGTGAAAATCGCCTGGTAACATCTTACATGATTTTTGTGAGACAGTCATTTGATGTAGACTCGGAATGTTTCATATTGATCATTCAATCACTTGAAAATTGCTTTGAAGCTAATAGTTTGTGTGAGACTGTTATTGTCGTCTTCCGAGAATGTTTCAATGATTGAAATGGGTGTTTAGAACAATAACAATGATTGGATATAACACAGTGTGCGTACTTGTATGCTGATTTGTGCAAGATATTCCAAGTCCGGGAACCATAATATGCATACCGGTATGCGTACTGGTTGGTTATTGAAAGTCTGGGAACTAAGTATGCATACCGGTATGCGTACTGGCATGATTTTCTAGTTCCGGAAATTCAACTGAGATTTGGAAGGTATGTGTACCCGTTCACATACTGGCGAACCTAAACTTGGTCCGGCCACTTAGGTATGCGTACCCGTTTGCACACTTGAGTAGGTTATGTTCTAAAATCGGTTTGTTCATGAACTAATACATTTATTTTTATATAATAAGGAATGCAATCTTTTGCAAACCGTGGCTATAATGTTCATGAATTGATTCGAGTGAATCAAAATCGATTTTGCTTCAATTGTGTCTTGTATACTTCTATGAGAATATAAACAATTGAACAACTCTAAAACTAGTTTCATTTGAGTCATTTGAACTAGTTATGGTTAAGATGAATATGGTTGATTTGAAAGTGTTCATATGGATAACTTCGGTTAACTATTGTTGAACCAACAAGGTGTAAATGTTTAGGTACGGTTACCCATATCTAAATGAAGTCACTTTTCATTTGTGTATAACAAGCTAAGTTCGATCTAACGGTTGAAAGATATTAGCTTGAGTCTAATCAGGTTTTCATCTATCGGTGAATATTAAATGCTTTGTTACCGAGGTAACATTGATTGCAAACCCTGATTTGAAGACTATATAAAGGAGAACTCTAGCAACTGGGAAACCTAATCCCCACACCTCATGTGTGATACTAGTTGCGACTAGGGTCGATTCTCCTTTAACCTTAGTTTTTTCACGAAACCTTGTAGGTTAACGACTTGAAGACTTCATTGGGATTGTGAAGCCAGACCCAACTATTTATATATAGTTGCGTGTTCTGATCTTGTTGTTTTCTATCGTATTGAGTACTATCTTCTCTAAGATTTGCTCGAGATTTATTCTCTGATAGGCAAGATAAAAAGTAGTCACAAACATCTTCGTGTCATCGTTTGTGATTCCATAATATCTTGTTTCGCTACCATACGATTAAGATTATGGTGTGGTGATTGATATTTTTAGGATGTTCTTCGGAAATATAAGTCCGGTATATCAATTGGTTCCTGTTCACCTTGATTTATCAAAAGGAAAAACAAAACTTCTAGGTATTTCTGTGGGAGATAGACTTATCTATTCAATATACTTTTCTGTGTGAGACATATTGGTATATCAAGTCTCCGACTTTGGGTCGTAGCAACTCTTAGTTGTGGGTGAGATCAACTAAGGGAATCAAGTATGCATAATCCGGCGTGGTTCTAGAGACATAAGGAACGCGACTGTACCTTGATCAGTGTGAGATTGGTTATGGCTCAACTACATTCCAGTCCGAAGTTAACTTGGATTAGGATAGTGTCTGTAGCGGCTTAATACAGTATGGTGTTCAAATCTGGACTAGGTCCCGGGGTTTTTCTGTATTTGCGGTTTATTCGTTAACAAAATTTCTGGTGTCTGTGTTATTTCTTTTCCGCATTATATTTTCTATATAATTAAAATATCACAGGTTATGCGTAAGTTCAATCAATTGTGAATCCGACCTTTGGGTTGTTGATTAAATTGATTGACACTTGGATATTGGTTTTTGATACCGTCCAAGTGGTTTCTTATAATAATCAGGCTCACGGATTTCTATTTGTTTGATTTGATGATTACATTAAGAAACAGAGATATAACTCTTGGATATACTTTTCTTAAGATTGAGTTTGACTGTCTAGTTGATTCTCTTGAAAGTATATTGGAGGTAGTCCATACAGATTTCTAAGCGAAATATTGGGTATGGTTGTTAGACCCCCGCTTTTTTAGATGCAGTATACTGGTAACTTCTAGCGTGCTCTTCGTGAGTGTTGGTATCGCAGCAAGGGTAAGACCACTCTAAAATCTTATGACCCTTTTGATACTGGAAGATGTAAGGAGAAGGATTATACCCCTGCCAACTTCAATGCTACGTACGCTGATGCCATCCAAAGAGCAATCTTCTTCCTTGGTGTGTTGGTACATGTCGTACTGCTAAGCAATTTAGGGAAGGAAATAGCCTTCTTTTGCTGGAGGAGATTGATAAGACATGGATGACTATGATTCCTTATTCTTCTAAGATATTTCTCCCTTTGGCTGACCATATTCGTCTTGAACATGACAAGCGTTGGGCTCGTACTCCTCTTCGTGTGAATGGTCCTTGGGCCTGTGGTTTTACAACCGCAGATCCCAACGTTCCTCGTCCTGCTTCGTCTCTTCCTTCTAAGTACGATGGGTACCAGCCTTGGGTTTTCAACCCTTCTGTTCCTGATGAGGTAACCTTTGATTTCTTTTGTGTTCTTTAATCTTCGTTGTGCTTGGCCTTTTGCTGAGAATTTTTGATACTTCTTTTGTAACCTGCCCCTGCTTCTTCTACTGGGACTGCTCCTGGTTCCGCTGGCAACTCTGTTGCTACCCATACGAGGGAGAGGAAGGCTTCGATTGAAGCTGCCAAGTCCACACCTGCGGAGGTAAGGATTACAACCCTACCTTAGTACTCGTGGATACCTAGGTATTTTTCCCCTGATCGTTATCTTTCGCATGTGTTCCTTTCTAGTCTTCTAAGAACAAGGGCAAGTTGAAAGCCGTGATTGATGTAGAAGAGTCTGATGAAGACCCTAAGGCTGTTGAAGAGGAACCTGAGGACATGGAGGACATTGAGGATGTTGAGGATACTGCCCTTAGCCCTCATTTGGATGATATTGAGGAAGACTTTTCAAAATTAAGTCCTAGCCATGTTCATGCCGGTTCTGTCGAAGGTGAAAATATTCATGCTGCTGGTGGTTATTTGTTGGTGAGCTGATATAATTTTGAAGTTGTAGTAAAAATGATTCGAACTCTAAGACTTGTGAAGATTTGAGTTTTTAAATTTAATAAAAATTATATACAAAAATATTTAACAATGGGCGAGAGGTACTGGAACTAAGGATTCGGCCAATTTTCATAACATAAGGTTCAATTATTTATTGTCAACAATTTTAGCTCAAGAAATGTAAACATGGACTCTTATTTTTGCCAAGGTAGATTCTAAAAACATTAGTTATAAATCGTAAGCATGGGACATCAAACATCTAAGCAAGCATGACCCATCTAATAAAATAATAACTAATTAATCAAAATCATATTTCAATTAATATTAAAACAAAAGTCATAAAAAAATTAAATAAATTTACCCATGTATGAAGTTCGGCCTCCTCCGTCGTCCCAGTGTTGGGGTTTACCTCATCATGATGAAAACACGCTCAAAAGATTTATTTATAGCTCAAATGGTGTTTACAATGATGAAATGGAAGAAAATGATTACAAACAGAATTTTGTGACGCATATAAAGTGTCAGATAATCACTGTTCCAAAGAACGATACAAGTGTAGTGCTGCTGTCACTGTAGCAATACGACCCTCACCCTATTGTCGCTGTCACTGTTGAAGAACGACGGTTTCTTGTGCGTCTTATGTTCTTCGTGTTCATCTTCCTCAGCAGCAGCAGGGTACTTTCCTGTAACTTGATTTCTCCACCTCTGCAGCTTCTCTATCGACCCCAAACTCTCCACACACATTCTGTGATCCCAACAGCCTATATATACCCATTTGAACCGAGAATAAACCCTCATAACTCCAAAAAAATCTCGGCAATCACTCAAGAATATTCTCCATGCAGGTTACGGGAAAATGATTTATTTTCTTTCCTTCCACGACTTGAAAATCCCTGCAAAATCTTATTTACGCGTCTTCCAAGTCTAGTACAACTTCTCGGATAGTATATCCTAGCAAGTTTACTATGTAACTTCCAAAAATATGCAAATCATTCCGAGATATCCCTTTCCTGTTTTGCCGAGGTGGAAGATTTCTTTCCCTTTCTGTGATTCTAAGAGATATACCTTTCCTGTCTTGTCGCAACAGGGTGAATCCAACTCACTCCCGTGAACAACTTCAACTATAATCTCGTCCAAAATTCTACCAAAAACCCGAGAAAAGTTCAGCCCCTGTTTTGTCGAGAATTAGTTATCCAGCCCAATTCGATCCAATCCAACGACTATACCTTCCCTGTTTAACCGAAACAGGATAATCCCAAACCAAACCAAACAGAAAATCCGATCAAATCTCCACCTTTCACCGGATCAGAATTTCCGTGATATTTTCTTATCTGTTCTACTCCACACGATTATGCAGCCAGTTTTGATCAATCAGAGCTCCCATACAGCCCTATTATGCTCTAACAGATTTGTCCTATCAATTTCAGCCATTGAATCTCGTTTAATCATGCCCAAAAATCCAACCCTAATTTTTCACCGTGAAGAACATGTTTTCCCCGCCAAAAATAAATTCAAATTTGGGGAAGAAGATGGTCGCCCCTTATCAATTCTTGGAGTCCTTTTAGCACATGCCCTGGGGTGGAGATAGTAAATTCTGGGGTGGAAATAGTAATCTTCCTGGGGTTCCTCCGCGCATTTCTGGGGTGCCTTTAGTACTCTATCCTGAGGTGTAAAACACCACTTTTCGAGCCAATTTTGCCGCAAGAGCTTATTCCCTAGAAAAGACTTAAAACAACTCTATTAGAAATAAAATGAGTCCTAGATAATGTAGTTATGGGTGAAAATGCGTCACACTTACGTGCTTATCATGAGCCAAGCAAGTACTCAGTTTGCTGTGATCCATGTTCATTTGTCAATGGTTCCTACGCCTTTGGCTTCTTTTAGTACGCAGCATGTTCCTCCGGTTATCACTAATGCCATGGTATTGTCTACCAAGGGTCTTTCGTCTTCTCCAGCTACTTCACAATATTCGAGTGGTTCGTTTGTGAAGGGTACTACTCCAGTTGTAAGGGTCAGTAGTTCAGATTCTCAGCCGAAGAGGAAGGTTATGATTTCACTAGGAAGCTTCTCCTTCAATGATGCGCCTACCTCATTGGGTAGTGCTCAATTTGCTTCTACGGCCCCTGCAAGTAAGCATGTTGGTCCACCACCTTCGTCGTCTGATTGGATGAACCTTGGTAATCTTCCCTCTACTTGTGACATGAATTTGGGTAGAACTTCTGGCAAAGCACCCATTGTTCCCAGCTCTTCTACTATGCCGACCCTTCGTCGTGGTGATGATCAAGCGCTGGTGTCTCATGCTCGCTCCCAAGTGATCGGTGGGATATCTGTTGACCAAGGAAGAGGTAAGTTACCTGATAATATGAGCCTTGGGAGTTCTAATGATGCCATCCTGGAAGCTAGCCTTCGTGATTCCAAGGGTCCCTTTTCTACCGGAGTTGCCCCTCATCAGCTGAGTAACTCCTTGGAGATTGCTTCTAAGTTTGATGCTTTGACGGCTCAGTACCAAATGCCCAAGGATCTATTCTTTTATCCGAACTTTCTTCGTTCTTGTCAGAGCCTTGGTGAAATCCTCAGGGGTAGTATTCAGGAGATGGAGGCCTTCATGGATAGCTATGCTTATTTTATTCCTCGCCTCTCCATGTTCTCAGTAAGCATCTCTCCTTCTTTGCCCCTTTGTTTCATTTGTGGTCATCGTACGTTCTCATACTTCCTTCCTTGCATCTTTGTAAGCAAATCGACGTTGTCTGTACCTTATTCAAGTTTTACAGAGCCAAGTGTACTCACTTGAATGCTCTTTTGGGGCGCGCTCGTCAGGATTATGCCTTCGTTAGTGTTCAACAACCTGTTTCTAGGGACACATCTTCTTCTGCTAAGATACCTTTGTTGGAGGACGAGCTAAAAAAGACTCAAAGGTCTTTAAAAGTGTGTGTACTGGCTCTTAAGAAAGCCAATGATTCTTCTAAGATTGTTGAAGAGGGGCGCAAGACGGCTGATACGGCTTTGGCTTCTAAATCGTCGAAAGTGATAAATTCGTTAATTCTTCCCCTTAGTTTTATTTTTGTTTCTTCTGGTAGCTACATCTTGAGAGTACCTGTGTCTGCCAGTTGGTAGCTTCGGTGAACTTGAACACCTTCAGAAGCATATTCGCAAGTTTACCTCTGATGTTTGGTATTATCAGAAGAAATCTGATAGGTTAATGAACGTGATTGTTCATAATGAGGCCCAACTCTCCCTTGAATCTGCTCATAACGCAGACCTTGTGAAGAGTATGTCTTCCCTCCGTAAGGATAGTGAGGAGACCCTTAGGTGGAAGGAAAATCTCATACTAAAGAAAAAGGAGGATATTGCTTTGTTGGATAAACGTCTCACAGCTCAGGAAATCATTCGTAAGAAATATTATATCGATTTTAAAGATGCATGCGTTACTTTAGCCAAAGTGACTGCTAAACGTAATGTATTTTCCTCCGAAGTATGTATCCTTAGGAACAATCTTACTGAGGCTTCTCAGTCTTCTTCTTCCATGTCTCGAGCAACTATGGTTAAGAGATTAGCAGAGTTAGAGGATGTTTACCAAGTTTTACCCTCTGAGAATGCTTCGCTCCGGATTGATGTTGATGATCTCTAGACTGGACGAGATACTTTGGCCGAGGATCTTAATGCTGCTGAGGAAGAGCTTGCTGAAGCTAAGCATAGTTTAGAAGATTCCATTAACCATGCCGGAGGTAGCTTAGGATTTTCTGCTTCTGAAGCCTCCTTATGTTTTTTGTTGTAACCTTCTTTTTCTTAACCCTTCCTTTGCATGTCCGCAGGTTTGCAGAAACAGCTTGTGGGTATGACTGCCAAGGTTGGTCATCTAGAGAACCAGGTAGCTTCCTTAGGGAGAGAGCGCCAATTCGATATTGCTTTTAAGTATTAGAGCATTACTCAGTCAAATTCGCAAGCATTGCTATATCAAGCTTGTTTTTCAAGTTTAGTTTCCAAAACTATAAGTCTTGATTTCTAGTCTACTTATAGCTAAGTCTCGGATTAGGAAAATAAGTGTAGTTGATCTTTAGACTCCATGACGTTCATCGAATGAAGACGAAGAACTACTCAAGATAACTTGTGGAACTTCATCAACAAAAGGTATGTGGAGACTTGAACTTATCTATCACTCAAAATTCTATCTACTCTATCTCCTATTTGAGACAAAAGTCGTATTCCTATATAGACTTCAATTATACATATTTGCTATTTTGAGCTGAGTTTATCTCGCTTATCTATTTCTCGAAATATATGTTGGTAAGCTTTCACTTTAGCCAAGTTCATCTTTACTCGTGACGAAAGTCATATTAATTACCTCAATAACTTCAAAATCGCTTTGATGCTAATAGTTTGTGAATAACAACTATTTTAACATCTTCTAAGAAAGTTTCAATGATTGAAATGAGAGTTTAGAACTAGTAACCATGTTTGGATATAAACATAGTGTGTTCTCACATTTGTGTAAAAGTCCAAAACCGGGAACCTAAAGTATGTGTACCAGTCCGCGTACTGGCGGTTGTTGGAAATCCGGGGGCGAAAGTCTCACGTCCGTGAATTTCTGCTGGAGTTTGAAAGTGAAAAACAAACTCAATCCGGCTACTTAAGTATGCGTACCCGTTTGCATACTTAAGAAGGTTACTTTCTAAAATCGGTTTGTTCATGAACTAAAACATTTATATAATAAGGAATGCAATCTTTTCAAACCGTGGCTATAATGGTCATGAATTGATTCGAGTGAATCAAAATCGATTTTTCTTCGATTGTGTCTTGTATACTTCTATGAGATCTAAGCAATTGAACAACTCTCTAACTAGTTCATTTGAACTAGTTATGGTAAAGATGAATAAGGTTGATATGAAAGTGCTCATATAGCTAACCATTGGTTAACTATTGTTGAACCGACTAAGTGTACACGTTTAGGTACGGTTACTCAAACCTAAATAAAGGTACATTTCATTTGTGTATAAAAAGCTAAGTTCGATCTAACGATTGAAAGATATTAGCTTGAATCTAATCAGGTTTTCATCTAACAGTGAATATTGAATGCTTTGTTACCAAGGTAACTTAGATTGCAAACCCTGATTTGAAATCTATATAAAGGAGAACTCTAACAACTGGGAAACCTAATCCCCAAACCTCCTGTGTGATACTAGTTGTGTAAGCAAGAGTCGATTCTCCTTTAACCTTAAGTTTTTCATGAAGCCCTATAGGTTAACGAATTAAAGACTTCATTGGGATTGTGAAGCCAAACCCAACTATTTTCTCGGTAGTTGCGTGATCTGATCTTGCTGTTTTCTATTGTGATTGAGTACAATCGTAATATTGGCCTGGGATTTATATCTCCGATAGGCAAGATTGAAAAGTAGTCACAAACACCTTCGTCTCATCATTTGTGATTCCACAATATCTTGTTTCGTTAATCGATTAAGATTATTGTGAGGTGATTGATAATACTAGGCTGTTCTTCGGGAATATAAGTCCGGGTTATCAATTGGTTCCTGTTCACCTTGATTTATCAAAAGACGGAACAAAAACTCGTAGGTATATCTATGGGAGATAGATTTATCTATTCAATATACCTTTCTGTATGATACAGATTTGTTTATCAAGTCTTCGACTTTGGGTCGTAGCAACTCTTAGTTGTGGGTGAGATCAGCTAAGGGAATCAAATGCGCAGACTCCGGCGTAGTTCAAAAGGCGTAAGGAACGCGACTGTACCTTGATCAGTGTGAGATTGATTAGGGCTCAACTGCATTCCAGACCGAAGTTAGCTTTGTAATTGGCTAGTATCTGTAGCGGCTTAATACAGTGTGGTGTTCAAATCTGGACTAGGTCCCGGGGTTTTTATGCATTTGCGGTTTCCTTGTTAACAAAACTTCTGGTGTTTGTGTTATTTCTTTTCCGCATTATATTTTGTTATATAATTAAAATATCACAGGTTGTGCGTTTGAATCGATCAATTGGTAAATCCAACCTTTGGTTGTTGATTGAAATTGATTGATCCTTGAACATTGGTCTTTGGTACCGTTCAAGTTGTTTCTCTTATATTCAATCAGGCTTTCAAATCCTTATTTGTTTGATTGCGGATTGAATTGAGAAATTGAGATATAACTCTTTGATATACTCTTCTTAAGATTGAGTCTAACTGTCTAGTTGATTATCTTGAAAGTATATTGGAGTTAGTCCATACATATTTCTAAGAAAAATAATGGGTGAGGTTGTTAGACCCCCGCTTTTTCAATTGGTATCATAGCAAGCAAACACGTTAAGACCTTATAAGTCTGTGTTTGTAGCGATCTGAATATGGACAGAAATTCTATCTCCATAAACGTACCACCAGTCTTCTATGGCTCAAACTACTCATGGTGGAAAATTTCTATACATGTTGTTAATGGCTATAATCCTTTGGTTAATACAGAAGGCGATGTATCTATACCTAAGGATATTGGTAGATATAGTCCAGAAGAAATCCTTGCTGTGAAGAAAAATTATGAGGGCTTAAATGCTATCATACATGCCATTACCCTAGATCTTCAGCATAATGTGACTACTTGCACAAAGTCTAAAGAAGCCTGGGATATCTTAGAAACTGTATTTGAAGGGAATACCTCTGAAAAGGAAGTTAGGGTTCAAAACCTATGTTCCAATTGGGAAAACCTTCGTATGGCAGATGAAGAGTCATTTGATGAGTTTAATCACAAAGTGTTTGAAATTGTTAAGGCATCTTTTGCATTGGGTAAGACTATTCCTGAAAAGGATATTCTGATGAAAATTCTCAGATCACTGCCATCTAGATACGATTCTAAGAAGCATGCCATCATTGAAGGAAATAATCTCGTAACTCTTTTCAGAAATAATCTAGTTGGGAAGTTAAAGATCTTTGATCATGAGCATACATCCAAATCCGGAAAGGATGTTGCTTTCAAAGCACAAAATAACACTAATTACTGGACAAAAGTAAAAGTGTTTGCATCTCTAAAGATGATCTTTCTGAGGCTGATTTATCAGATGAAGATCTTGACAAGTCAGTCTCTTTGATCACAAGACAATTTATGGATCTTCTTTTGAAGAGAAGTAAACGGTTCTCCAGAGATAATCCTAGGTCATCAGTTAAACCTCATAATCGTGTTCCTCCTAAAAACAGGGATATTGATGAGACTGATGACGAGGATATGCCACAGTGCTTTAAGTGTAAAGGTTTTGGTCATTTTGCAAATGAGTGTCCAAATCGTAAAAAATACACTGAGAACAAAGGTCTAGCTGCAACTCTTGATGAAATGTCTGACAACTATGATTTTAATGAAGACGAAAGGTCAAGTGTTGCACTTCTTTGTGAGAATATTGATTTTGATAATTGTAGCAATACATACATCTATCTTGATATTCTTTCAGAAGAAATCTCAACCAGTCTGGAAGAAAAAATGGATCTACCTGTTTCTACTGGAAACACTTTTTCTGATTTTACAGGCTCCACTATGTGTCTAGCCGCGTACACATCTCGGGCGTATGAATCATCTTCCAGGTTGACATGCTCTTATTGTTCTCTCAAAGGTCATGAACTTTCAAAGTGTTTCAAGTACAAACACCAAATGAGATATGTCAACAAACTTCAACGAAGAGTGAATCGATTAGCAAACAAGCTCAAACTTGTTCAAAAATCATCAGAGGTATGTAAACGCATCTCTTCTTTAAAGAGTTTCCAAAGAAAAGACTAGATCATTAGAGAGACATTATGAGAAGCAGGGCTTTATGAATTCCTTTCAAAAAGGATATGGTGGACAGATTATTGTTCACCCCAGCACAACTTAAATTGTGTTGGTTAGTGCATCTTATCTCATGCGCCTGATCAAAAGAGACAAGATTATGCACACCTCGGGCTTTAGGAAAAGAAAATTCCTTTTAGATTTTTTAGATTATTTTTTTTTTCCTTTTTTTGCTCTACTGAGCATTGTAAGTATGTAATTCGTCCCTCTTTTCATATCTAATTGATATTGGAAAGGACTTCCCTGTTTAATCAATAAAAGAGGGTTAAAATAGACAATTCTGCCTTTTTTAGAGTAAGAGTTGTACGTACGAGAATCCTTTAAGTGTATAAAGGCTTCGTAACCCTACATTCCTTTTTCCTTCTCTAAGAAACTCTTTTATCACAAGGTTGCTTGTAGAGCTTGTTTTGAGAAATTCCTCTCACAAACCCATATTGTTATGGAGATTCTAAGCATCATAACTTCTGATGGAAAAGATGTTAATATGATTGTTAAGCCGTCAATCATGAAGGAAAAAGACAATCCTCCTGTTCACTCAAATTTAAAAAAAAAAAGGAGGAATGTGAAAAAACCAAGGGATGTCCCTTCAAATCTTCAGAAATTTTCTGGTGTTCTTGAAGAATTGAAGGAATTAAGAAAGGAAGTGCAAAAAATAAAGACTTTTGTGTTTAAGACTCTTGAAATTCAGAAGGCCCTGGTTCGGCATCAGTCAAGAAGGTTTGTTGATATCAACTCCTTTCTTCATGAACCTTAAGTCCCAATGGTTGTTGACGAGAAGGAGTTCAGGGACGATAAAGAATTTTTCAAAGATCTTAATGTCTAGGAAACTTATTATGAGAATTTATTCTTATGTTGTAAGAAGGATAACTAGGGTTTTGAATAGCCATTATTGTGGGTACACATAGCTATTTCCAACGATTTTCATCTTGCAATGTTTTTAGATTTATTTATTTAAATTCTAAAGTTTATTTGGAAGATGATTTTGCAGTATTAATTTTTATGGTTTTATATATTGCAACTTGTTATGGGATATGTATGTTTGTGTCTGTGAACTTTGATTGTCCCATACGCGGTCAAAAGTTAAGTCTTTCATATGTCAGTATGCAAGTATTGATAAAAGATTGAATGAAATTTTTACAAACAAAAGTTAAGCCTATTATGTCATTATGCAAATATTGATGGAAGATAGGATGAACTTTTGTTTACAAAGATTAAAGTCTATTATATGTCATTGTGCAAATAGTGTTGAAAAATAGAATGAATCTTTGTTTATTCCGCAGTATTGATCTTCCATGATCCATATCTTTATGTGAATACTGTGCGGCTCCGTAAGTTCTCTTATGTGAGCATTTCCGATTAAATTAATCATGGGTTCTCTTGTGGTTAATTTAATTGAGATTTTTGGATACAAATTCATATTCTTATGTGATTTGTTAATGTCCAAAGAAATCCTTATTTTCTTGTGAAAGTAAGGTCGCTCTTGTTGTTCTTTCGGGAATGACATTTTATGGGGGAGAGTTCTTAATTGAACTTGTGCTTAATTGCCAAATCTTTGTGGGGAGTGCGGCTGTGGAATATTATAGGGGTTATCTTGTATCTTTATAAAGTCCTTGATGAATGCATTTAGTTTCGGCTATATGATTTCGTCTAAAAAAAGTTGATATGTGCTTTTCTTTTGGTCATGAAGTATCTCTATGGAAATTTCATTAGGATCCCACTAATTTTCGTACCTTTGCCAATTTTATTTACAAAAAGGGGGAGAATTAATTTGTAGTTCACACTACAAATACATATGGTTTTCGGATCATTATGTAAGGGGGAGTGGTTTTCATGTGAGATGAAGTATTGACTAAGGGGGAGTGATACATATCACCATAGTATTATTGTCGAAGTTGTGATACAATTGAACTTTCATGCTGTGTAATAATATTATGACACTGTATAACAATGATTGAGAGCTATTGTTTTCTTATTGTTATAGCTACGGATCTTCAACAATGATGATGCTGAGTTGAACACATTTAGAATCATTGGAGTACTTGGAAGTGACGAAGATTTCGAGTAATGTTGAAGAACCAAGGAGATCAAGCATTTGGATGAGAAGCTACAAAGTTTATTTATTTTGTATTCCATACGTATTGATAGTTTTGTCACTAAAATTGACAAAGGGGGAGATTGTTAGGGCATTGCTCGGTCGAACTCGCAAGCGTTGCTATCTCAAGCTTGTTTGTCAAGTTTAGTTGCCAAAACTATAAGTATTGATTTCTAGTCTACTTATAGCTAAGCCTCATACTAGGATAGTAAGTGTAGTTGAGCTCTAGACTCCACGACGTTCATCATGCAAAGATGAAGAACTACTCAAGGAACTTGTTGAACTTCATAGACAAAAAGGTATGTGGAGACTTTAACTTATCTATCACTCAAAAGTCTATCTATTCTATCTCCTATCTTGAGACAAAAGTCGTATTTCTATATAGACTTCGATTATACACATTTGCTATTTCGAGCCGAGTTTATCTCGCTTATCAATTTCTCGAAATATGTGTTGGTAAGCTTTAGCTTTAGCCAAGTTCATCTTTACTCGTGAAAGTTATATTGATTATTTCAATAACTTGAAAATCGCTTTGATGTTAATAGTTTGTGAATAACAACTATTTTAACATCCTCTAAGAAAGTTTCAATGATTGAAATGAGAGTTTAGAACTAGTAACCATGTTTGGTTAAAAACATAGTGTGTTCTCACATTTGTGTAAAAGTCCAAAGTCGGGAACCTAAATTATGCGTACCCGTACGCGTACTAGCGGTTGTTGGAAATCCGGGTAAGTATGCATACCCGTACGCATACTGGCGGAAGTCTCTCGTCCGTGAATTTCTGCTGGAGTTTGAAAGTGAAAAACAAACTCAATCCGGCTACTTAAGTATGCATACACGTTTGCATACTTAAGTAGGTTACTTTCTAAAATCAGTTTGTTCATGAACTAAAAAATTTATATAATAAGGAATGCAATCTTTGCAAACCGTGGCTATAATGTTCATGAATTGATTCGAGTGAATCAAAATCGATTTTGCTTCGATTGTGTCTTGTATACTTCTATGAGATCTAAGCAATTGAACAACTCTCTAACTAGTTATTTGAGTCATTTGAACTAGTCATGGTAAAGATGAATAAGGTTGATATGAAAGTGCTCATATGGCTAACCATTGGTTAACTATTGTTGAACCGACTAAGTGTACACGTTTAGGTATGGTTACTCAAACCTAAATGAAGGTACATTTCATTTGTATATAACAAACTAAGTTCGATCTAACGGTTGAAAGATATTAGCTTGAATCTAATCAGGTTTTCATCTAACGGTGAATATTGAATGCTTTGTTACCAAGGTAACTTAGATTGCAAACCCTGATTTGAATTCTATATAAAGGAGAACTCTAGCAACTGGGAAACCTAATCCCCGCACCTATTGTATGATACAGTTGTGTAAGCAAGAGTCGATTCTCCTTTAACCTTAGGTTTTTCACGAAACCCTGTAGGTTAACGACTTAAAGACTTCATTGGGATTGTGAAGCCAGACCATACTATTTTCTCTATAGTTGCGTGATCTGATCTTGCTGTTTTCTATTGTAATTGAGTACAATCGTAAGATTGGCTTGAGATTTATATCTCCAATAGGAAAGATTGAAATGTAGTCACAAACATCTTCGTCTCATCGTTTGTGATTCCACAATATCTTATTTCGTTAATCGATTAAGATTATTGTGAGATGATTTATAATACTAGGATGTTCTTCGGGAATATAAGTCCGGGTTATCAATTGGTTCCTGTTCACCTTGATTTATCAAAAGACGGAACAAAAACTCGCAGGTATATCTGTGGGATACAGATTTATCTATTCAATAGACTTATCTGTGTGATACATATTTGTTTATCAAGTTTTCGACTTTGAGTCGTAGCAATTCTTAGTTGTGGGTGAGATCAGCTAAGGGAATCAAGTGCGTAGACTCCGACGTAGTTCAAGAGGCGTAAGGAACGCGACTGTACCTTGATCAGTGTGAGATTGATTAGGGCTCAACTGCATTCCAGACCGAAGTTAGCTTTGTAGTAGGCTAGTGTCTGTAACGGCTTAATACAATGTGGTGTTCAAATATGGACTAGGTCCCGGGGTTTTTCTGCATTTGCGGTTTCCTCGTTAACAAAACTGATGGTGTTTGTGTTATTTCTTTTCCGCATTATATTTTGTTATATAATTGAAATATCACAGGTTGTGCGTTTGAATCGATCAATTGGTAAATCCAACATTTGGTTGTTGATTGAAATTGATTGATCCTTGAACATTGATCTTTGGTACCGTTCAAGTTATTTCTCTTATATTCAATCAGGCTCGCAAATCCTTATTTGTTTGATTGCGGATTGAATTTAGAAATAACTATTTGATATACTTTTCTTAAGATTGAGTTCTGATTCTCTTGAAAGTATTTTGGAGTTAGTCCATACAGATTGCTAAGCGAAATATTGGGTGAGGTTGTTAGACCCCCGCTTTTTCAATAAGTTCAAGGCTGAGGCGCTTCAGCAGGAAATTGACCAGCTAAGTGCTCAACTGAGGAAGCTTCACCAAAAGTCGGCTCAGGATCTGGCGACTCAGGCTGCTCAGATAAAGAGATAGATGCAAATCGCTGCTATCGACCATATCAACAACACCTTTTGTTGAAGTGGAGCGTCAAGTTGTGGGTGTTTCCTTTGATCGTCTTCCTTATCCTTGATTTCTTTGGACCGCTTTGAACTTCTTCTTTGTTGTTTGTATCCTTGGCCAAGGTGTCTTCCTTAGCTGAGATGTTTCCCTTTTGATGCTTTGAAACAATGTTCGGTACTTTGTGAACTCCTTTGATACCTTCCATGTAACATTTTAAGTAGGTAGGAATGTTATGTGTGTTTTAGTAAAAATATTGGTTTTCTTTTATTGGTTGCACATTCCCCGGCAGCGGCGCCAAAAATTGATGTAATTTTGAATTTGTAGTAAAAATGATTCGAACTCTAAGACTTGTGAAGATTTGAGTTTTTAAATTTAATAGAAATATACAATGATATTACAATTGGTGCTAGAGATACTGGGACTAAGGATTTAGCCAATCTTTATAATATAAGGTTCACTTATTTATTCTCAACAATTTTAGCTCAAGAAATATAAACATGGACTCTATTTTTGCCAAGATAGATTCTCAAAACATTGATTGTAAATGTTAAGCATGGGACATCAAATCACCTAAGCTAAGCATGATCCATCTAATCAAATGACAACCAATTTAATCAAATCATATTTCAATTAATTTTAATGCAAAAGTCATAAAAAGAATAAAAATAAATTTACCCATGTATGAAGTTCGGCCTCCTCCGTCGTCCCAGTGTTGGGGTTTAACTCATCATGTCGAAAACACACTCAAAATATGTATTCATGGCTCAAAAAGTGTTTACAAGAAGAGAAAATAATGAAACAGGAAATCTGCAACAGCACAGGTGCGTTACAGACCGACTGTTTCAACTCTCAACTGTTATGATGAAGATAATCGTTACAAATCGGAAGATAAATGTTGCAGAAGAGGATGAAGAAACTGTTACAATGAAGATAAATGTTGCAAACCAGTTGAAGAAACTGTTACAACGAAGATAAATGTTGCAAACCAGTTGAAGAAACTGTTACAACCAGTTGAAGAAACCCTTCGATGTTTCCCTGTTCTTCACGGGCAGCAGCAGCAACAACAACAGAGTTCTGAAAACTCTTGATTCACGCCTCCTGAGCTCTCCTCTCGACCCCAAACTCTCTATCCCCCTTCTATGGAACCTTGTGACTCTATTTATACACCAAAATCCTAAAAATCACGCGTCAATTACACAAAATAATTCTCATTTACTCCCATGCATGGAAAAGAATAATTTCCATTTTTTGATTAATTACGCGTCTAATCTCGTGCTGCACACACCAGGAGCATTCCTTCACGTCCCATAATAAGTTAGGAACGCATAATCCACAAGAAAACTTCCCAAAATTACCAAAAATTCTGAAAATATCTTACGGGAATATCACACATGTTTTGCTCTACACTTGAATTCTAGCCAATTCTGGTCGAAACCAAAGACCATACCACGTTTATATGAGTCCTAGGAATGATCCCAATCAATTCCATCCCTTTAGTCTCTCTGAAATGACTCCAAAAATATGATTGAAAATCTGCCATGGATAAACATAATTTTCCCGCCTTTTTTTGTTTTTGAACGTGAAGGAGAAGGGGGTGCCCCTTATCCGCTGCTGGATTCCGAATAACAAATTTCCCTTGGGTGACTTTAGAAAACTTTTCGAGCCGATTTTTCCAAAAATGTTTATTGCCCAAAAATACCTACAAACACATAAAACACCATAATAAGTACAAAAATGGGTACTAACAATATACACAATAGAGATGAAAATAGACACATAAATGCGTCTATCACTAAGGTATAGTTAACCTTGGTGGAACCTTCCACGTCCTACCAGGGTATCCTTTGGCCAGAAGGTACCATGATGATGAGGGTTCCTACGTGGGTAATAATTTTCCTGTAACCCTATGCGTTCAACGCGAAGGTTGCTTTACTTCGACAGGGCATCTCTATGGTGGATGTCTTATTTTTTCTTATGCCTCATGGAAGGGATCTTCGTCCCGAGGATCCGAGATTGACACATGCGCAGTTGTTCCTTTCCCTACCTTATCGTTACTCCTAACAGTGGGTGTTCATTCTAACCCGATGTATCAATTGGTTGTGTATAGCACCAGAAAGCTAAGTTTAATAATTAAAGCTTCTTCCATTAATTAGTAAGGTTTGTAATACCTTTTTTCTTCCAGGGATATAACATGGTAGGTTACTGCCCTTACCCTTCTTCTCCTGGGTTAACTTCTTTTTCTTACGGGTAATACTTTTTTAGGTATATCGCATTCCATGGGTACTGTAGCACTTCTCCTTCCACCGTTCTTAAATGGTAGGATCCTTTCCCCGCAATATCGTGTATAATGTAGAGTCCATCCCATGTTGGAGAAAGCTTGCCCTACTCCTTCTTATTTTGGTAAGGCGATATTTGTCGTAGTGCATATTCTTAGACTACAAAGTTTCGAGGGATGACCTTTTTGTCGTATTCTCGAGCTAACCTTCGTTGATAGTTCACCATTCGTTGCAAAGCTACCTCCATTCTTTCTTCAAGGTCGTCCATCTTCTCTAGCATTAGGTCCGTTGTTAGGTTTTTTTTCCCATGCCTTCGTCTTTGTTGTTGGAAGCATGACTTCCATTAGAATAACTGCTTCGGCTCCGTAGGTTAGTAAGAACGGATTCTCTCCCATAGCCGATCTTCTTGTTGTTCTGTAGGACCATAGGACATTGTGTAGTTGTTCGCACCATATTTTTTTGTGCGTACCCAGCTTCCTTTTCAAATTCATTGCTATGGTTTTGTTTGTTGCCTCCGCTTGTGCATTTCTTTTTGGATAAATCGGAGTTGATTTGTTCTTCTGGATGTTGAAGGTGTCGGATAACATGTCGATGTTATTCCCTTGTAACTGCTTTCCATTGTCCGACACTATGGCTGCGGGTATTCTGAACCTGCATATGATTTGCTCAAACAAGAATCCGAAGACGTCACAATCTCTGATTCTTGCCAAAGGTTTTGCTTCCACCCACTTAGTGAAGTAGTCCGTAGCCACGATCAAGTATTTTCTTTTCAATATACCCTCCACCAAGGGTCCGACTATATCAACCCCCCATTTGATAAATGGCCAACGGCTGATAACCGAATTAAGCTCCGTTTCTGGGGCCTTGATCTTCCTGGCGAAGCGTTAGCATTTTCACAGTGCTTAGCCATGTTCTTTGAATCTTCGTCCATGAAAGGCCAGTAGTATCCTTGCATTTTGTCCTTCACAGCCAGTGACCTTCTTCCGCTATGGTTGCCAGCTTCTCCACTATGTATGTCGTTAATTATCATTTTACCTTCGGTTCTTGAGAGACATCGCATTAAAGGTCCAAGAAATGACCGTTTATACAATATCCCGTCATGTAGCTCATACGTGGATGCCTTAGATGTGATCTTCCTTGCTTCCTTTATGTCTGCGGGAAAGGTACCTTTGTCAAGGTATTGGTGAATTGGGATTCTCCAATCATCCTATGGTTCATTCGCTTCGTCGTCTTTCATCATGGGCTGATCTTCGTCTGATTCCTTATCTTCTTCGTTGGTTTATTCATTTGGCTCGTCTTTGTCTAGCTCTCTCATGGACCGAGTTTGGACAGCCAATGTCTCCTTTGTTCCTGAGACTGGTCCTATAGAAGGTTCATATATTCTTCTGATCTGCATAACTGAGGTGGTTCTGTTTCTTAGCATAGATGATATATATGCCAAGGAATCTGCTTGCCTATTGTCCTTCCGACAAACATGCCTGAATACTACGTTCATTATTTGGGACGCATGCTCATGAGCTAGCCTTAGGTACGCGAATAGTATCGGATCTAAGGTTTGATATTTGAGTTCGATTTGTCTAATGACCAACTGGGATTCACTAGCTAATCGGACATCTGTCAGGCCGAGCTCCCTTTCTAAGCGCAAGCCATGTATCACTGCTTCATATTCCGCAATATTGTTAGTGTAATTATCGAACTCTAGCCCGAAGGCATAGATTAATCGATCTCCCATAGGTGTTGTTATCACCACCCATATGCCTGCGCCTTCTCTGTTGGAGGAGTCGTCTACGAATATTTCCCACTTTCGTAGGTTCTGAGGTTCTAGCAAGTTCTCATGATCCTCCTTATCTTCTTCCATTCCTGGGATATCGTCTATTTCTGCTTCGTCATTGACGAGTAACCCTGCCAAGAAGTCTGCAAGTATCTGTGATTTCTCGACTTTCCTTATTTCGAAAATTATCTGGAAATGCTTGATCAACGCATTCCATTTCGCTACTCTTCTTATCTTCTCCGTGCTATCGAGGATCTGACCTATCTGGGCCTTTTTTAAGACTCGGATGGTATGTGGGTCAAAATAGATCCTCAACTTATGTGTTGCCACTACTAAGGCATAAATGAGTTTCTCCACCTTTGTGTAGTTACGTTCCGCTGAATTAAGTGCCTTGCTGATGTAATAGATGGGCTTTTGTTCTTGTCCTTGGATTCGTACTAATACTACGCTTACAGTGTAGTTAGTTGCTGCTAGGTAGAGAGTGAGTACCTCACCTGGCTCCAGATTTTGTAGGATGGGTACGGAGGATAGGTACCCCTTGATCTTGTGGAAGGCTTGTTCGCATTCCGAAGTCCACGTGAACCGACTTCCTTTCTTGAGCGTATCAAAAAATGCTTTGCATTTATCCGATGATCTTGCTATGAATCTTTCCATTGAAGCTAGGACTCCGTTTAGATTTTGGAATTCCTTCAACGTCTTTGGTGATGGCATCTCCGTTATTGCTCTGACTCTTTCGGGGTCTACTTCTATTCCTCGCTTGTTTACCAAGTACCCTAGGAATTTTCCTGAGGTTAATCCGAACATACATTTCTCCGGATTGACCTTTATGTGGTAGCGTCTCATGGCTTCAAATATCTCCCTTAGGTCTGACAGATGATTTTTTGCTTCTTTGCTTTTGACAAGCATGTTGTCTACGTAGACCTTCAATATCTTGCCTATCCATTATTTGAAGATTTTATCCACTAATCGTTAGTATGTTTCCCCCGCGTTCTTCAGTCCAAAAGGCATTCTTGTATAACAATACAAGTCACGTGGAGTGAAGAACGCAGTATGCTCCTGGTCTTCTTCTGCAAGTGCTATTTGGTTATACCTGGAGTGACCATCCATAAAGACAGCCTTGGATATCCTTCAGTTGCATTAACCAATTGGTCGATGTTGGTCAGCGGGTAGCTGTCCTTGGGGCATGCTTTGTTTAGTATGCTGAAATCGATGCAGATGTGCACACCTCCGTTCTTCTTAGGTACGATTACCATGTTAGATATCCATGTGGGATATTTGACTTCTCATATGAATCCTGCAGCTAAGAGCTTCTGTAACTCCGGCCTTTTCTACCACTTCTTGGTAGATGTTTGCTACTTTTCGGTTGCGCTGCTTAAATGGCGCGACCTATGGTTTGATCCGAAGGTGGTATGTAACTAGATTCAGATCAATTCCTGGCATATCTTCCATAGACCATGTGAAGATGTCTACGTATTCTTGGAGTAACTTCTGTAACTGCACTTCCTCATCCTCGTTTAGTAGAGTTCCGATGGTGATCATCTTTGGATGCTCCTTCGTTTCGATTTTGATTTTCTTCGTTGGTTCCACTGGTGAGAAGGTTGGATTCTGAGGTTGTCGAGGATTGTTTTTCTGTCATTGTCATTTGGCGGAGGTATCCGCCACCGGAGTAGTGGAAGTGGTGGCTCCGTCAGCTGGGGGGGGGGGGGGGGGGGGGGAACCAAGAAGTCTCCGTTTTTCACTTCGTTGCCATTCTCCCTCCATTTTTTTCGTGCATGTTGATGTGTTGCGGCTCTCTCTTCGTTGAGTCTGACCTCCGCTAGGTTGCAAAGTCTTGCATCGTGCTTATCACCCTTAATTTCCATTTCACCCATAGGTGTTGGGAATCGAAGGTACTGATGGTAATTCGAAGTTGTCCCCCTTAGTTGGTGGACCCAAAGTGTTCCCACAATTACATTGTAAGGCAAAGGCGCCTCCATAACGCAAAATATTATGTTAGTTACCAAAAAGCCTGCGCGTACCTGTAAAAAAAATTCTCCTTTTGGTCTAGAAATTACTTCGTTGAAACCGTAGATTGTGCAAGTGAATTAATCCATATTCTCGTTTGTTAAACCCATACGTAGGTATGGTTCGTTAAACAAAATATTTAATGAGCTTCCCCCGTCAATAAGAACCTTCGTAACATTCCATCTGTGGATGGAAAGAATGATCACCAGAGGATCATTGTGCATTTCGACCTCCTGGTTGACGTCCTTAGTTGATAATGTTAATGGCGTGGCCATCCATTCCTCCCATGTGCTAGTTGGTGGTCCACTTAGTTTAAACACTTTGTGTGTTTCTATTTTATTTCTGTTCCGAGCAAATTTGAGGATATCTTGAGCAGCTCCTCCTGAGCTCCGTCCAAGAATGTGGTAGCTCCACCCTCTTCATTGAGGTATCATTACTACTGGTAGATGGTAGATGCACATATTCCATGAGCTTGCCATCATCTATGATTCGCTGGATTGTGTTCCTTAGGTGGTAACATGTGTCAGTTGTATGCCCATAGTACTGGTGGTATGCACAGTACTCCTTAGACCCCTTCGTTTTATCTGGATGCTTCCCTTTAGTGTTAGGGTATGGAAAGTCTGGCTTCGCTCCTTCCTTGTTCAGGATATGAGACAAAGTTGTGTTGAGCTTCGTGTAGACCTTGCCGTAAAGTCATCCCTACTTTTTCCTTTACCTTTTCCATCTCCATACTTCGATCTTTTTTCCCTAGAGTTGGTTTTGACCCCAACTTCGTTTTGTCTCTTAGGTTGCTCCGGAATTGGTTCCAGAGAGTTGGTTCGTTACGGAGCGGCTGTTTCTTTGGTTTGTGCTCTGGGATTATCCTTCTGGATCTCTTCAAGTCTGATATTGCGGTCTTGAATGACCCAAATCTCCCCTTCAGAATCAAGGGTCCGATTGTGGATCTCCACAAAGATAGCTGAGGTCCTATCAAGGCCATATTTATAGTAATTAATGCTAATTTATGGGTTGACTTTACCAATTGCTTGACACGGTTTATGCCACATGTCAGTGTACTGCATCAATGTTTCCCGGGGTCTGATAGATAAATAAAATAGCCTATCTAACCCTTCCTTCGTAGTTTTGTTGTACATGTACATCTCAACACAGTAGAAAATTGCTCAAAAGAGTCAATCGAGTTTGTTGGTAGGTTGTCATACCATGCCAATGCTGATCCTGTTAAGCTTGCGTGGAAGTACCTACAAAGTACCACCTCATCTCTTTCTCAATGGGCAAGGACACGAGTGTAGTATTGTAGGTGAGATGCGGGATCTGAGGTACCATTGTACCCCTGGAACGTAGGTACCGGGCATTTCGCAGGGATAAGTTCCCTTAAAATGCGACAGGACAATGGAGATGTTGTCGCCTCCTGAAGTACCTGCTCCAATCTTGCACCTGTGTGACCAGTATTTAACTTATGCATTTCTTTGCGCATCTTTTCCATTTGCTCCATGATCATTCCCACGTTGTGAGCATCCCTGGAAAATGTCTAATCGTAGTAAGATTGAGAGGGCCTGTATGAGGGATCCGTCTCATCTGGATAGTATCTTATTTTCCTAGCTCCTCCTGGTGGGTGAGCCATCAGTGGGTTGAGAGCACCCCTTCGGTGTCCGGAGATGGCTCCTTGATCACGCCTCTTTAAGGGAGGGTGAGTTTGGGAACCTTCGATCTGTACCTCCAGCATCTCTTTCAAGTTCTGGTTCTCCTGAGCCATCGCGTGCATCGCATCCTCATGATCCATGTTGCGCAATAGTAGAGCTGCCACCTGCGCTGCCATTTGCTCTTCGTTGTTGATTCCGCCACCCTGAGGAGTACTGTCAGCCGGGTCCTCAGAGTTTTTTTCTTCTTCTACTACTGGAGCATCGGGATTGATCTGAACTGGTGTTAGGTTCCCCAACCCTCGTCCGTTAGGATCTAAGGTTCTGGGTAACCCTCCGTTAGCAGCAGGAGGCTACATAACATGAGCGGTCTCCAGTAACGGCATGTCGTAAGTTGGTTGCGCTCCAGATGTTTTCCTCATCCCTTCAGCAGGAATAGGTGGTCGGTTGGCCGTCGTTCTTCTTGCTATCTCGCTTTGTCCGTCCTCTGCTTCGGTTCTTTGATTTGCACGTGACGGGTTTTATGACCTTCCTCTGGTGACAGCGGGTCTTGAAATTGATGGTACGTCACTTGGTTTCTGCATACCTTCGGTTTTTCCTGAGAACACATAATAAAATGACAAGGTCCGCTATTTTGGGCCTTCGTTTAAAGTAGATATTAGTGCTCTGACACAGAAGGCGGCTACACAACTTTTTAGATAATTACACAGACAAGGTTTGAAAACATGGGTATTTAATTTTTGACTGACACCTCTGTAAAAAGGTGGTAATAAATGTCTGTAAAAACCAAAAAAGGTGTCAGATCCTTAATGATTTGAAGCTAGTAAATGCTTTTTAAGGTTTATTCTCCTTAAATTTTTACTGAGATTCCCTATTGCTCATAGATACTCAGATCCAAAGGATACTTTGTCGGAAAAGGGTTTTTTTCTCATACAAACAAAATTTTAACGTTTTTGAAGACGTTTTAAGAAGAAAACTTTGTAGATCTACAGTAGAGCAAGTCTTTTGAGGCTAAGAACTCAAAGAACTTACGTAAAACAGGGACGAATGTATCACTAGGAAGCGATATCCATCCTTTTTAGACTAAGTTCTCTTTTTCAAAATAAAGATTTGTAAAAAAAAATATGAAGATAATAACTCATACTTACGGAGCCTGTATTCTAGCACCAAACCGTGACTACTATTTTTCCCATAGTCTACGTAATGTAAACAGCTCAGAGAATCTGATACTAAGTAGTAAAGATGTCTCAGTTGAACTGACGTGGTTAAGTAATAAAAGGAACTCAAGATAAAGACAATAATAACGAACAATACTGAGGTAATGTAAATGCTACTAAATTATCAAGAGACACAAGAGCTTACGTGGTTCGACTTTCGTCTACGTCCACGGGGTAATGAATGATTTTTTGTATTAAGTAGATGTGGTTACAAAGATCTTAAATGTTTCCCAAATTAATAGAGAGAACTCAAGCTATAGTAAATACTTAAGTTCTAAACATTAAATAGGTATAAGCTTAAGACTAGATCTTCTCTCCTTCGGGTATTGAATGCCCTCATTTGTTAATGGAGTTTGGTATTTATAGCACCTTCTGCTCCAGATACATCTTCGTGTCTTTGGGTCTATCGTATCCTGATGTATCTTCCGTAAAAATGGTACCTTCGTTGGCCGCATGCTTTCTCCAGTCGAGCTCTGCCACCTCAGCTACCCTAGGTTCCCTCGTGAACTCCCCAACCTTAGTATAGGTTGTAGTTGTACATTCGTTTATCGCATGCCTTCGCCGGCCAGACAATGCCACCTCAATTTTACTCCACGCGCCTTTGACCAAACATGTAGATAAGGCTCACGACATTAAATGCTGATTGGATGTGTCAGCTACCTTTGTCCCTTCGACAGCTGCCACATCCCTATGCTAGGATCTACTTTACAATCTAAGTCGTCGAGGTATCCTTCCTCGAGATGGGGTAAAGTAAATCAAGAAGGGATCTGCTACTTCTCAGTTACCCGTGTATCGCCAGGGCTACTTTGTTAACTTGCATACGTTCGCCAGATATGTGAAACGTGCCCGTGAGAATATTGGTATTCACAATCAGAGTAAGTGAATATTAGGGTTTGATCAGTGTGTTTTATCTAGGAGTTGCTCGACTAGATTTAATTAATATTCAGGATGACTGACGGATGAATTTAATTAATTAAATAGATATCTAGGAAGACTGCCGACTAGACTTGATTAATATTCACGAAGGATGACAACTGAATTCAATTAGTATCCAGAAAGACTGACGACTTGATTTAATTATCATCCAGGAATTCAATCTGTGAATCTGACGACTGGATTCAGTTAATTTGTGGCTCTTTACTAGCATGCAATATGTTGAGGAGCATTTAGATATGATGTGATCAACATCATATATTATTCTGGGAAAGTTCTGACACCAGACATCTTTCAAATTCTTTGCACATATAGAAAGGATACTGAATTTCTTAGTGTAAGATACATGGAATATCGTGAGTTCTTAAGCAAGAGGCTCTGATATTGCTGACATGTAACGAGGTCATGAAACTGCAATTTGTTTCTCTTGCGGAAAGCGAAGACATAACCTCTTATGCATTCTGACTTGATCAAAGATACATGATTCTCGATGCGATTTTACGAATATGACCTTCGTCAAAAATCCATCATCAACATAATGTTTCCAGAACTGTAGGCAGAAGTCTTTGGTCAGAGGTAATCAAGTCCAAAGATATAGTCATACAAAACTTTACTATTCATGTGCAGAGTGGGAATAAAGTCTCTTTTTTGGCTTGAAAAATGGGTCGGTACTCATACTCTATCAAGTTTATTCCCCTAGTCCTTCTAGGTTATCAAGAAACAAGCACGCTATATTGGGAGAGATGGTGGTTGTTACTAATGGTATACCTGCATGGGATTTTAAGTTTTGCAGAAATCTCAAATAGTATGAGATGACTATGGTGGTTGAGTTACTCCAACTGGTGAATACTCCTGTATTTTCTGAAGTGGGTGGTGACTTTCTAAGATGGTCTCATGGGAAATCTTTTTATGTGAAGTCTTGTTACAATGCAATTGAATTCGAAGGTCTACTCAGATTCCTTCACAAAAGCTTAAGGAACACAAGAGTGCCTCAAAAGGTAATATTTTTTACTCGAACTCTTTGTTACAAAACTGCTCTACTTTAGACACTTAGAGAAATTACATTGTTATTAATGGTTGCATTTTATGCAAAAGAGCACCATAATCCAATTTTCATCCTTTATTGTGAATAAACAAAAAAGCTTTGAATTTTTTTCATTTCTAGCTTTAGAGTAGCTTTGGTTTACAGAGAAGATGTCAGAGCTAATATGTGGGAATGGAATAAGTAGAAAGGAAAATCTTTAAAGTAGAGATTGTGGGGGTACGGTTCCGTTCACAATATGGTGGACTATTTGGAATGAACGTAATCATTGACTATTGTGGGGTATGATTCATAGACTTCACTGGAAACTCTTAGTTGATGAAGTAAAGATACTACTTTACAACTGGTCGATAGGTACAGATAACTTTAGCAACTATTCTTGATCCATGGTTATAGACAACTGGGAAGGAGTCTTGGGAATTACCTAGTTTTTTGCTGGAATTTGTTTTTTATAAGGTTTCTAGAGTTTCTATTTAATTTAGACTGTAAGCGTTTTGGCTACTTGATAGCATTTTTGTCATCTTTCTGGTAAACCACTTCTTCGTGGATTTCCTGTTTCCTTTCAATGTATTTTGCCCTTCTCTATTCAAAGAAAAAAGAAAAAAAAAAGGCAGTTTATTTTTTCCATTTCAAATTTAGAAATGCTAGGTTTGCCTAAATTTTTTGCCAAATAAAAATCCCGACTAGGTTTGCCCTGAATTTAGCCATTACCCCTCCCTCCCTTCCATCCTTGGGTTCTCTCACCTGGATTTTAAATACACTATGGGACCAAATATATAACAAGAATGGGGCTAAGATGGCCCTACACTCTTAGAAAATCACACAAATCGAGGCCGTTTGTTTAATGTATCTCAAAATTTTCAAAATGAACACAGAGGTTTTTAAAAAAAAAGTTATTAGGTGGATGATCGAAAGAAGATAAGCGCCGAACATAGGGTCCACGTCATCCAAAAAGTATTTTAACATGGCAATCACGCTATTATAACTGAATTCTAAGCCCATATTCCTAATTAGCCCATTTATATTAGTTTCAGTTCATAACAGAAGGGAAATAAAAAAACAACCTCCTTTTCTCTTTCCTGGCGTCATTAGGGGCGATCCTGAAAGAATTAGGGGAAACTAATAAGACAAAATAGGGTTACCCAAACCTAAAATGAAGCCATCCTTTATCGGCGATTTTTCAAAATGGCAATTATACCCTCCATAATCGGAAGATAAAAATACAATCGGTAGTTTATTTACGTAATCGGTAGATGTTAGGATAATCGGAGGTTATTGTGTACATATGTAGTTTGAAAGTTTTGCTATTTTGAAAAAAACTTACAATCGAAAGGTATATAGTTACCATGTCTCCCGATTATGAAGTTGCCCCAAAATTGATATTTGAAAAAATCTCAAGTTTTTCGAATTTGGGAACTACCATAATCGGTAGATTATGAAGTTCACCTCATCTACCGATTTTGAACCCCACGTTAATCGGTAAACAATGATAAAATGTTGTGTCCGATTATAAGGTTATTTAGGTTCAGAAGAACAATAAAAATGAAGCCACTATAATCGGTAGAAATGGTTAATATTTGTAATTCCGATTATGGACCTGTCTGACTTTTTTGTGAAAAGTGACCAGAATCGGTAGTTCAGGTTGATAATATTACTACCGATTCTGCACATATCTCACAATTTTTTGAAAATTTACCAGAATCGGTAGGTAAGGTTGATATGTATCCTCCGATTATGGTGAAGAATTCAGCAGTTTCGGACAATCAAGTAATAAACATAACTCAAAATACATTCATAACCCATAAACTTAAGAACATATAATCCAAAACAAGTATTTAAAACACCATAATCCGAAAGAAACTGTTAAAACAACATAATCCATAACATCGAACAACACATTATCACCTAATTCCTAGTTTTCTTCTTAGTATTGTCAGCTAAAGTTTTAGAACGCTTAACACGACCCGGACGACCCGCATTATCACCAGCATCACCTTCATCTCCCTCAATATTTCCTTCAGCACGAAAGCTTGAAGAAGCCTGAGATCTTTTGGACGCCTGATGCGTTTTTATTGGGCGGGTTCTTCGTCACTTTCTCACCAAACTCAGCTGCATACTCTTCATTATCAACATTATCAATCATCTCCCTGTGCTTTTTTATCTTCTCAATTGGCACAGGCTGTCTAGCCGTTATGCAATCAGCGCACCATTTGGACAAAAACTTGAACCTATTCACCTGTTTTTTAATTGAAAAAACATCAAATGGAGTTCACCTAAGAAATTGAGTCGTAATATTAGAGGGAAAAGTCATAACCATACGCACCAGTTTATCATAACATGGGGGTTTTTCTTTGATGATACATCTGTAAATGGAAGACACCGAGGTCGACTTTGCTTTAAGTTCACGGATTACACGAACATGTGAATGCTCCCGGTACCACTCCATATAGCCTGGAGCATTTTCATCACCTCGGTTGACAGCCCTCCCAACGTCCACTAAGTGGTACTCCCTCTTATCCCAATGTTCAGTAATAGATGGTGTACCAGAGTAAACTACCTTGATGTTGTCCTGATTAGACTCGCTATGCTCCACGCCCAACTTGAACTTGCCATTTATGTGATGCCATGGTACTGTTTGGCAAGCACCATGTTGTAGCATCACCCTGGAGCCATTGTCCATCACATAACCTGTGGGGTGCCACAACGGTCCAAAATAATGGGACAACTCGGAACGACCCGCTATATGTCCACTAGCTCGGTCTTCCTTGTATGGATCAAAGCATACCTCCGAGGCCTTAAGTGAGTCTAATTTCTCCCTCAAGCTAACCAACTGCTGCTCCTTTGACCTTGAACGGTTCTTTGTGAACTTGTACTTTGTTCCTCTCGGTGTACCTCTCTCCCACGTTGTGTTCACATCTACCAATTTCATACTGGGTAGTGGTCATAGATCTATGTCTACATAGATATCAAACCAAGTATTAGAAATTGATTCTTAAATTAGAAAAAAAAACACATAACGATCAATGGATTAATAGAGTTGAGAAAATACCTGGAATAGACTCACGTTCCCGGCAATTTGGCTTGTTCTAAGCCTCGACGCTTTTCTCAACTCTGCCATCAAGAATGCAATAGTTGCCATGCCCCAGGAGTAGTCCACGACCTTATTGAGAGGATGCAATATTTGTAGAAGGTTGGCGTCTACTCGGTTGCCACTGGTATTGGGGAATATGACACATCCTAATACAACCAAGAGATAGGTGGTGGCCGCGGTATCCACTTCGGCATCACTTAACGGTCCTTGCTGTTCTTTCTCGGCAGTGCCTTTGAACATCTTGATCAACTGACTCATGTTAAACTGTCTAGTTTTGTAAGTGAAGCACCTGTTGAACTCAATGTCTGCTGACTCTTTATCCCAACCAAAACAGTTTTTTCACAAATCATAAAGTTTTTCCCAACTTAACTGCTTTGTGTAGTCATACTTGACGGCTACACCATGGTCATTCAGATTAAGAATATGCTTCGCATCATCTGGAGTAATGGTCATCTCCCCAAACGGCATATGAAAGGTGTCAGTCTCGGGATACAATCTCTCCACAAAATCCGATATCGCGACCCGATCATGGTCCAACATTGAGTTCTTGGCAGCACTAGCTAATCTCGAGTTGGCTATAGTTCTCTTGAACCTCTCACATTCACCGGATAAAGGTCAATCTTTCAATACTTTTGCTGGTGCGGCAATGGGCTTGAGTAGACGAATCGCATCGGAATGATACTATTAAACACACAACACATTACAAAATTATTTAGAGTATTATTACGAATAAAACTACAATACCTTAGTAAAAAAGAATACGATTATTACCTCGGTTTCGTAGATTTCTCTGGCCCAGGAGTCTTTGTAGCCAAATAACAATGCTCCTCCATCTCTAGGCAGCCCAGGAATTTCTTCTTCAAAATCCGTCTTCTTCAAAGAAATGGGTACAAGGTGTGATGCTTTCTTCGCGATTAGCTTTTTTGTAACTCCTTATGCTCCTTTTGTACCACTTGGTTTTCCTTCTTCTTGAGTGATTTCTGGAGCGCTTGCTTGTACTTCTTCTTGAGTTCCTTGTTGAGTGCTTGATTCCACTTCTTTTTGGCTCCTTTCTCTCCGCGCACTAGCGCTTAGTTTCTTACCCCCTTTTTGACGAGGCCCTGTAACAGTTGTAGCTTGGTCTTTCTTACCTCGCCTGTCCCTAATCAATAAAATTTAATGAGATGAATCACATTACAAACACCATAATCGGAAGTCATAATTATGACTGATAAAGCTTGTAAAAGCAAGGGTAATCACATTACCCTTGCATAATCGAAAGCAAGGGTAAAAGCTTTTCTTCCGATTACACATAATCGGAAGTAATATTCTAGTTTTCTTCTCCCGATTATGCATCAATTTGGGTTCAGAAACTGATAAAGTCATGAGACATATATAATCGTAGCAAAACAATATACAATAACCACCGATTGCATATACTCGAAAGTAAAGAATTAGCCTTTGTCTTCCGATTAAAACGTAGCCCCGAAATTGGATTTTTCTAAAATCACAAAATTTTCAAATTTTGTGATTTTCATAATCGGTAGTATGTTGAATTCGTCTAACCTACGATTATACACAATCGGAAGACAAATACTATATAGTACCTTCCGATTCTGGGTACCAATTGTGTGTCCCTACATGTTCTAATTATCTGTTACAATCGTAAGGAAACATATAACCTAGCTACCGATTATGTCAACTTTATGGTTCTGTGGCAAACATATTTGTATAATCGGAAGTAATCTATAAAACCTAACTCCCGATTCTGGTCGATGTAACCGAAAACCCTAGAAAATGGACACAATCGGGAGATAAAAATAAGATATAACTACCAATTCTGGGAAATAACTGAAAACCCTAGAACTTATTTTCATGGATTCGTCAAATTGAAGCAACATAAACACATAAAACGATAGAAACTTACCTAATTGGGGCCATTTGCTGGAGAGTTTGATTATCAGAATCACCACCACCACCTACATCATCGGCGTCATCCTCTTCATGTTCTCTGTGTTTGTGTTCTTCGTCGTTTGCAGCAGTTACAATCGATTTGTTCTTTAATTTTTCTCGAGCTCTCGTGGGTTCATTAGTATCATTCATCGTTTTATAGAAGAATCGACGATGTTTTTGATTCGGTGATGAACGAGGACGAGGAATTGAAGTTTGAATAGAGGGAATAGTGTTTTTACTCTCCACAATCGGAAGGGAAGAGCAGAGGAGAAGAAGAGTTTAAAAGAAAATGAAATGAAATTCCTAGGTTTTTGGTGGTCTTAATCATCAAAAGGTTGTGTCGGCAATTACAATCGGTAGTCATATTATTTTTATTTTCTTTCGATTATAGACGTTTGCCCTAAATTCATTTTTTTCTGCAAAACAGATAAAATTGAGTTTTCTACTTTAACAATCGGTAGATATTATAGGATATTATTCTACTGATTATGGCAATAACCCTTTCTTAAACAAACTAGTAATCGGTAGTTTATGAAGTTATTTATGAACTTCACCTATCTATCGATTGCTAAACGGCCACAAGATTGATAATACTAGTAATCGGTAAATAATACCACTTTCCTAACTACCGATTGTGTAAGGGTACTTTGGTAATATCCGCAAATTTGGGCATCCCATAACCTTGTCTATGGGTTGGGAATAAAAAAGTCGCCCTTAATTCTTTCAAGGTCGCCCCTAATGACGCCAGGTTCTCTTTCTTTCAGTCTGAAAAGAAAAACAAATGAACACTCTTCATGGATAGTCCCGTTACTTGAACCGTTGACGAGACCTGAATCTGCAGCCATCTTAATCATTAGAGATAAAATTTCCACAATCGAGATATACAAAAAAGGGATATGGGATCTCCCTTCCTAACCCCTTTCTGACTTTTGAACAAATTTGTTGCTTCACTTCAACACCACAATAAACCTGGCATTATAGATACACCCTCTTATCTAACTTCTCCAAACATGACCAACCCCAAATCTAGCCATAGTTAAGTCTAAGCGGTTCCAGTTTATATTATCAAATCCACAGTGCTATTTGTTTCAGATTCCTTAACTACCAACATAAGGTCATCTTTAATGATTTAAAAACCCATCAACCTCGATGAAGGGGGGAAAAGACAAGATCAATGATTATACATTTTATGCTTTTCAATTCATTTTTATTATAAGAAATTTAATTAATTTAAAAATTAACATTTAAAAAGTTATTACAAGAAACGGGAAAAAACAAAAAAAACATAAAAGCCACTGAGATCCCTAGAGATACGTTGTTGGATCATTAATACCTTGACAAGGAAAACCCGTAGAGATAAAACCTTGACGAAGGAAAGAGTACAACGCGATTGTAGTTACCTAAAATCTGAGAGAGGTTAAAAGTGGAATCTTAGGGTTTCTGAAAGTGAGTTACAGGAGGTTGAGCACAAACAGTCTTCGCCTAAATCACACACAGTGGCACTTCCAAGGCTGCTTCAGTCACAGGGAAGAGATTTAGGGATGGTATTAGGGAGGGAAGCAGATGAAGAGAGAGATCAAAGAATTCTATGGTTTTAATAAGAATTGCTCTGAGAGGTTATGAAAAAGATGATCGTAGCTTGGAGAAATAAATGACCTATTTATACCTGAATTCTCTAATCTCAGGTCAGTGAAGATAAGGATTTCTTTCCGTGCCGTGCGGAGCAATTCTCTCATCTCTTCAGGAATAGAGATAAACTATGTTGAGTTTATCTCATTATTCCACCGCCTTTACTCTCTTATGCGATGAGAAAGCCGGGTATTTCTCACATGTGCCGTAGACCGCCAGACCAAAACCATAATTGTTATCCCCCATTTGTGTGAAGTTGAGTCAGCCTTTGTGATGACGTGTTTAGAGATATAAATATTTTCTTTAGCCGAGTTGGCCAAGATAGAGAGATATTCTATTATTTGTAAGAATGACTAGGATGAGTCACGTGAAAAGGCATGGGATGCCTCAGAATTCGTGTGGAGAGGAGACTCGATTCTTACATGAGGCTCGTGCCTACCATGAGGAATATTCAGCCTTATCTGAGATTTCTCGAGAGATTTAAATCTCTCCGAAATCTTGCAGAGAGATTTGAAACTCTCCGAGATTTTGCAGAGAGATTGGAATGTCTCCGATATTTTGCAGAGAGATTTGAATCTCTCCGAGATTTTGCAGACGGATCAAAATCTCTACGAAGATTTTCTTAATGGATCTGAATCTCTCT
The DNA here is from genome assembly GCA_023531105.1 of Papaver atlanticum. NCBI lineage: Eukaryota > Viridiplantae > Streptophyta > Magnoliopsida > Ranunculales > Papaveraceae > Papaver > Papaver atlanticum. The sequence goes on along the minus strand of JAJJMB010002292.1, from coordinate 3,399,054 downwards.
GTGGTCAGCTGGGACTCGTCCCGGAGAGAGAGAAAAGGTTTTGTACGCCCGATTAATGCCTCTGCGAGACTTTGTCTCACTTGTCTTTGACCAGCGTATTTTGCAGAGATGTGCTAGGAATCAACTATGTGTCCATTTGATGGGTTAACAAGACTAGTTTATCTCGAAAATACGTTCTAGGAGTCTGTCGAAAGGGCCCAGAAGCAGAATAACTAGCGTATCTCGCGGGGATGTCCTAGGAGTTATTCGGAAACCTCAGTAAGTCGAGTCAGAGCCTAGAGCATACATGACCAGTGTATCTTGCGATGATGTACTAGGAATCAGTCCTTGATCTCAAATAGGGTGAGTCGTGCTTACAGGAGACATGCATATCTCCACTCTGGGTCATAAGTCCGTCAGGGACATTTTTACGCATCTACAGAGCCTACATGACCAGCAATATCTCGTCGAGGATGTATACTAGGAATCATGGCATCACAATCAGCTCCGTCTCGCGAAGACATGATGGAATTGTGGATGTTATGGTTCATAAGTCAACTGGGGACATTTTACGCTCTACAGAACCTACGTGACCAGCATTATCTCATCGAGGATGTGCATTAGGAGTCACGGAATCACGACCAGTAGTGTCTCGTGGGGACGTTTACTAGAAATCGTGGCTAAGAATGCCTTGAGGGCCAAGGGATTAATCTCTCTCGTGAGGGTTGAATTTTGTCTACGGTCTTGAGATGACACTTTTGCCCCTTATCCAAATTTTATCATCTACATTAAGTCCCTTACTCAGAGTAGAACCTTGATTGTTCTATGCTGAGTATATAGATGGTTATGAATTGCTCAGGCACGAATTTCCAATTTTTTTGCGTAGTCCAAGAATTGATACTTAGTATTTGCTTACTCCGATTCTGGACTTCGCATCAACTCTGGACTTGGGAGCTTTCTGGAATTTTGTATTAAGAGACATTACTAGCGTGACACTTGATCCTTGATGAAGTAAAATTTCCGTTTTGAGAGACTAGAATTGCGAATTAGGGTTTCTTTGACAAAAACCCTAACTTCTTCCTTCTGTGCCACTCCGAGCTTGGAATTGACCCTGGACCTGGAATCCTTTTAGGATTTTGCATTGGGAAGCATCATGGAAATAGAGTCTTGTAGAGTAAACTTTTATCTTGGTCGAATGGGATTCGCAAATTAGGGTTTACTTGGACAAAACCCTAATTTTCTCTCTTTGTGCGTCGGATTCCTTCGGACACTCTGGATAGGCTTTACAAGGCTTGGAAGGCATGCATCTATCTTGTGGGTCCATCACCTTGTGTGATGATAGCTAGTTTAATTCCTTGTACCAATCAAACACCTTTTTTATTAGAGAAAATACATATTTTTGAAACTAAGGGTATTTTCATCAAAAACCACTATAAGCTTGCTTTTTCTTTGGCATGAGAGAAACATGGAGCCTCCCTAGGCATAGTCACGTCTTGAAAGAGGGATTAGCGCGTTCTGGTCCTAGTTTTGGAAATCATGAACTAGAATTCCCTGTTTTGAGCCAGATTCCCTTTATTTTCTCTGAAATTCTGCCTCTCTGGATTCCGTTTCAACCCCGTTCCTCTTTGAAAACTTATAGAACCTAATAATCACAAATACGGGGCCTTTTCCTTTGAGTATATGAGCGTTTGGTCGGTCTCTGGGTGTATTAGGGCCTTCTTCTTTGAAAATACTCAAAATTGTGAAATAAGGGTATTTCTGTCAAAATCCCTTATGAGCTAGTTTTTGTTGAAGAGCAATAGGCTAAAAGGGATTGAGAGAGGCATGGAGAACCTTCCAAGATAATGGGAGAGGCTCGGTCCCTTCTCTTTTAGAATAAATCCCTTTTCACCAAATTCTTAAAATTAGGGTTATTTTCGTCAAAACCCTAATTCTCTTCGACTTTGATCCCTCTAAAAAATTCCGAGAGAATAAATCACGTCCCACTGGCCTAGGAGAGCATTCTCACGCATGAAAAAGGGTTGTCCACGGCTTGGAGGAATTTCTTAGAAGAAAGAAAACCCTCAGTTTCCTTATTTGATCCAAATTCCTCTAATTTCCTCTTTTAGCTCTTTTTCCTTTTGCTTCAAAGCTTCCCTTTTGGAGTTGAATCAACAAGAGAAGTATTTTGACATGTGACAATACATGAAAACCGGTACACCTCTTCCCACGAATTCTTTTTTCATTAGAATTCCATATCTTTGGCCGTGGCATGCATATATATATATATATATATATATACACACGCATGTGTAGTTAAATTTCATAAACAATTTTATAGAAAAGCAGACTTCATTCATACTATTCCTTCTTTTGATTAGAACTGATTTTCCATCATGACTTCAAACACGCTCAACGTTATGATTTCCAGTGATGTTAACAATAGCAGCGATTCCGCCCAATTTCTCAAGATTTCGATGAAACCCGCAAATTCTGTTTTCTCAGCTGTAAAACGAAAATCTTATGATCAGGTATGCGTCCATACTCTTAATTCACTATTTCTTATTTTGTTGTTTCATATTCTGACAGAATATATTTTTGGAAAATCATATAACGCTCAGGCAAGTGATCTTGAACATATGCTAGAGTCCCCAGGAAGGCAAACCAGAACTCTTGCTTGCCAAACTATCCTGGAAGAATGCTACGATAAACGCCAGGTTGATCTTGCAATTTCGTGCACGAGCACTTGCTTTATTAGAACTCAAGTTTTAATTTTCATTGATGAAGCAGGATTTAAAGTGCTCAAAATAGTCGTCCATACATATTCGGCTTTGAACCCTCGACCCCAATTATTGAAAGAAAAATAAAGAGCTAACCAATGCAAAAGGAATAACTTGACTCTGATTTTATTAGGTTAACCAGCTAGGCATACGCTTTCGATTTCAGTTTTCCACTTCCTCGCTCCTTATTGTGTGATAATATGAATTGATAAAGGAGTTCTTGTATTATTTGGGTGACGTTGAACATGCCCCAATGTTCAACGTCACCTTTTTGAGTATGAAGACTTTAGTAAATCTCCTTGGATTAATCAGAAACATGTCTCCCAATTGATTTTCCGTTTGTACTCTTCTATTATGAATCTAATACTCTTAATAACACCTAGGTTACTAATGCAAAGGAGAGAATTGAAACTGGTAGTGGGGTAGGAGTTACAGTGAATTTGAGTCAGATCATAAAGCGTAATCCTCGTTCTTTGGAATACACGGATGCTAACATGGAAGCTCCAATTTCTTCTTCACTTACGACCGGTCCCGCCAAGTTGTCCGGTGATGGTTGAAAATGCGGGGGTCTAACAACCACACCCAATAATTCGTTTGGAAATCTGAGAGGACTTACTCTAATATACTTTCTAGAGAATCAACTAGACAGTCAGACTCAATCTAGAAAACAGTATATACAATAGTTTATATCTCTAACTCTTAATTCAGTCTGCAATCAGCAAATAGGAATTTGCGAGCCCGATTGAATATAAGAAGAGTAACTTGAACGGTACCAAAGACCAATGTTCAAGGATCAATCAATTTCAATCAACAACCAAAGTTTGGATTTCCTAATTGATCGATACAACGCACAACCTGTGATATTTCAATTATATAACAAAATATAATGCGGAAAAGAAATAACACAGACACCAGAATTTTGTTAACGAGGAAAACCGCAAATGCAGAAAAACCCCGGGAACTAGTCCAGCTTTGAACACCACACTGTATTAATCCGCTACAGACACTAGCCTACTACCAATGAACTTCGGACTGGACTGTAGTTGAACCCTAATCAATCTCACACTGATTCAAGGTACAGTTTCATTCTTTACGTCTCTGATCCCAGCAGGATACTACGCACCTGATTCCCTTAGCTGATCTCACCCACAACCAAGAGTTGCTACGACCCAAAGTTGAAGACTTGATAAACAAATCTGTCTCACACAGAAAAGTCTATTGGAATAGATAAATCTGTCTCCCACAGAAATACCTATGAGTTTTGCTCTGTCTTTTGAATAGGAACCTATTGATAAACCGGTTTTATATTCCCGAGAACAACCTAGTATTATCAATCACCTCACAATAATCTTAATCGATTAGCGATATAAGATATTATGGAATCAAAAACGATGAGACGAAGGTGTTTGTGATTACTTTTCTATCTTGCCTATCGGAGATAAAAATCTCAAGCCAATCTTACGATTGCACTCACACACGATAGAAACAGCAAGATCAGATCATGCAACTACAGAGAAAATAGGTTGGTCTTGCTTCACAATCCCAATGAAGTCTTTAATCCGTTAACCTACGGGGTCTCGTTAAAAACCTAAGGTTAAAGGAGAATCGACTCAAGCTATGCAACTAGTAACACACAAAAGTGTGGAGATTAGATTTCCCAGTTGTTAGAGTTCTCTTTTATATAGTTTTCAAATCAGGGTTTGCAATCTAAGTTACCTTGGTAACAAAGCATTCAATATTCACCGTTAGATGAAAAACCTGATTCAACCAAGCTAATATCTTTCAACCGTTAGATCGAACTTAGCTTGTTACACACAAATGAAATGTAACCTCATTTAGGTTTATGTAACCGTACCTAAACGTGTACACCATGTTGACTCAACTATAGTTAACCGAGGTTAGTCATATGAACACTCTCATATCAACCTTGTTCATCTTAACCATAACTGGTTCAAATGACTCAAATGAAACTAGTTAAAAAGTTGTTCAATTGCTATATTCTCATAGACGTATATAAGAACACAATTGAAGCAAAATTGGTTTGATTCACTCGAATCAATTCATGAACATTATAACCAGGGTTTGCAAAGATTGCATTCCTTATTTTATAAATGTTTAAGTTCATGAACACAACCGATTTTAGAACTTTAACCTTCAAGTATGCAAACGGGTACGCATACTTGAAATACCCGGACCAAGATTGGGTTTCGCCAGTACGCAAACGGGTACGCGTATTTCCAAACCCAGCAGAAATATTCGGACATGAACCTTACGCCAGTACGCGAAAGGGTGCATATACTTAGGTTCCCGGATTTCTCAAGCCAACAGGTACGCGTACGGGTATGCATACTATGGTTTTCGGACATGGATTACATATGTGCAAGTGTACAAAACATGTCATATCCAATAATGGTTAAGTGTTCTAAACTCTTATTTCAATCATTAAAACTTTTTTAGAGGATGACAATAGCCGTTTTCACACACTATTAGCATCAAAGCAATTTTCAAGTTATTGAAATAATCATAACGAAACATTCCAAGTCTATACCAAATGATTGTATCACACAAACCATGTAAGATGTTACTCGGCAATTTTTACATGATCATCTTTTGACTTGCGTCAAGAATATAAGATGAACTTGGTCGAAGCGAAAGCTTGCCAACGCATATTCCGAGAAATATGTAAGCGAGTTAAACTCAGCTCGAAATCTCAAATGTGTATGATAGAAAACTATATCATAACACGACTTATGTCTCAATATAGGAGATAGAGTAGAAATAGACTTTCCAAGTGATAGATGAGTTTCAGTCTCCACATACCTTTTGTTGATGAAGTTCCACAAGCTCTCCTTAGTAGTTCTACGTCTTCAAATGATGAACGCCGTGAAGTCTTAGGATCAACTACACAATCTATACCCTAGTCCGAGACATCTATAAGTAGACTAGAAATCAAGACTTATAGTTTTGATCACTAACATTGACAAACATGCTTTAGATAGCAAAGCATGCGAGTTCGACCGAGCACTGCTCTAACAATGATTTGACCGGTGGTCTTCACTTCATCCCAAGCATGGAAACTATTTACCCTGGTTATGAAATTATAGGTGGCTTTAGTGTTCCCAGTCGCCATGCCTTGCTATATTCTGAAATATGGGCGAAGTTTGGTCACATTGCTACAACTGAGGTTTTGAATTATAAATCCCTTCTAGTTACGTTTGTGGATGAACTTTTATCTACTGTGGAGGAAATGCGTTCAAAATCCTTCAATGAGATTACCAAATAATCGATATCCAGATGGGAAAAGATGACCTCTTCTTGCGAAGGCGTTCGCTTAAACATAGTATGGTTGCGCTCGGAGTTTGAGTCCATTCAAAAGGAATATGCATCTCTTCAAGAATTTCCCGATTTTTCATATCTTGTCTTGGTATTGGAAGAACAACAACTGGTTGAGGAAGGATTGTCTCTCGGACTCATGAAAGAGAATTTTGACAACAAAGTTTCAACTTATTTGCAAAAGGTTGGAACATGGGCACGCAGGGAGAAGAAAGTCCTGAGAGGTTTCCTTTAAAGGGTTTCTCTTTTTCTTTCGAATGATCTCAATTCCTTTGGTTAAATAGGTTTTGATTTGAAATAACATTACTTAAAACTTCCATGAGATATTGCAATTTTTTTTGTGAAATTACACTTTATTAAGAAAAGAGATGTTCAATTCTATACAAAATACGCCTTAAGCCACTTTCCATTGATTGCCATACCTTCCTGCTTTCTATTCATGTCTACTATCTCGTAATACCCACTAGCTGTAGCCTTTGAGATGACAAATGGCCCTTCCCAGTTAGGGGAAAACTTTGGAGCTAATTGATTTTACCGAACGTGTTTGCTTTCATCAAAACCAAGTCCCCAACTTGGAAAATTCTTGGCCTTAATGTTTTATTAAACGCGCGCTAAAGTTGTTGCTTGTAAATAACAAGAAGCTCCTCTGCCTTAGCACGTCTGGCGTCCACTGTATCCATATCCGCTATTCGAGAAAGCGAGGCCTCATTCGCGTCCCACTGAACTTCGCTCGCCATAGCAGTTCGACCTGACTGAATCTTGATTTCCACAGATAAAATTGCAGTTTTCCATAAACTAAGGAATAAGGAGACACACCTGTAGAGGTCCTAGCCACAGTCCGATATGCCCATAATGCCCTCGGTAATTGCTCATGCCAATACCTAGGGTTATCATGCACGGTTCGACTAAGAATACAAATCAATGTCTTGTTAGTACTTTCGGCCAATCCGTTTCCCTGGGGATAGTAAGGGGTGCAAAAGATATGTTCTATACCGTATCCCTGAAGCATATCCTAAACCTTTTGATTAGCAAACGGGTTCCATTATCTGATGCGATATTCTTAGGGACACCAAACCTGCAGATTATGTGCTCCTTGATAAACTCTACAATTGTATCCCCTTTTGTACTTTTAAGAGGGATAGCCTCTACCCACTTAGTAAAGTACTTTGTAGCCGTTATTATGTACTCATGCTGTTGCGAAGAAGGTGGGTTAATTTTACCAATCAAATCAAGTCCCCAACTGTAAAATGAACAAGGACTAATGACGGAATGCAGGGGAACGCTTGGTGCATGGATCAAATCCACATGAGTCTGATACTTGTGACATTTTCGCAAAAAAGATGCAGCGTCGTCTTCCATTGTGGGACAATAATACTTTCCGTGTATCTGAAGAAACATCCTTCTCTTTCCCTGATGTTCCTTCTCGTGGACTTCTTTGAGAACGGTATCCGCTTCAGTTTTTCCCAAGCAACGTAATAAATCTCCTCCAAAACTTTTCCGATACAAAGTCCCACTATGACAAAGAAATATCTTGGCCCTCATGGAAAGTTTAGCGGCCGCACGTTTGTCTAAAGGTAAGACATTATCACGGAGGTAAAATATAAAGGGTTCTCACCAATCTCCAACATCATTGATAACAAACAATTCTGCTTGATGAAGAGGCGCCTGAAAATCAGGACAGGCTCCCTGCAGTTCCTGGGCTTGAGATTCCATGGTAGGCCAGTAGTACCCCAAACGTTGAAGCCTTCTATATAGGGTAATATCTAATGTCTGACCACATATCTCCTTGTGAACCATCTTTAATCGTTGTTGTGCCTCTATTTCTCCAACGCATCTCGATAAGGACAAGTCAGGATTTCTGCGATAAAATACACCATGATGCATGAAGAAAATCTTCAGTTCTTTGAGATGAATCATTTTCTTGGGTGTTGGGTTGTTAAGTTCCTTAATTATTGAGGATCTCCAGTCGTTATGCTCATCAGTAGCTTTCCCAAGCCACGTTGAAGGAAGAGTACGCCTCTGGACAGTGAAAGTCTTCTCAGCTCCTTCAAACTTGAGTTGTGATGCCAGGATAGCAAGGCCATCAGCATGGCTGTTACCTGTCCGCCCCACGTGAAATCATGACTGTTTAAGAAAAATGTGATAGAAGTTTTTGTGCTTCGGCTTTATATGGCGCCAACGTAATCTTTTTTAACGAGAACAACCCATTCATTTGGTTTATCAATAATTTAGAATTACCTCTGACTTCTAGACGTGAAGCTCCAGCTTGTTTGGCTAATGACAACCCTAACAGAAATGCTTCATATTCGGCCGAGTTGTTGGTACATTTAAAATCAATCTTGAATGAGTGAGAAAATATCTCCCCAGTTGGGGATACCAAAACGATACCAGCTCCTCCTGTTCCAGTGTTAGGGGTGGCTGACCCATCAAAGTAGAGAAGCCATTCGTCATCTTTTACTAAAGAGATCTCTGGGAATTCTCAGGGTACGTCTTCATGTAATGAGGTAGTATCCTGTCCTGGAAAAGCTGCTAGGAGATCTGCTATGGCTTGCCCTTTTATTGCTTTTGGATAATGAAATCGATGTCGAATTCAAACATCTGTAATAACCACTGGGTCGTTCTTCTAGAGAGAACAGGTTTCGCCAATAAAAATCTTATAGGATCTATTTTGGTAATAAGTGTTAGAGCACTGCTCGGTCGAACTCGCAACCGTTGTTATCTCAAGCTTGTTTGTCAAGTTTAGTTGCCAAAACTATAAGTTTTGATTTTTATTCTACTTATAGCTAAGTCTCGGATTAGGATAGAAAGTGTAGTTTAGCATTAGACTTCACGACATTCATAAATTGAAGACGATGAACTACTAAGAGGAGCTTGTGGAACTTTATCAACAAAAGGTATGTGGAGACTTGAACTCATATATCGCTTAAAAGTTTATCTACTCTATCTCCTATTTGAGACAAAAGTCGTATAGCTATATAGACTTCGATTATACACATTTGATATTTCGAGCTGAGTTTAACACGCTTACATATTTCTCGAAATATGTGTTGGTAAGCTTTCACTTTAACCAAGTTCATCTTATATTCTTGACGAAAGTCAAAAGATGATCATGTGAAAATCGCCTAGTAACATCTTACATGATTTGTGTGAGACAGTCATTTGATGTAGACTCGGAATGTTTCGTATTGATCATTTGATCACTTGAAAATTGCTTTGAAGCTAATAGTTTGTGTGAGACAGCTATTGTCGTCTTCTAAGAATGTTTCAATGATTGAAATATGAGTTTAGAACTATTAACCATGATTGGATATGGCACGGTATATGTACTTGTATGCTAACTGTTGCAAGTTATTCCAAGTCCGGGAACCATATTATGCATACCCGTATGCGTACTGGTTGGTTTAATAAAAGTCCGGGAACTTAGTATGCTTACCCGTATGCGTACTGGCGTAAAGTTCATGTCCGGAAATTCAACTGAGTTTGGAAGGTATGCATAACCGTTCGCATACTGGCGAACCCAAACTTAGTCTGGCCACTGAGGTATGCGTACCCGTTTGCATACTTGAGTAAGTTATGTTCTAAAATCGGTTTGTTCATGAACTAATACATTTATATATTAAGGAATGCAATCTTTTGCAAACCGTGGCTATAATGTTCATGAATTGATTCGAGTGAATCAAAATCGATTTTTCTTCAATTGTGTCTTGTATACTTCTATGAGAATATAAAAAATTAAACAACTCTAGAACTAGTTTCATTTGAGTCATTTGAACTAGTTATGGTTCAGATGAATAAGGTTGATATGAAAGTGTTCATATGGCTAACTTCGGTTAGCTATTGTTGAGCCAACAAGGTGTACACGTTTAGGTACGGTTACTCATATCTAAATGAAGTCACTTTTCATTTGTGTGTAACATGCTAAGTTCGATCTAACGGTTGAAATATATTAGCTTGAGTCCAATCAGGTTTTCATCTAACGGTGAATATTGAATGCTTTGTTAGCATGGTAACATTGATTGCAAACCATGATTTGAAGATTATATAAGGGATAACTCTAGCAACTGGGAAACCTAAGATTTGCTCGAGATTTAATCTCCGATAGGCAAGATAAAAAGTAGTCACAAACATCTTCGTCTCATCGTTTGTGATTCCAAAATATCTTTTTTTGCTACCATATGATTAAGATTATTGTGAGGTGATTGATATTACTAGGCTGTTCTTCGGGAATATAAGTCTGGTGTATCAATTGGTTCCTGTTCACCTTGATTTATCAAAAGACAGAACAAAACTTCTAGGTATTTCTGTGGGAGATAGATGTATCTAACCAATAGACTTTTCTATGTGAGACAGGTTGGTTTATCAAGTCTTCGACTTTGGGTCATAGCAACTCTTAGTTGTGGGTGAGATCAGCTAAGGGAATCAAGTGCGTAGAGTATTGCTGGGATTCAGAGATGTATGGAACGCGACTGTACCTTGATCAGTGTGAGATTGGTTAGGGCTCAACTACATTCCAGTCCGAAGTTAACTTGCAGTAGGCTAGTGTCTGTAGCGGCTTAATATAGTGTGGTGTTCAAATCTGGACTAGGTCCCGGGGTTTTTCTGCATTTGCGGTTTCCTCGTTAACAAAATTTCTGGTGTCTGTGTTCTTTCTTTTCCGCATTATTTTTGTTTATATAATTGAAATTTCACAGGTTGTGCGTAGTTCAATCAATTAGATAATCCAACCTTTGGTTGGTTATATAAATTGATTAACACTTGAACATTGGTCTTTGGTACCGTTCAAGTTGTTTCACATAATAATCAGCCTCGCGGATTTCTATCTGTTTGATTTGCTGATTACATTGTGAAACAGAGATACAAGTCTTGGATATATTTCTATTGATTGAGTCTTACTGTCTAGTTGATTCTCTTGGAGTTTGTCCATACAGATTACCTAAACGAAATATTGGATGAGGTTGTTAGACCCCCACTTTTTCAATTGGTATCAGAGTAGGCAAACTCGTTTAAGACCTTATAAGTCTACAAACATAGACTCTATGGGCAGAAGTGTTATCTCACTAAACTTCCACCAGTCTTCGAAGGGTCAATTTACTTATGGTGTAAAATTGTTATACGTGCCTTTCTTCAAGCGCGTGATTTTCAATCACGGATTTATGTTGTTAATGGATATGATCCTCCAATGGTTATAGTAGACGGTGTTTCTATTGCAAAGAATATTGGTAGATATGAACCTAACGAGATTCTCGCTGCAAAGAAATTTTTTGACAGTTTAAATGTTATCATTCATGCTATTACCCTAGATCTTCAGCACCATGTGACTACGTGCACTCTGTCTAAAAATGCGTGGGATATCTTAGAAACTGTATTCGAAGGAAATACCTCTGAAAAAGAAGCTAGACTTCAAAACCTAAATTATGATTGGGAAAACCTTCATATGGCTGATGAAGATTCATTTGATGAGTTTAATCACAAAGTGTCTGAAATTATTAATGCATATTTTGCATTGGGTAAGACTATTCCTGAAAAGGACATTGTGATGAAAATTCTCAGATCATTGCCAGCCAAATACGATTCTAAGAAACATTCCATCGTTGAAGGAAATAACCTTAATACTTTATCAGAAATACTCTGGTTGGGAAGTTAAAGATCTTTGATCATGAGCATACATCCAAATCTTAAAAGGATATTGTTTTCAAAGCACAAGAGAACACAAAATTTCTTGACAAAAGTAAATATGTTGGCAACTTTGTGGATGATCCTAGTGAGACTGATTCATCATATGAAGATCTTGATAACTCAGTTTCTCTGATCACAAGACAGTTTAAAGATCTTCTTTTGAAGAGAAGTAAACGGTTTTTCAAAGATAAGCCTAGATCATCAGCTAAACCTCATGACCGTGTTCCACCTAAAAACAGGGATACAGTTGATACTGATGATAAGGAAATGCCTCAGTGATTCAAGTGTAAAGGTTTTGGTCATTTTTCCAATGAGTGTCCAAATCATAGAAAATACACTGGGAACAAAGGTCTTGCTGCAACTCTTGATGAAATGTCTGATCACTATGATTCAAATGAAGATGAAAAATCAAGTGTTGCGCTCCTTGCTGAAAATATTGATTTTGATAATTGTAGCAATATTCACATCAATCTTGATATTTTTCCTGGAGAAACTTCTTCAACTATTTTGGAGGATAAAATGGATTTTTCTCTGTCTTCTGGAAATTCTGTTTCTAATATTTCAGCTACAACATTTTGTCTAGCAGCTTTCTCCGCTATGGTGTCTGAACCGTCCTCCACATTGACAAGTTCTTATTGTACTTTTACGGGTCACGAACTCTCCAAGTGTTACAAGTACAAACATAAAATAAGATATGTCAATAAACTTCAACGCAAAGCAAATCGATTAGCAAACAAGCTTAAACTTGTTTAGAAGTCGTCTGAGGTGTGTAAACTCAACTCTTCTCCGAAGAAGTTAATTTCTAAAAAAAAGTTAGACCACTTCAGAAAAGAACACGGTCTAAACATTCTGTGAAAGAGGATTTTAGGAACTCTTTCCAAAAAGCTCATGGTGGACAGATTATTGTTCACCCCAACACAACTTAATTGTGTTGGTTGTGTATCTTGTCTCAAGTGCCTGATCCCAAAGAGACAAGAGTCAAGCACTACAGGTCTTAAGGAAAAAAAAAGTTTTTTTTGTTTATTTTTGTTTTGTATCCTAAATTGGTATTGAAAAGAGGTTTCCATGTTTGTTCATTAAAAGAGGGGTAAAGTTGACAATTCTGCCTTCCTTGGGGTTGTGAGTTGTGCGTATTACTTTGTATAAAGGTTCCATAACCCTACATTCCTTTTTCCTTCCTTACAAAAAATGTTTTTTATCACAAGTTTGCTTGTAGAGCTTGCTTTGTGAATTTCTCTCACAAACCCATATTTGTATGGAGACTCCAAGCATTATGACTTCTGATGGAAAAGAGGTTAATATGATTGTTAAGCCATCAATCATGAAGGAAAAAGATAAATCTCCGGTACCCTCTTCCTTGAAAAGAAAAAGGAGGAATGTGAGAAAACAAAGGGATGTTCCTTCAATTCTTCAGAAGTTTTCTAGTGTTCTTGAAGAGTTGAAGGAAACAAGAAAGAAGATACAACAAATAAAGGATATTGTTTTCAGGACTCTTGAAATTCAGAAGGCCTTGGTTTGGCATCAGTCAAGAAGGTTTGTTGGAACTGACTCCTATCTTCATGAACCTTATGTTCCAATGGCTGTTGATGAAAAGGAGTTCGGGGACGATAAAGAATTTTTCAAAGGTCTTAATTTCTAGGAAACTTCTTATGAGAATTTATTCTTGTATTTTAAGAAGGATAACTAGGGTTTGGAATAGCAATTATTGTGAGTACACATAGATATTACCAATGATTTTCATCTTGCAATGTTTTTAGATTTATTTAAATTCTAAAGTTTATTTGGAAGATGATTTTGCAGTATTAATCTTTATTGGATTTATATATTGCAAAAATTATTGTGGGATATGTATGTTTGCTTCTGTGAACTATGATTGTCCCATATATGTCAAAAGTTAAGCCTATTATGTCATTATGCAAATATTGATGTAAGATAGGATGAACTTTTGATTGCAAAGATTGAGTCTATTATATGTCTTTATGCAAATATTGATGAAAGATATAATGAATCTTTGAATATTCCGCAGTATTGATCTTTCCCTGATCCACTTCTATGTGAAAGTACTGTGCGGCTCCGTAAGTTCTCTTATGTTGAGCATTTCCGATTAAATTAATCATGGGTTCTCTTGTGGTTAATTTAATTGAGTTTTCTAGATACAAATTCATGTTTCATGTAATTTGTTAATATCCAAAGAAATCCTTCTTTTCTTGCAAAAGTAAGGTCGCTCTTGTTGTTCTTTCGGGAATGACATTTTATGGGGGAGAATTCTTAATTGAAGTTATGCTTAATTGCCAAATCTTTGTGGGGAGTGCGGTTGTGGAATATTGCAGGAGTTTTCTTGTATCTTTATAAACTCCTTGATGAATACACTAAGTTTCAACTATGTGAAATCATTGAAACAAAGTTGATATGTTCTCTTTTAGTCATGAAGTATCTAATATAAGAATTTCATTATGATCCCACTAGTTTACGTACCTTTGCCAATTTATATTGACAAAAAGGGGGAGAATTAATGTGTAGTTCACATTACAAATACATATGGTTTACGGATCATTATGTAAGGGGGAGTGGTTTTCATTGTGAGATAAAGTATTGACTAAGAGGGAGTGATACATATCACCATAGTATTATTTTCAAAGTTGTGATACAATTAGACTTTGATATTGTGTAATAATACTATGACACTTTATAACAATGATTGAGAGATACTGTTTTCTCATTATTATAACTACGGATCTTCAACAACTATGATGCTGAGTTGAACACGTTCAGAATCACTGGAGTACTTGGAAGTGACGAAGATTTCGAGTAATGTTGAAGAACCAAGGAAATCAAGCATTTGGATGAGAAGCTATAAAGTTTATTTATTTTGTAAACCATATGTATTGATAGTTTTGTCACTAAAATTGACAAAGGGGGAGATTGTTAGAGCACTGCTCGGTCGAACTCACAAGCGTTGCTATCTCAAGCTTGTTTGTCAAGTTTAGTTGCCAAAACTATAAGTCTTGATTTCTAGTCTACTTATAGATAAGTCTCGGATTAGGACAGAAAGTGTAGTTGAGCATTAGACTTCACGGCGTTCATCAATTGAAGACGAAGAACTACTAAGGGGATCTTGTGGAACTTCATCAACAAAAGGTATGCGGAGACTTGAACTCATCTATCACTCAAAAGTCTATCTACTCTATCTCCTATTTGAGACAAAAGTCATATAGCTATATAGACTTCGATTATACACATTTGATATTTCGAGCTGAGGTTAACTCACTTACATATTTCTCGAAATATGTGTTGGTAAGCTTTCGTTTTAACCAAGTTCATCTTATATTCTTGACGAAAGTCAAAAGATGATCATGTGAAAATCGCCTTGTAACATCTTACATGATTCGTGTGAGACAGTCATTTGATGTAGACTCGAAATGTTTCGTATTAATCATTCGATCACTTGAAAATTGCGTTGAAACTAATAGTTTGTGTGAGACATCTATTGTCGTCTTCTAAGAATATTTCAATGACTATTAACCATGATTGGATATAGCACAGTATGCATACTTGTATGCTAACCCTTGCAAGTTATTTCGAGTCCGGGAACCATAGTATGCATACCCGTATGCGTACTGGTTGGTTTAATGAAAGTCTGGGAAATTAGTATGCATACCCGTATGCGTACTGGCACAAAGTTCATGTCCGGAAATTCAACTGAGTTTTGAAGGTATGCGTACCCGTTCGCATACTGGCGAACCCAAACTTAGTCCGGCCACTTTGGTATGCGTACCCGTTTGCATACTTGAGTAGGTTATGTTCTAAAATCGGTTTGTTGATGAACTAATACATTTATATATTAAGGAATGCAATCTTTTGAAAACCGTGGCTATAATGTTCATGAATTGATTTGAGTGAATCAAAATTGATTTTTCTTCAATTATGTCTTGTATACTTCTATTAGAATATAAAAAATTGAACAACTCTCGAACTAGTTTCATTTGAGTCATTTGAACTAGTTATGGTTTAGATGAATAAGGTTGATATGAAAGTGTTCATATGGCTAACTTCGGTTAACTATTGTTGAGCCAACAAGGTGTACACGTTTAGGTACGGTTACTCATATCTAAATGAAGTCACTTTTCATTTGTGTGTAACAAGCTAAGTTCGATCTAACGGTTGAAAGATATTAGCTTAAGTCTAATCAGATTTTCATCAAACGGTGAATATTGAATGTTTTGTTACCAAGGTGACATTGATTGCAAACCCTGATTTGAAGAATATATAAGGGGAGAACTCTAGCAACTGGGAAACCTAATCCCCACACCTCCTATGTGATACTAGTTGCGACTAGAGTTGATTCACCTTTAACCTTAGGTTTTCTCCAAAACCCTTTAAGTTAACGACTTGAAGACTTCATTGGGATTGCGAAGCCAGACCCAACTATTTTTCTGTAGTTGCATGTTCTGATCTTGCTGTTTTCTATCATGATTGATTGTTATCTTCTCTAAGATTTGCTCGAGATTTAATCTCCGATAGGCAAGATAAAAAGTAGTCACAAACATCTTTGTCTCATCGTTTGTGATTCCCCAATATCTTGTTTCGCTACCATACGATTAAGATTATTGTGCGGTGATTGATATTACTAGGCTGTTCTTCGGGAATATAAGTCCAGTGTATCAATTGGTTCCTATTCACCTTTATTTATCGAAAGACTGAACAAAACTTCTAGGTATTTCTGTGGGAGACAGATTTATCTATTCAATAGACTTTTTTGTATGAGACAAATTCGTTTATCAAGTCTTCGACTTTGGGTCGTAGCAACTCTTAGGTGTGGGTGAGATCAGCCAAGGGAATCAAGTACGTAGAGTCCTGCTGGGATTCAGAGACGTAAGGAACGCGACTGTATCTTGATCAGTGTGAGATTGGTAAGGTCTCAACTACATTCAAGTCCGAAGTTAACTTGTAGTAGGCCAGTGTCTGTAGCGGCTTAATACAGTGTGGTGTTCAAATCTGGACTAGGTCCCGGGGTTTTAATGCATTTGTGGTTTCCTCGTTAACAAAATTTATGGTGTCTGTGTTATTTCTTTTCCGCATTATATTTGTTTATATAATTGAAATATCACAGGTTGTGTATTAAGATCAATCAATTAGATAATCAAACCTTTGGTTGTTCATATAAATTTATTGACACTTGAACATTGGTCTTTGGTACCATTCAAGTTATTGCACATAATAATCAGGCCCGCGGATTTCTATCTGTTTGATTTGCTGATTACATTGTGAAACAGAGATACAACTCTTGTATATATTTCCATACGCATACTGGCAAAAAGTTCATGTCCGTGAATTTCTGTTTAGTTCGGAAACCAAAACAAACTCAAATCCGGTTACTTAAGTACGCATACCCGTATGCATACTTAAGTGTGTTACTTTCTAAAATTGGTTTGTTAATGAACTAAAACATTTATATATTAAGGAATGCAATTTGAAAACCTCGCTATAATGTTCATGAATCGATTCGAGTGAATCAAAACCGATTTTGCTTCGATTGTGTCTTGTATACTTCTATAAGATCTAAGCAATTGAACAACTCTCGAACTAGTTATTTTGAGTCATTTGAACTAATTATGGTGGATATGAATAAGGTTGATATGAAAGTGCTCACATGGCTAACCATTGGTTAACTATTGTTGAACCAACTAGGTGTACACATTTAGGTACGGTTACTCAAACCTAGATGTCGTATATTTCATTTGTGTATAACAAGCTAAGTTCGATATAACGTTTGAAAGATATTAGCTTGAATTTAATCAGGTTTTCATCTAACGGTGAATATCGAATGCTTTGTTACCAAGGTAACTTAGATTGCAAACCCTGATTTGGAGACTATATAAAGGAGAACTCTAGCAAATGGGAAACCTAATCCCCACACCTCCTGTGTGATACTAGTTGTATAAGCTAGAGTCGATTCTCTTTTAGCCTTAGGTTTCTACCGAGACCCTGTAGGTTAACGACTTAAAGACTTCATTGGGATTGTGAAGCCAGACCCAATTATTTTCTTTGTAGTTGCGTGATCTGATCTTGATGTTTCTATCGTGATTGAGTGCAATCGTAAGATTGGCTTGAGATTAATTTCTCTGATATGCAAGATAGAAAAGTAGTCACAAACATCTTCGTCTCATCGTTTGTGATTCCGCAATATCTTGTTTCGCTAGTCGATTAAGATTATTGTGAGGTGATTGATAATTATAGGTTGTTCTTTGGGAATATAAGTCCGGGATATCGATTGGTTCCTATTCACCTTGATTTATCAAAATACGGAATAAAACTCGTAGGTATTTCTGTGGGAGACAGATTTATCTATTACTGTAGACTTTTCTGTGTGATACAAATTTGTTTATTAAAGTCTTCGACTTTGGGTCGTAGCAACTCTTAGTTGTGGGTGAGATCAGCTAAGGGAATCAAGTGCGTAGTATCCTGCTGGGATCAGAGACGTAAGGAGCGCAACTGTACCTTGGATCAGTATGAGATTGATTGGGGTTCAACTACATTCCAGACCGAAGTTAGTTTGTAGTAGGCAAGTGTATGTAGCGGCTTAATACAGTATGTGTTCAATCTGGACTAGGTCCCGGGGTTTTTATGCATTTGCGGTTTCCTCGTTAACAAAACTTCTGGTGTCTGTGTTATTTCTTTTCCGCATTATATTTTGTTATATAATTGAAATATCACAGGTTGTGCGTTTGAATCGATCAATCGGTAAATCCAACCTTTGGTTGTTGATTGAAATTGATTGATCCTTGAACATTGGTCTTTGGTACCATTCAAGTTAATTTCTCTTGTATTCAATTAGACTCGCCGATTTCTATTTGTTTGAGTAAGGATTGAATCGAGAAATTGAGATATAACTCTTTGATATACTTTTTATTAAGGTTGAGTCTGACTGTCTAGTTGATTCTCTTAAAAGTATATTGGAGTTTCTCAATACAGATTGCTAAGCGAAATATTGGGTGAGGTTGTTAGTCCCCCGCTTTTTCAATTGGTATCAGAGCAGGCAAACACGTTAAAGACCTCATAAGTCTGTGTTTGTAAGCGATCCGACTCTATGGACAGAAGTGCTATATCTATAAACCTACCACCAGTCTTCGATGGATAAAATTACTTGTGGTGGAAAATTGCTATGCGTTCCTTTCTTCAAGCACGTGATTTTCAATCATGGGTTTATATAGTTAATGGTTATGATGCTCCCGTTGTGGCAGTTTGAGATGCAACCGTACCTAAAGATATTGGTGCATCTGACGCTACTGAGATACTTGATGCAAAGAAAAATTCCGTTAGTTTGAATGCCATCATACATGCCATTACCCCAGATCTTCAGCACCATGTGACTACGTGCACTCGTTCTAAAGATGCTTGGGATATCTTAGAAACCGTATTTGAAGGGAATACCAGTGAAAAGGAAGCCAGGCTTCAAAAACTAAATTCCGATTGGGAAAACCTTCGTATGGCATATGAAGTTTCATTTGATGAGTTTAATCACAAAGTGTCTGAAATTGTTAATGCATTCTTTGCATTGGGTAAGACTATTCCTGAAAAGGACATTGTGATGAAAATTCTCAGATCGCTGCCATCTAGATACGACGCTAAGAATCATGCCATCGTTGAAGGAAATAACCTTGATGCTCTCTCCAAAAATACGTTGGTTGGGAAGCTAAAGATCTTTGATCATGAGCACACATCAAAAACCGGAAAGGATGTTTCCTTTAAAGCACAAAATAACACTAAATTACTTGATAAAAGTAAAAGTGCTTGCGTCTCTGAGGCTGATTAATCAGATGAAGATCTTGACAAGTCAGTCTCGTTGATCACAAGACAGTTTAGAGATCTTCTATTGAAGAGAAGTAAACGGTTCTCCAGAGACAAACCCAGATCGTCAATTAAACCTCACAATCGCATTCCTCCTAAAAATAGGGATGCTGACGAGGCTGATGACAAGGATATGCCACAGTGCTTTAAGTGTAAAGGTTTTGGTCATTTTGCAAATGAGTGTCCAAATCGAAAGAAATACACTGGAAACAAAGGTCTTGTTGCAACTCTTGATGAAATGTCTGACAACTATGATTCTAATGAAGACGAAAAGTCAAGTGTTGCACTTCTTTGTGAAAATATTGATTTTGATAATTGTAGCAATACATACATCAATCTTGATATTCTTTCAGAAGAGAACTCAACCAATCTGGAAGAAGAAAACTGACCTTTCCGTTGGAAACTCTCTGTCTAATTTTTAAGGCTCTACTATGTGTCTAGCAGCTTGTATATCTCAGGTACCTGAATCATATTCCAAGTTGACATGCTCATGTTGTTCGCTCAAGGGCCATGAACTGTCAAAGTGTTTCAAGTATAAACACAAACTGAGGCATGCCAACAAACTTCAACAAAGAGCAAATCGATTAACAAACAAGCTCAAACTTGTTCAAAAAACCGCTGAGGTATGTAAGATTTTATCTTCGTCAAAGAAGTTAGTTTCCAAAGATATGTCAAGACCACTAGAGAAAAGAGTATGGTCTAAACATTTTGATAGACAGGGTTCAATGAATTCCGTTCAAAGAGTTCATGGTGGACAGATTGTTGTTCACCGCAGCACAACTTGATTGTGTTTTTTTGTGCGTCTTGTCTCATGTGCCTGATCAAAAGAGACAAGATTGTGCACACCCCAGGCTTAAGGAAAAGAATGTTTTTGTATATTTCATTTGTGTATAACAAGCTAAGTTCGATCTAACGGAAAGATATTAGATTGAATCTAATCAGGTTTTCATCTAACGGCGAATATTGAATGCTTTGTTACCAAGGTAACTTAGATTGCAAACCCTGATTTGGAGACTATATAAAGGAGAACTCTAGCAACTGGGAAACCTAATCCCCACACCTCCTGTGTGATACTAGTTGTATAAGCTAGAGTCGATTCTCCTTTAACCTTAGGTTTCTTCCGAGACCCTGTAGGTTAATGACTTAAAAACTTCATTGGGATTGTGAAGCCAGACCCAACTATTTTCTTTGTAGTTGTGTGATCTGATCTTGCTGTTTCTATCGTGATTGAGTACAATCGTAAGATTGGCTTGAGATTAATTTCTCCGATAGGAAAGATAGAAAAGTAGTCACAAACATCATCGTCTCATCGTTTGTGATTCCGCAATATCTTGTTTCGCTAGTCGATTAAGATTATTGTGAGGTGATTGATAATTCTAGGATGTTCTTCGGGAATATAAGTCCGGGTTATCGATTGGTTCCTGTTCACATTGATTTATCAAAAGATGCAACAAAACACGTAGGTATTTCTGTGGGAGACAGATTTATCTATTACTATAGACTTTTCTGTGTGATACAGATTTGTTTATTACAGTTTTCGACTTTGGGTCATAGAAACTCTTAGTTGTGGGTGAGATCAGCTAAGGGAATCAAGTGCGTAGTATTCTGCTGGGATCAGAGACGTAAGGAGCGCAACTGTACCTTGGATCAGTGTGAGATTGATTTGGGTTCAACTACAGTCCAGACCGAAGTTAGTTTGTAGTAGGCTAGTGTCTGTAGCGGCTTAATACAGTGTGTGTTCAATCTGGACTAGGTCCCGGGGTTAATCTACATTTGCAGTTTCCTCGTTAACAAAACTTCTTGTGTCTGTGGTATTTCTTTTCCGCATTATATTTTGTTATATAATTGAAATATCACAGGTTGTGCGTTTGAATCGATCAATTGGTAAATCCAACCTTTGGTTGTTTATTGAAATTGATTGATCCTTGAACATTGGTCTTTGGTACCGTTCAAGTTAATTTCTCTTGTATTCAATTAGACTCGCATATTTCTATTTGTTTGAGTAAGGATTGAATCGAGAAATTGAGATATAACTCTTTGATATACTTTTTATTAAGATTGAGTCTGACTGTCAAGTTGATTCTCTTAAAAGTATATTGGAGTTTTTCCATACAGATTGCTAACCGAAATATTGGGTGAGGTTGTTAGACCCCCGCTTTTGAAGAGTCTGTCTGTCTAGTTGATTCTCTTGGAATTATATTGGAGTTTGTCCATACAGATTGCCTAAACGAAATATTGGGTGAGGTTGTTAGACCCCCGCTATTTCAATAAGCGTGACTTTGTTTGCCAAAAAATAGTGTCTGAGCTTTTGGATAGCAAACACAAGGGATAGACACGCCTTTTTTACCTTTGGATATCTCAGTTTTGCTTCTTTCAACGTATGACTGATCTAATAAACTTGGTGCTTGTTACCATCATCATCCTCATGAGCAAGCAAGGCACCAATTTTTGTATCACTCGAATCCGTGTATAGAAGTAATGGTCATGCCTGCAGTAGATCTTTCATGACGTTAGGAGAGAGTAACAATCGCTGAATCTGTTCGAAGGCGTGCTGTTGGGAGGAAGTCCATCTGAATTGAGCATCTTTTTTAAGCAGAGGTACAAAGGCAACTACGAACTGGGCCAATCCTGGAATGAATCGCCGAATGTATGGAAATTTCCTATGAAACTTTTAATTTCTCTCGCCGTTTGCGGCGGGGTCATAGTGGTTATCGCTTGAGCTTTACTGAGATCCACTTTAATCCCTTCCTCCGTCACTTGGAACCCTAACTTTCCGAAGGATACCCCGAAAGCGCGTTTTAAGGGGTTCATCCGAAGATTGTACCTCCTGCATCTTTCAAAAACCTTTCAGAGAATTTCAAAGTGGGACGCTCTGGTTTTTGATTTGACAACCACATCGTCAACATAATCTTCAATTTTTTTATGCATCATGTCATGAAAGATCGCCGTCATTGCTCTTTGGTAAGTGGCTCCTGCGTTTTTAAGTCCAAAAGGTATGACGGTGTAATAAAAATTCCCAATTGGAGTGCCCAACGTAGTTTTTTCAACATCTCCCTCGAACATTTTTATTTGATTATATCCGCTATAGCCGTCCATAAAAGAGAACATGGCATGGCCACTAGTGGAATCTACCAGCATGTAAATATTTGATAATGGAAAATCATCTTTCGAGTAGCACTTATTTAGATCTTGGAAATCTATGCAACACCTGATTTTCCGATTTTTATTCTTGACTGGTACAACATTCGCTAACCAAGTAGGATGTTGGATAGGTTTGATAAACCCGGCTGTGAGCAGCTTGAAAAGACGAGGGTACCAAAATATACCTCAATCTAAAACTTTTCCAACTATAAGTCCTTTCTCCGAAAGTGATTGTCTATGGACTGAGTCGAGACAATACAACTAATCGGTTCACACTTCGTGTAATCGTCTATGGATACGAGATCGAGACAATACGACAACAAGATAACTTGTGTGATTGACTATGGATACAAGATCGAGACAATACAACAATGAAGTATGTTTACTTGATAATAGGTTCGGACTTAACAAAACACTATAGGATTGCTATCAAGTAAATATGAATTAATGTTTGTGTATTTTACTTCTAAGTATAATAAAACAGTTATAATTGCGGAAATAGAAAAGTAAAAGGATGATGAGTGCCAAATATTGCATAATTCTATAGCTTTTTATTGGTATTTATCTCATCTTTTGTGCTTTAATTCCCCATTT